>CAXIQD010000050.1:0-249000 GCA_964030785.1 Siderastrea siderea
CTCATCCGCTTTGATGTAGTCAAGAAAGTGCTTCATAAAAGCTGCGTCACATGTTTCACCCTCCTTTTTAAGACAATTGCGGTACTTTTGGAACGCAGTCGCAAAATTCTGGTCAGCGTTGTGCTGAATCCGGGTAAACGCCTCAATGATGCATTTGTGCGTGACATCCCCTGCGCAATCTTTGTAGTCGCCATCTCTGTTGAGAGTTTAATATTTTATTACCATTCATATCATCCCAATAGAAGTAATAAAAAAGTAGGTGATACCCTTTACTTACATATTATGTTGTATTTTGGTCGTTTTGTTGAATGCGTCCTCTCACCTTGGTTGACATGTCGTCTAGGTGGTAAAACATCCCACAATATTTTACAGCTTGTTATTTGTATGGTAAAAATATATAGTACAAAACGGTTTGTTTCGTTTTCGAATACGGCTTTTGTTTTTCCTCAAAAAATCTCTTTGTGGTCAACTTAAAAACAGTTTCAATATAAATGCAGTACAAAACAAGATAAACATACGAAAGCCAGATCAGCCGTCTTCATGACTAAACCTACTTTATCTCATTGAAAAGTGAAAAAAATAAAATTTGATACTGGCACAAATCACCTACAACCAAAGAAAGAGGATGCATTAACCTTTCAGCCCGAAAAGTGATAAGCATCTAATTTCTCCTTACCAAATGGAATGGTGAGAATGAACTGTGAATCGGATGAGGAGGACAAGCATGTTGTTAGTGGGGCTTGAAGGGTTAAAAACTAGTCTCATTGGAAGATAATTAGCCTATCGGGAAAAGAGTTTACAGTCAATCTGCAGGGTTTTTGGTATACGGTATACAATATGTTTTGCAGCGGTTTACTCTAACACGCGCCATTCAAGGAATTTTTCCCAACAGCCAAATGTATTTTTGGTGGATGTCAATCGTCTGTTTCTATGACAATTTTTTGAATTCTCGCGGGCTGATTGGCTCTTGCTGATTGTCACATGTAACGCAATCCTGTCTGGGGCAATGGATAATCTGCCCTCCGGTTCTTAAACATTTTGTGAAAGAACTACAGCAATTCTGAAATTATTCATTAAGGACATAACCGATAAACCTTAATTTGACTTTTAATTGACTGAACGTCTCAGAAACCAACTGCGAAGCAAAAAGAAGAGATTATTTGTGATAGTGACAACACAAATGTTTGAACGGCGAGTATCAGAAGTTTGCTGATCGACCGCGAACTCAGAGAAGTAATTCAGTGGATTGAAGCAGTTCTTCGAATAGAATAAAGGTCAGTTTTATACAAATTTTCTTCCGAAATTTACTTTCGTAAAAGCAGTTTGCATTGCGTATTTTCAGGTGTTTTGAATGCATTTGTGAAGCCATGCTTGACTCAATGAATAAAACCTTTGCTGAGCGATTTGTTTTGGTACTTTTCAAGTAATAATTCAGTCTGCCATATTTTGCTGTCGGTTAGAAATATACAAAATCGTCAAAGCATGGTTAAGACTTCCCGCAAGATTTTTTATATTATTTCACTCGAAGCTAAATTTACTGCCAAATTGTTTGTATAATGTATATTTTAAGGTGCTCTGCACCTAGCATCGAAATGGTCTTTTTATCGAGCTTACAGCATTGCGCCTTTCCATCAAGGGTTCAGTTTTTCACCGCTTCCAACTTTGTTTCTAAACTTGGAAACAGTGAAAAATTGCAAGCCTGACCTATAGATTGACTATCGCAGCAATATATTTTAGCCAAGTACTCACAGTCAACGTTTCTTTATTTTAGAGGAAGTTATGAAATTAAACCGCATGAAACGGAATTTTGGGAACAACTTCCGTATCCTTGCCGGAATTCCCTCTGGAATTGCGGAATTACTTACCAATATTCACCAAGTTTCGTTTCTCCAGTATACCTACAAAGCAAAGAAAAATGGAAAGAGCAATGTAACCTGTATCTAAAAGCAATTAATATGGTAAATGGAGCTCGCAAACAAATAAAAGAAAAACACTAATAACAGAAGAACGAGTTGGCAAAACCTCATCGTTTCCACGCTCAGGAGACTTGTTCCTGGGAAACTTAATAACCTCGTGTAAACACTACAACAAGGCAACCGTACCTGCTTCTAATGAAATTCTTTTCAGTTCGCCATACGCCATGCATATTCTTGCAAAGACCGGTTCTCACTAAAAGGACCTGGTGCTGCCTTGTGTATGACGCCATGAAATACACGATGTCGGAGACTGGTGACGAGAAGTCAGAAACGCGTAAAATGCACCGCCCAAATTCCTGAAAAATTGATGAAACAAACTATTCTTAATATTTTTCTCAAGATGAAACAAGCGTAGCTATTTTGCCGCCACGATGAATAAAAAGCTACCTCTCAGCTTGACACCCCAACACCATCGTCAAATGAAATTTAAGAATTGAATCAATTGATTTGAATCAGTTAATAAATAAAATTGGATTTAAGAATTGAATTGAATTGAATTGAATTGAAGATTCTTACAACTTTGTTAAGGAAACGTGTTTCTAGGAGAAGGCTTCAATATTGCTTTGAATTTTAAGTTTCCATGTTACTGAAGGCTGTCAATCAGCTCGGTTTGTTGGCGTATTGTACATCATTATAAACAGTGTAAATTTAAGTTTCATATATTTGATATCTAAGTTATTTTCACGCTTATTGTTGTTAGCTACTTAGCAGTTTCTGACTGTTCTTTTTACCCAATAAAGAACTGCAGACAATTGCAAACTATGGAAAGCAATTTGACCCGCTTCTTTAATATGTTTTGAATATGAATATATGAAATAATCACATATTTGAACTGCGGATAAAGATAGAATTATATGAAGATCATCGCAGTCAGGGGGGGGATAGAAGCGAGGCCTGGGGCCGAGACACGATGTTCTCACAACTTGCAAAGCGGTCCAGTCAAAACGTGGACAGCGATGTTCGTAATAATAAGTATTTCCGATCGACACGGATCGACATAGCGATCAACTTATTTGGAATAGTTTTTAAAATTTATGTGTATTTTGTCGGGGGAAAGTAAGCGGTGAGCGGCTAATCTCTCATGGAACTTTCTGTCAGTTTCGGACAAGAGAATATTCGATGGAAGCGACATCGATGAAGACACTTCTGTTTTCGCACTGCTTTGTTTGTTGCAGTCACTGGCTAGTGGATCAGCTGCGAGCTGTACGGCAGTCACGTTTCGCTTGTTTATACTTGGAGAACAGGTTTGCGACAAACGTTTCAAAGTTGAATGCTAGAATTAGATAATTCAACGTAAATAAAATTCTCACCGAGACAAAGCGCTTGAACTATTCAGGATTTTATTTCTTGTACTCCGCGACGTAATTTTGGTTTTTGTCTACCGCTGAGCTGATGCATGTGATAAATAAAAATACTGTCAGTATTTCTTTTTACATCTCATTCTGTAACGAATTGATAGCATGAGATGAGACAGTTATGGCTGTGCTGGGTTTGCATGTTTTCCTCCAGCGTGGTCTAAATAAATTGCAACGAGAAATGTGCCAAAAAACATAGATGGAAATAAATTCAATCAAAGCTGCTAATAATCTAATGAAAACAATTCCTACGCACGAAATACGACTTTTATTATCAATAATCCAGTTATGAGTTAACAAGATCATTTCGCAGTTCAGTACTTTGAACCCGATCCCAGTTTTTAACCCAACTTCAGAAAATTCTATTTGATTCCATACAGTCGATCAGCGCAGACCGGATTGATCGAAGTGCTACTGTTCTACTTTGCGACTAAAAAACTCCGAGAGTAAACTTTTATCTTCATAAAAAGCAAAAAGCACGAAAACATGATAAAAGTTTAAAGTAAGTTCAATTCGTCAATTACCTAAACGAAAGGACAAAACCGAATCCGCCGCCTTTGGCCGCCATTTTCCCTTCCGCGTCCGAGTTCCGTTGGAGCATGCAACATCTGCGCACGCGCAGGAGGCATATCCGCTGACTAGAACCTCACAGATTGCTTTGCAAGTTATGAGGACATCGTTTGGATTTCATTTAAGAGAATGTATGGGAAGTTGCTTTCCCCCCCCCCTCCACTGATCGCAGTGAAGCTGTTTCAACTTAAGCAGTTGAAAAGAAGAAACCTGAAAAAATTCAGGCTTGAACGGGAATCGAACCCATGACCTCTGCGATCCTAGAGCAGCGCTCTAACCAACTGAGCTATCAAGCCAACTGGGAGCTGGTCAATTGTGAGTTCGTATTTATCCCGTAGATGGAGAAATGAATATGAGTATATATGTTTTGTTGGAGAGATTTAAATTGAAAATTATTAATTCATTAGTGATTTCATTTTATTAGTAAACTGAAATTCACATACGTACACCCAATCGTTTGTCCATACATAATCGACAAGGAGAAGTGTTAAACAGAACCTCAATGTGCAAGAAGTTAAACACAAGGCAATCTCTCAGATTAGAGAGCGATTGCGAACGGCAAAACAAGAAAAGCAATCTGCCAAGTGTTAAAGATTTAGGTAATCAGCCGACACTCACTCACACCCATACCAGACAGATCACTAAGAATGATGAGATTAAAATTATACCCGACTAAAAGCTTCAAATGAAGTGATTCAAAAACTCGATTTTTGCTGGGGCTGTCATTTGTTTTTCAAGAATTAGAAGTTAACGTTGTCTTTGTAAGTCAAGTTTTTGGCTTTATTAAAATATGTACCAAATTATATAGCTATTCAGGTACATTACATTGAGATGTGCCTTGAGATTGTTCAGCTGTCAACCTCTGTAAACGAAGAGGCTCCTTTACGTCTAAAAATTTTGTGGACCACCGCACGTGTTTAGGCGGAAAGCACATGCAAAATTTAGTTGCTTAGAATCCTAGATATTCTTAACACCTACCAAGTTCATTACACTTTATTGTCAAAAGTTTAAAGTGGTAAAGTAGGGTGTAGGATCTATATTACTTTTCCTCGTAATTGTAACAGAGAATTTTTCATGACCAATATATCACACCTTTTCATAGGAAAAATAAAAACAGGGAAAATAAGTACTTTGTATTATTTTCCCTATTGAATGCCAGTTTGCTCATCACATATTTACGTAAATTTTATTAACCCTATACAGACAGGGCTTTTTTCGCTCGACTTTAAGGTGTTTCGATACAGTTTTTTGGGGACCATACCTAACTTTTTAAATCGGCTCTTAGACAGTCTTCTCCTTGTCAGATCAACGTGAAATTTGCAATACTTGTTGGTTTTGGATTGAACTTTAGGGTGGTTTACATTTTGTAAGAATCGATATTTCCATGACAACGATACACAAAAATCCTCGAAAACAGTAAAATTGAAATTTTGCACGATCCAGATTTCGCTTCGAAAAGCAAATGCCAGCATCTTAAACTGTGGTGTATGGCAAACAAAATATACAAGAACAAAAAAATTCTGTATGTTTGTTTTGAAGTAAATCGCAAAAACATTTTCAACCTTAGTTTTTGTCTAGTAATAGTAAATGCACCGAAAAATAATCAACGCTTTGATGAAATGGCTAGTAAATACTGTTAAAATGTGTCTTTTACTTACTATTTTACGCCTAGAAAGTTTTGTTGAAACTGGTGTTCGCGATCTCGAGAACGACTTGTTTTTCTAAGATCACTCGCGTAATAATTTTGTGGTAATTTTTTAATTTGAGCGCTTTTGCGAAAATCTTAAGAACGGCTCGATAGATTTTTCTAAAACACTAAACATGCGTGCTTGACGATGTGACCAATTTTAGTTTTGAGTCTTATTAACATTGATTCACTGGAACACTTTTAGATTTAACGTTAAAGAGGATGTATGAACCGACGGAAAGGCTTGCGTTACATATGAACAGTTGGCAAGTAAATGCTAATATATTCAAAGTAATGCGCAATGCATTCTTCCGTGATTTTTACTTTTCGTTGTAATCTACAGTGCAACAAAGAACAAAGAAACCAGATGAAAATCACGAAGCAATGAATAACGCATTACTTTGAATATATTAGCATCTACTTGCCAACTGTTTATATGTAACGCAAGCCTTTCCGTCGGTTCATACATCCTCTTTAACGTTAAATCTAAAAGTGCTCCAGTGGATCAATGTTAATAAGACTCAAAACTAAAATTGGTCACATCGTCAAGCACGCATGTTTAGTGTTTAAAAAAAATCTATCTAGCCGTTCTTAAGATTTTCGCAAAAGCGCTCAAATTAAAAAATTACCACAAAATTATTACGCGAGTGATCTTAGAAAAACAAGTCGTTCTCGAGATCGCGAACACCAGTTTCAACAAAACTTTCTAGGCGTAAAATAGTAAGTAAAAGACACATTTTAATAGTATTTACTAGCCATTTCATCAAAGCGTTGATTATTTTTCGGTGCAGTTACTATTACTAGGCAAAAACTAACGTTGAAAATGGAAGTATGGCAAATTTCACGTTGATCTGACAAGGAGAAGACTGTCTAAGAGCCGATTCAAAAAGTTAGGTATGGTCCCAAAAAAACTGTATCGAAACACCTTAACAAGCTCTCTTTGGGAGCAAATAACGCAGACTCGTTCACATTTACTCACAAACAATTGCCATAGTCTTGTTAAGCTGGCATCGAGTTTTCTACAAATTGTTGTCAGAGGTGACAATTCTCACACCTCAGGTGGCAAATCACATTTGTATTGCGGGCTCAAAAATAAGAGTTCGGCGTTTTACGGCTAATTTTTTAAGATATACTTTACAGCAAAGTAGGAGTTAATTCCTATACAGAAAAGGAAAAAAATAAGCGGGATCCCAGAGCGCAACTCCGATTACTTCCTTAGTATCGGCGTTAATATTAAAAACCACGTGCCATGTTTTTAGGTGGCTATAATACCGAGTCGAAAGTAGTGTTTGTTCTGGGCTCCAGTGAAAAGTTTGTCGTACTTCATTTCAATAAGCTGCCTAAATTTCTTTTAGATACGACTTTTTTACGTCTTTATTTTAAAAATAAGTTTCAGTGCATTCGGTACCTGCCCTTAAAATTTGCCATTTTTTCGCCGAAATCTCCTCGCAAACAGCTCGTTATCAGCCGCCATTTTGAATTCTCTTTGGAAAGCCGCTGTTCAAAGTGTTTGTGCTAACAAAGGGCTGATTGTTGGTCGAAGAATACTGAGAATCCACGGTATTTCTCGCGTACTGTCGGACCTCAGTATGGCGTCGATAACAATCAAAAATGCATAGCAACGAGCTAGTTCTCCTTAATCGTTCACTTATTTCTCGTTGAGTCACGTCTGTGCGTCGGAAAGATCGGATATCAAAACTATTACTAGCTTCTTAGCTAAGCGTGCTGACCACGTTAATAAAGGATTGATTGATTGATTGATTGATTGATTGATTGATTGATTATATGGACAAATAATGTTCAAAAGGTAACGTGGACCTTAGAAGCGATTGCCAATCACTTGTGAAACTGTAGCGTTAAAGAATTCCGCTGCCTTTTCCTCTAATTTCCCTGGAACTATTCCTTATTGTCGCTAGTAGAAATACGAAAAATTGCTCCACAGCTGTCAACGCAAGAACATTTCGTATCGCATTTCAGAATGATAATGCTAAAACATTGCAAAACAACGCTCGTAGCAACCAACTTTGGCCTTCGTTTCGCTGCTTCAAGCCTAGGAGAAATTCTCATCTCTCGGATTTGGCTACAACTTAATATGTACTTTCACATACTTGAGTTTTTAGGTATGTTTCAATTTTGACCTAATGTCAGTCCTTAACTCCAAGAATATTTTAAAAAGGTATGACAAAGAAACTGTATCTACTAGATATTTCTTCGACTGTATCATCTTTTAGAAAGACCAGTGATTACTAGAAGTTGTTTCTCAAGGCGATTGATTAAGCTCCCCGTTTACTAAATAATTCCTCTTAACAATTTCCCTATCATGGTTATAATGTTGTGTTGACTCAAGCCAACTTGCCCACCACAAAGAAACTCTAACCTCTAAATCATAAGATAAATGTTGGAAACCACACAAAAATGTTCAAAAAATAATATAAGCGGCGGTAGCTCTTACCTCGCCTTGTAAGAGAGCTGAAGTTAAATAGTGTTTCTAGGAGAATACATTGCTTTTAAGTTTCCACGTGACTGAAGGCTGTCAATCTGAGCTCGGTTTCTTGGCGTGTTGTACATCATTATAAACAGAGTAAATTTAAGTTTCATATATTTGATATCTAATTTCAGTTTTCAAGCTTATTGTTGTTAGCAACTTAGCAGTTTCTGACTGTTCTTTTTATCCAATAAACTGAACTGTAGACAATTGCAAACTATGGAAAGCAATTAATGGCCCGCTTCTTTAATATGTTTTGTTGGAGAGATTTAAATTTAAAAGGATCAATTCATTAGTTATTTCATTTTATTAAGTAAACTCAAATTCACATGCGTACACCCAATCGTTTGTCCATGCATAAACGACAAGGATAAGTGTTAAACAGTCTCTCAACGTGCAAGAAGTTAAACACAAGGCAGTCTCTCAGATTAGAGAGCTATTGCGAACGGCAAAACAAGGAAAGTAATCTGCCAAGTGTTCAGGATTGAAGTAATCAGCCGACACTCACTCACACCCATACCAGATAGATTACTAAGCGTGATGAGATTAACATTATACTACAGAAAACTTCAAATGGTTTGAAGCGATTTAAAAACTTGATTTTGCTGGGGCTGTCATTTGTATTTCAAGAAATAGAAGTTAACGTTGTCTTTGTAAAGTCATGTTTTTGGCTTCATAAAAATATGTACCAAATTATTTAGCTATTCAGGTACATTATATTGAGATGTGCCTTGAGATTGTTCAGCTGTCAACCTCTATAAACGAAGAGGTTCCTTTAAGTCTAATAATTTTGTGGACCACCGCACGTGTTTAGGAAAGCACACACAATATTTAGTTGCTTCCAATAATCCTAGACATTCTTTACACCTCCTAAGTCCATTACATTTTATTGTCAAAAGTTTACAGTGGTAAAGTAGGGTGTAGGATCTATATTACGTTTCCCCGTAATTGTTACAGAGGATTATTCATGACCAATATATCACTTAATAAGGAGGCTCGAAAGGGTTTTTGGCCTGGCGCGCGCGTAGCCCACACAGGACATTGCTATAATACACAGGTCAGCTGATAGCCTGTGAACAGGCTCTCTGGTCGGAGAAAGAGCGAAGAAAACAAAGGGCGAAGGGGGGATGGGGAAGGAAGGAGGGGGAGAGGGAAGGGGGAGAGCCTGTTGACAAAGGATTGAAACCGCCATTCCGCCCCCTTGTAATTGACCTGTCATCGATCGTCTGCATCGATCGTCATCGATCATCGATCCTCTGATCGGTCGTCTTCGGTTGGACGCCATAAGATTTGGGTTATTTAACATCTCTTCAACTCCAAATCATTATGTGCAGTGGAATCTACATTCTCTGAGTTTTCAACTAGCGTATTAAACTTAGAAATCGATTGAGAATAGAAGGAGAAAAAAAGATTATTGATGTGAGAGATTTATACCACACGCATTGTTTGCACGCATTGTTTGAATCGCGTTACAAACGGACACTACAAAAACAAACACCCGGGTCAAAGACACCATAAATGTTGGGTTAGTTAACATCCCTTCAACTACAAATCTTTGTGTACATTGGAATATATAAGTTCTTAGCTTTCAAATGGCCTATTAAAGATAAAAATCGGTTGAGAATAGAAGGAGAAAGGAATTAATTTACAAAGGCTTTCTTTGTATAGTGTTAAAAACCGACACTCGGCTAACTCAGTCAAATACACCACAAAATCATAAAATTGGAGTTATTTTACATCACTTGAATTCCAAATCATTTTGTATATTGAAATCTACATTCTCGTAGCTTCAAAATGGCGTATCGGGACACTCATCCGTTCCAATTTACACAGCACTTTGATGACGAGTGGAAGAACTCGAAATGTCACCCTTTTCCCACTGTTTTCCCAAATGCAGTATGAAGAATTCCAAAAACCTCCTTTCTTTCCTCCACAGTTCGTAAGCAGCGTTTCTCTTTATCCTTCACCCATGTAGTAGGAATGAAATCCCGAAGAGAATTGCTCAATGCTTTTTCGAAGGGCTCATCCTTATTTAAAGAAAACGTTGGCGTGAAAAAAAAAAAAGACGTCATGTTCATTGCTTTGGGACACGATATGCAAATCCGTCGGCAAAATGGGTTTGTCAATCAAACTTGTCAACAATCAATGATCTGGCCAATAGGAGATTGCTCTAGGATCTAGTGCACAGCGGGTACCCTGGAACGGCGGCATGAAACCTTTGTCTACAGGCTCCGTCGCCCCGTCCTCTTCCCCAGTCTACGCTCGGCTCGCTCCACTCGCTGGGCTCGCTTCGCTCGCTGGTTTCTTTTCGTGCTTTTTCCCCACTGCGGAGCCTGCTCACAGGCTAGTCAGCTGAGTGAGCCCAAATTTCTAGTTTAAGTAGCGCGCGCAAAATACCAGGGCCCGGTTGTTCAAAATCCTGAAAACTAATCTCCGATTAAGGGTATTCCCAGATTAAAACACTAATACCGGGTTAGCTAATCGGTGGATTAGGGAACGTTGTTTAAAGCCCGATTACATAATCGCCGATTAACTTCGCTAACTGGCGGTTTGTATCCCACAATGCAATTTTCCTTGGCAGAGAAGGCCCTGGGAACGAGGTTAGTTCGCACTGTGATGGTTTCCAAAATGGCGTCCAATGTTTCCATAGTGCCGCAATGCAACATGGAAAATAAAGGCGGCCACTAAATACTAATTGGTCCGACTCGGAAGTCACCGTGTTGACAGAAAAAGTAGATGAAAATTTGGACCTGATAATGTCTAAATTTTCCGATAGTGTTACTAACGCAAAGAAGAATGCTGCGTGGCTGGAGACAACAGAGGCGGTAAATGCTGTAGGGGTGGCCTACTGCACTGTCCAAGAAGTTAGGAATAACTGAAAAAATCTGACCTCCACGGCAAAGAGAGAATTTCCGACTTCGGGAAAGAACAAAGGAAGACCGGGGGAGGTTCGCCCCCCAATAAGCCATCAGCTGACACAGCTAAGCGAGTCATTAAGATATTTAAAGAAACGGCATCGTTCACTGGCCTTTCAGGTTTTAAGACACTGATCCAGGTAAAATTTTTGTTACAACACTGTCAGAGCTCTTATATCGTGTTGCAATCTGGTAGCCCTGTTTATTACAATTCATTGTGATTATTTGTTGCTAACAAAATTACACTCGCTACGGTCGTGTAATTTTGGGGCTTTTGAATTTACGAGTGCTTACCTATTCCAAGATGATTTTATGCGAGAACAATCCACAGGCCTAGGTTTTCTTGTTAAGTTTACTTATCAGTACTAATAGGGAATGTTGTAGTGTTTTTGTTCTTGTATGTTAGAATAACTATTTACTGGGTTTGTTTATAAGCAGCTAGTGCTATCGGAGTTCAAATTTGTCATTTTATTGAATACAGTAGGACCAGCTGAAGCGGATACTGCTGAAGACCAACAAGATTTGCCAACAGTAATATCTGAAGATATGATGAAACTTGGTCTGATGGCAAACAACACAGTTATTCTGCAGGTTGAGGAAGACCATTCATCATTGCCACCACCTAGACAGAGACGAATTTTGCAGTCTGATGTGCTTGAAGATCAGCACAAGGCACTGAAGCTGCAACAGGAAATGGTAGACCTAAAGAAAGTTATGTTTGGATTTTACACGGGGATTTCGCAGATTTTTGGTCAAAACTGTGCTAAGATTATCGGTAGCTAACTTTATCCATGTCCAACATTGTGTTTGAACGTTTAAAGGAAAATATTAACTTAATTTCATTAAGAGAAAACAAACCATGACCATTTAATATCGATTTAACGTCAACACGCTGAAAGAATTTGAATAGTGAAATTATAAATATATGAAATTCATATATTTGAACTGCGGAGTGAAGAAATAAATTTAAAGAAGATCCTCGCAGTTATTAACGCAACTTATGTAGTTACGAAAAGAAAGCCTGAAAAAATCAGGCTTGCCGGGATTCGAACCCTGACCTCTGCGACACCGGTGCAGTGCTCTAACCAATTGAGCTAACAAGCCAACTGGGAACTGGTCATTAAATTGGTTCGTAATATACCCGGGAAAGATGAAGATGAAATTATAAATATATGAAATTCATATATTTGAACTGCGGAATGAAGAAATAAATTTAAAGAAGATCCTCGCAGTTGCGTAATTTTTTCCCTTTTTCTCCCGCTTCCCGCCACCTTGGGATTCCGCTTCTCGCCCCCTCTTCTCCCGCTTCCCGTGCACCTCCCGCCCCCTTGTCCCCTCCACAATTTAAGCGGATTTTGTCTTATCTACACTACTGTGTATAATGTATACACAAGGAAGGTGTTTTCAGCTTATAACGCATACTTTACCACGGTGGTGTGTGCAGTTACGATAGTTGTCGACAACTTTACCAATCATTCCCACATACGGGTAAAACGGTCAAAAACGTAGCTGACGACCACTGTTAGTTGTCGACAACAAAGCAGATTCCCGTTTCCAAAAGCGAAACTGTCCAGTTTTCGACAACTAAAAATTTAGCGTTTAGTTGTCGACAACTCGTCTTTAGTTGTCGATAACAAATAGTTGTCGACGACTAAAGGTCTAGTCTGTGGAGCAGCTTTAGAGATTAATTCGCATTACCTTCCGGTTAACAAACCAATAAGTTCAACTTACTTTGCAAACTACCGTAATAGGTATAATTTCAACAGAAATCCCTTGGCACCGTTAGCTACTTGATTATCACAAGAAATGCAGAAGAAAACGAGTATTTTTTAAAATAGCAGTCTTCCGCTGTCTCCAACACGCATGAAAAATCTAAAATTCTTCGAGGTGGCAAGGAATTTAAGATACCCAAAGCAAATGAGTGAACAACAACAATCAAGGCGGAAAACGAGTTTCTGTTCGAAATAGCAGCGTTTTTGTGTGTACAGTCGAAGCTCTCCTGTAAGCGACCCGCCCTAGTTACGGCCTACATTATGAAACCAATTAAAACTCTCGTACGCGACAACTCCCGTAAGCGACCGCGACCACTTTTGTGAATTACCGACTGGTCTTCTCCTTTGTTTTTAAGCTGGCGCAAGCGACCACTCAGTCAACAGTTCAATAAAAGCGTTTACTTCTTGGTCAAATTAGAGTAATACATATTATAAGCGACGATGGTTCCTTGAACTGTACATTCGCGAATGCGAACCTCTTCTGGAAAAGTGAAATTGACCGTGCAAAAGGTGAAATTTCCACTCCTATTAAATGAACACTTCTACGCCCTGGTTCATATTACTTCTGATTGTGCAGAGAGGTGTGGTATTGCGGAATATCGACAACTAAATCAGGCCAACGAGAACCTGAGAACGTTCACTACGCAACATCCCGAAATATTCCGCAATCGAAAAAATGCAAAGAGGCGGGAGAAACAAATACAGGGGGGAAACCAGGATTAAAGGGTACGGAAAGCAGGAGGTTTAGATCCCACCGTCCTCTTCCCTGAATGAGCTTAAATTGTGTGGAAATGCTATTAAGGATGGCAGGCATCACAGGTAATGTTTCATGTTTTTCGTTCATTTCGCTTTGGCCAAAAGTTGTCATTTTGAAAGGCCATACAAATATTATGTTTGGGCTTCTGTGGTTTATCAAGGTGATTGCTTGGACTCTCTTTCGCGCCCCCTGTGGGTTAGGGGAGGAGACCGCTAGCATAATCGGGTGAACTTCGGCAATCTTCGGAGAATCTTCGCCAGTCTTCGGGTGAACTTTTCCCGTTGATGACGTTAAATTAAAGAAAAAAGACCTGAAAAATATTCCCCCGGAATTCGAGATTCCTGGTTTTCCAAATTACCGCTGGCATTCAGACACTGATTCAGACAAGTGGAGAAAGAAAAAAAAAATGTTAATTTCGAACTCAGGAAGCCAAAGCTTTAGTTAATAATAAAGATTTAGTAAAGTAAAGATTTAGTTAATAGTAAAGATTTATTAATTATTAATCATTTGAAATTATCAAGGTTTTTTTTTGCTATCTGAGGCAGGGGTTCGCTCCCCGAGAGGGAATATATGTCTTTGTAATTTATGCTCCCAACTAGTGTCAAACTTATGCACGGTTGTACAGTTCAGGGGGAGATTGCATGATACCCCCCAACTACCACGTGACATGTCGGAGTCCTTTGTAAAACCGGAGGAAATACAATAAGTATATTCGGTGCATACTTGTTTATTCAATATAGATTTATTCTAGTTTACGGAAATTGTGATTGGATATGGCGCAGTTAATGATTATTAGTAATGGGTATTTAATGATTACACAGGTGGGCTTGCGTGCGGGTGAGGTGTACACTGACCCTGCATAATGTCAATGCTGGTTGGGAACATAAATTAGAAAGACTCTTACATCTATTCTCGCTCGGACAGCGAACCATTGCCCCACAGAGCAAGTAAGTAAGGTATTAACAAAGAAACATTGATGATTTTATTGTTTTTCACTGAAGGCTGTCTCTTTTGAAATATTGTTTATTTAAGATGCAGATGTAAGGACGGAAAGTTGCAACTCACGGTGCGTCAAGTTCCATTCTCGTCCCCAGAGCTGGGATCCTTTTGGCCAGCGCCATGGATCGAGAGCTCTGGCAGGGTACGAAAACAGGAAGTCCGCGAATCACGGACTTCCGGCTTTCTGCGCAGCCTCAGAAATTTGAAACAATAACGGTTAACATCGGTTACAAAAATGGGCAGCTATTGCGCTTGCGCGTTATCCTGGCCCCTGCCAGAGTTCTCGATCCGTGGCGCTGGCCAAAAGGATCGCAGCTGTGGGGACGAGAATGGTGAAACTAGAGTTACAACTTTCCGTCCTTACATCTGTAGCACTCATAGAACAGGTGAAACAATCTATATATTATTTATTCATTGATTATTTATAATATGAATAGTTAAGTTCCCGTACCGTAAATTCGGCCTCGCTGTTTTTAAGTATTTCGTTCTCATTTTCTGCTCACTACTGATCTTTTACTACGGGATCCGGTATACTTCTATTTTGTTACGGTGTTCCATGGAAAGTTCATTGTTTCCAAAAATTGTGTATGCCTGAAAGAGGCATAAACAGGCCGAAAAATGAAATGGGAATATTTTCAAGTTTTTAGCCTGTTCCAGGCGTTCAGATAGTGGAGCGTGAGCGACAAATAAAGCGAGCGAAAGAGCGGGAAAAAAACGAGGGGAGACTCTCCCCTTGCTCGCTTTATTTTTCTCCTCGCGCTCCACTATCTGAACGCCTGGAACAGGCTATCAAGTTTTGAAGATGGCGCACCCAGCACGAAGGAATCTAGAAGACCACACTTCCAGGCATATTTCCCCAGTATCAGCGAGCAGTATGGCCACTGGATTCTGGTGAATTTATTTGTTACTGTTAGCCGTTAAAGATGGTCTGTAATGTTCAGCGCAACAATGGCAAAACAATTTTGTTCACACGACTTCCCAATGTTGAAATACCGTTGTTCAATTTTTTTAATGCACTTTGAACAACTGGGATCGCATATTTAGCCGTTACTTAAGGTGAAAAATGGATAAGTATTAATGCAAAAGCAGGTTTGTGGTTGAAAAAGTTTTCATCTATAGAGAAAATGAAATGCGAAATTAGCACTTACAAAAACTCCGGTCGGAAACAAAATCGAGCGCTAGTAGCCCTAGCGTAATATAGGAGTTTGTATGGAAAATCGAACTGAGAATTCCTGTCAATAAATGAATATATTTTAGAACGTAAAGCTCTTGAATAAAGAAGGTGAAATGTGACCTAGTGTTGTTTGCTGTCTTTCGGTGAAGGTTTAGGGCCTTTGGAGAGGTTTTTAATCTTCTGTTAGGGTAGAAGGTTAAAAACCTCTCCCAAGGCCCTAAATCTTCATAGAAGGACAAAATACAACACCAGGTAACATTTTACCTTTTTATAAAGTAGCTTAATATTTTAAAGCTTATTTATTTATCGATGGGAATTCTCAGTTCAATTTTCCATACAAACTCTTATATTACGCTTGGGCTTCATGTGATAAAAACGTGATATGGTCCGCTGTTTCAAGTTGAGTGTCAGGAGCTTTTCAAAACAACAGAATAAATTGACCCTTCTGCATGGTCTGACTGAGGTACGAGGTAACAGTGAAAGGACGCAATTAGGGACCATTGGGTGCCAAGTCCTTCCGAAGTGTTATGGACGGTCACCCGACGCATTAAAGGTAGAATAGGAAATAACAATGGGGATGAGGGGGTGGGGGTGGGCTTAATCCCCTTATATAAGCTAGGAAGGCACGTACAACCCCAAAGGGTATGGTTTGTGAGTCGTTTTGTCTGAAACATGGTTTAGTTTTTGTCTCGAACTCTGAGTCGTCTCTCAACGTTCACTTCACTGTATTTCAGAAAAAAAACTTTGGAATGACTAACTACCCAACATACTCTTCCTCGATAGAATACGAGACCTACAGTCTCGTGTAATAATTAATTTCCTTTCAATTCGCGCTAATTCCAGAATACTTTAACAAGGTGGTGTTTACATGATACCGGTGCGACATTTATCCCATAACAGGATGAAAACTTTGTATCGCGTTTACATAAACCGTTTTTATGCCTGGGTGAGTTTTATTTTGGAACTAAATGGTTCAAATTAGAACGAATGTAAAACGAACAGTCAAAAACCATTTACATGGTACCAGTATGGGTTTTCATACCGGAATGAGAATCTCAATGCGGTGCAGAAACCAGGGTGAACTCGATCCGGTATGACTCGTACCGCTAATATGAGATTTTATCGTGATCCAGTGGTCTGTTTTGATTGCGTTTGAGACGACGTTATTTTGCGATAACGTCGTCTCAAAATGCTTGCTTGTGATAGGTTCAAAAACTGTCATGACAACGCAGCCAAGGTCAAACTTCAAAACTTTTCTTCACAAAAACGCCGGCAAAATATTAGTTTTTGCTTAGTAATATAGTTGGAAAAACCTTTATTACAGTGTGATTCATCCCTATAAGCAACTTATCTTGACAGATTGCCGAAAATGTGAGTGCTAAGGCTTTAAAACTGTGTATGTTTCTTTAGAACAGTCTGTTTTTCAGTGTTTATTTCGCGATGCGCGCGCTGTAATTGCGTTATCATTTGTGTTCCACTTTTAACCTGGAAAGGAAGTTGCTTGTCACGTTATTCTATTGTTTCGTCGATCCCCGTCGTTTGAAAAAAAATTATATTGATGCAATGAAGGAGTTTATTTTGTTTCATTAGGCAATTTTGGGTTGAAAAAGCGGCAAATTCAAACATTTTTCTGCAAAACCAAAACTGTTTTCGTAATCAAGTATCGCGCGTGCAAATCTTCACGACAAGTGTCTACTGAGAATTTCTATTTTGATCAACAGAATTGTTGCTCTGGTCCCAGTTGTTCAAAAGTTGGATAGCGCTATCCACCGGACCGGATAAATCACTATCCAGTGGATAAGTGTTAGGGAAAGCAATTGCGTTATCCACTGGATCGAGATTTATCCGGTGGGTAGCCCTATCCGTTTTTTGAACAACTGGGGACTGGTTTATTCGGTTTTTTCTCATAAAAAAAACATGGATCGCGATGAAAAAAACTAAATTTGATTTTGAGATGACATTACGGATTCGTAATGACGGCGTAGGGAGGAAATATATTTTCTCCGAACTAGTCGTCATTACAAAGCCGTAATGTCGTCTCAAGATCAAATTTAGTTTATATTAAAACGGTGTTAGGTAAACGAATACAGGGCCACAACAAAGAACCGGGATGACTTCGCACCGGAATTAAAGCCGTACTGGTATCAGATGAACACCGTCTTAATATTTGATACTAAATGCGGCGGAGATTGACACCATAATTGTAGAGAGAGCCTTTCCTTCATAGTGACCCCTTTTGAGGCAAAAATCAGTAGAACACATGCCAAAAGTCATATTATGATAACGGTTCCTGTTTCACTTTTTTAACACCACACAATAGTTCATAAATGCTGTAGGAATCGTCTGCTAGACTCACTACTTGATAGGTGTCTGCGTGCTGTGTCTTCTTTTATGACTCTTTAAATCCCAATTTCGACTGAAACACTTTCCACACTGATCACATTCATAAGGTTTCTCTCCACGGTGTGTTCTTTTATGGCTCTTTGAAAACCAATCTCGATTAAAACGTTTTCCACACTGCTCACATTCAAAAGGTTTCTCTCCACTGTGTGTTCTTTTTTGACTCTTTAAATGCCATTTTCGACTGAAACTCTTTCCACACTGATTACATTCAAAAGGTTTCTCTCCACTTTGTGTTCTCTTATGTCTCTTTAGGGCCCCAGTTTCGCTAAAACACTTTCCACACTGATCGCATTCAAAAGGTTTCTCTAAGCTGTGTGTTCTTTTATGTCTCTTTAAATCCACAGCTTGACTGAAACATTTGCCACACTGATCACATTCAAAATGTTTCTCTCCGGTGTGAGTTCGTTCATGCAGCTTTAGATTACTTGCTTGAGAAAAGCATTTAACACACTGATTGCATTTAAATGGTTTCTCTCCACTGTGTGTCCTTCTGTATTGTTTTAGATTGCCTTTCACACTAAAACATTTACCGCTCTGTTCGCCCTGAAAAGGTTTCTCTCCACTATGTGTTCTTGTATGCTGTTTTAGACGGCTTTTCGAACTTAAACATTTTCCACACTGATTGCATTCGAATGGTTTCTCTCCACTGTGTGTTACTTTATGTCTGCTTAGATCCCATGTTTAGCTAAAACATTTACCACACAGCTCGCATTTAAAAGGTTTCTGTCCGCTGTGTGTTCTTTCGCGTTGCTCTTGATTACCTTTTTGATTAAAACATTTACGACACTGGTGCACTGAAAGGGTTTCCTGCCACTGTGTATTCGTTTATGATTCTTTAGGTTGCTGGAACATTTGCCACACTGATCACATTCAAATGGTTTTCGTCCGTTGCCCCTGTTTTGACCTCGTCTTAGATTTTCGACTTGACTAACCTCAATGCCATCCCCGATCTTCTTCAACAGGGTTGATTCCACTCTCTGTTGATTTCCGTGGTAGTAGATGTTCTGCCATTTCCTCAGAGTAAGACGCACTTTGTTCCTGGTCAGATAAACTGGTACTGTGCTCTGTGTAGTTTGAAGCCATTACACAACTCTGTAGATTTCCTTTATCACAAATTTCACCTTAGCCTAAAGTGAGAGAAAACAAGTACATGTCTTCAACTGACCTGGCAAAAATGCATAGGAACGAAAAATGATACTTTTCAGTCGAAGATCCAATAATGTATCGCCCCTACGCGCGTACAGATAGTAACAACATTGGCAGAGTAGTTGGCAAGTCTGTGAGAAGACGGGAGAGTAGCGACATTTAAATAGCAAACAAGAACTTTTTGATGGCCCTTCCTTTGTCTCTTTCAGCCTCTCAGAAAGTGAAAATGAACATTGAAATAAAGGGAAGAACGAGGCAAGGAAATTCATATGATGTCATGCAACCCCTTTCCCCTACTCTCTATAGGGGCATACATATCGTACCACTTGTGACGTCATCCATTTTAAACACAAGGTGTTTATTTGTTTTGACAACCAGTGGCAACCTCGCTACTAGGAAGAGATAAGGCACTGGGAACCAAGTTGAAGCAACTGGAGTGAGAGGAGACCCGAGAATACATAGCTGAATTAGGACCATCGCATTAATTTTGCCATGACAACAGTAAAGGTATTCAGCAACCACAATAAACGATGCCATGCCCAGAGTGGGTGTGTTCACATACTGCTTGACAAAAAAGAAAAAGAAAAAAAAAGCGGTTATTCTTCCCAGTGGTTCTGCCGGCTCAGTGTAACGGCACAAGCATAGCGTTGATCGCAATTACGTCACAACTACTTTCTGCTAGTTAACAAGTGCCCTTAGCTTTTATACCACGAATAGTGTCTAATTTTTCATAAGGTTCAGAAATTCGACGGGAACAACGGGAACCACAATTATTGCTGCAAGACTCAGAACCTACCTTCATTTACAGTTCGCCTAAACACGTCCCACTTAACAGGACCGCTGTAAAGTTTACACTGCAGTAAACCCGAGCCTTATGGAATTAGTGAGTCAAAGTCTATTTGAATTTCACGGATCTTTTCGTCATTGGTCGAGCTGATGCCGCCACACTAAGCGGCCAATTTTGCTCAAACACCAGTCTCAAAAGTCTCAAAAAGAGCTAAATATCAGTGCTTGATTCTGCTTGGCTGAACAGAAATATTCACACATTTGTTTAACAAAGGAAACTAGCCGTAGCCTATCATTTGAAAAGTGTCAGATGTTTAAAAACTGGAAAATAGGATTCAGTGGCCTTAATTCTAAAAATAATCTATTTGGAACTGTCCCTCTCTTCTCACCCAAAAATTAAAATACCTGCCACCATTGAATAAGAGCTCCCTCCTCTCAGATTTGCTCTTGAATGTCATACTGTTGATTTTGTACACCAGGTAAATTAACATAGTTGAAAAGCAAAATTGATGTATGATTTTTAAACATGTTTGGTGAACTAATAAACAAAAATAATACATTGTGAATAGCAAGAGTGATGCTATTAAGGACTATATGAATTCCTAATTTGAAATAGGAGCCTTCAGCCCAATTTCTTTTGTAGACTACGAGCAGTCTCTCTTTCTGCTCAAGGGATGTCGAGGAAAATGAACAAGAGAGCAAGCGCAAAATTACCTGCCATGTTGAAACGTGATGCACGTGTTGAGCCGCTAGTGTGGTAAGGCACTACACTAGCGGCTCGACACGCACATCACGTTTCAGTGCTGCAGGCGATTAACACACTCGCTTGCTCTCTTGTGCGTTTCCCTCTACTATCCCTGAGCAGAAAGAGAGACTGCTCGTAGTCCACTACTTTTGAAAAATGGGAATTGAAGACCACTGAGGAGGAGGGGGGGGGGGGAATGGGAACTCCTTTTTTCCATAGGACCAATTTATACTGCAGAGACATTTTTAGTGCGAAAATGGATGTTAAGTTACATTGTGACTGATGGTGTCTGTTGTAAATTAATTCAGTTATAACAATGATGATGATGACCTTTATTTGTACAAGATGAGTGTTAAAGCCATAGGCTTGTGGGTCATGTAAATGAGAACAAAGCTAGAAAAACTGAACATATAAAACAAGTAGTTAAGAATTTCAACTGGCCAGAGGCAGACCAGTTAGTATAAAAAATCTACAGGCAATTAGCCAAAGAGTTGAACTCAGGACTACTGAAGAACAACTTCACCTTAGCTCTCATCACCTCTAACTCACATGGCTAGCTGATCATGGACAAAAAATACATACGTGCTAAATAACACCCAGGGTGTCTAATCAAATACCTTCGATTGGGTTCGGTAATATAATATAAGCCATTACAAGAAAAACTTCTAAATGCATGAACACAATCAAATTATGTTTGGGTTCTAAATTATCAGCATTATCAAATTATCAAACTCAATTGAACCTTTACGGGACACTGGATTACAATGCAAATCATTTGATCGAGTTTGATTGGTTTTGGGTTTTATTTTGTTGGATTAAACACCCTAAGATTACACAAATGTAAAACTATCGAACATGTCTGAAATATGAAATGAACACGTCTGAAGTATCCAAAACATTTTTTTGTTAGCTCAGACAATGTGTCGTGTTTTTGAAATGTCTTAATTCTCACATAATACACCAAGTACACTGATTGCATTGGTCTGTGAATCAAAGTCAAATTATAGGCTTTCCCAGTATTTTTCATCTTGTATTCTTCTCATTTAACTCAACATCATATTTACATTGTGAATGTATGATGTTATGAAATAAGTCCAGTTATGATAGTGTTGTTTGTGAAAGTAGTTCTGTTGAGTACACACTGGCCTAACAACAATAAACACGATGCTCACATGAATTCTTAAACGTAGCCTTAGGAGGAGTGGCTAGATGATGTCACATGTTCTGGAGCTTACATTCCAAGATCTGGTATAGAGGTATAGATATGTATTTTGAGTGTCACCAATGAGGACTCTTCATGATGCTTACAAGGGTCCCTCCTGAAAATTTATGGTGCTCAGGAGAGATACGTAACCTTATTCTAATATCAGTGAGATCTAATATCAGTGAGATGCCGTTATTAGCTAGTAATATTTCTCACTAAGACTGCACCCCCCCCCCCCCCCCCCCACTGTTGACTGATCATGTTGCGAATCTGATTTATTAATAACAATTTAACTGTTGATATCTTATTTGTTTTGCTGTTTAATAAATTCAAATTTGAATGCATGGGCGTTGCATTTTTGTGAAATGACCTTGGGACAATTTTGAAAAAACTTTGAAAATGTTTGGAAATCTTTAATTTCTAGAAGTGATCTGAGCGATTGTATATGAGATTTCATAAGGAAGCTAATCAATATGAAGCACTAAAGATAAGTTGAAGCTTAAACTCGAGCTGCCATCGTTTTCCCTTGTAGCAAGAATCTCGGTTGTCAGTGCGCCTTTGTTAAACAAACCTTTTTCTGCAGGGTTACAAAGTTCTACAGAAATCAGATGAGTTTACTTACAAATCATCGTTCATTGTTGATCGAGTCTTTCAATCCAGTAAGCTTATGTAAAAATCAGGATACTTGATGGAGGATTGGGAATCAGGGATCGGGGTTGCGGTTTCCTGACGACCACCTTGCGCCCATACAAAAATTTCCCATAATTACACGGGGACTTCTATTCTGCCTCCTCATGTTTTGGCCTCTGGGCCAAAACCCTGTGGGGGCAATACAATCTTAAAACTGCACCCTCTATGGAGCTCTGTTATGAAAAGAAAAAGAAACTTATTCGCTATTAATAGGATTTTAATAATATATTCGATCCCCGATTCCCGATCCGAGTATAATTTTGCCAGCTTTAGTCGATCGTCCGTGATTCTCCCACGGTCAAGAAACGGTGAAGGAAGTCAGTAATCACTCTAAAGACTCATTTATGGGCAAATTTTCTTCAGCACTGCCTGATCATGATCGAATCGTCACCTGCGCGATCACACAACTTCAAGTTGGATAGTGCAACATATTCGGACCGTTTTCTGCTGACAGTGGGAGAGACGGTGGCGTCGTTCACGGATTCAGATCGTTATAATATCTTTTAAACACTTCGTTATGACATTCTGCTTACCTGTGCTTCGCAATTAACACAGGAAACTTTTCAAGATTCCCAGTTGGGAATAAAATGGGAAATTTTCCCATTATCGGGTAAAACCTAGGACAAGAAATTCCTTTTTTGGGATAATTTTGGGAAGTAGCTGTTTCACGGTAGCTAAATTGGTTTTTACTGAGAAAGATGCCATGCTTTCTCTTATTTCCAAATATTGGGAAAATGCTGTGAATATTTCCTCAAGTTATTCCCAGCCTTGAGAACAAAATGGGAAAATATCTCGAAGTTATTCCCAATATTGTGAATAAAATGGGAACATTTGCCCAAGTTATTCCCAGCATTGAGAACAAAATGGGAAAATTTCCCAAAGCTATTCCCAATATTGTGAATAAAATGTGATCATTTCCCCATTTTATCCCCACTATTTTGAATAAAATGGGATCTTTCCCCAAGTTATTCCCACCTTTGAGAATAAAATGGGAAAGTATCCAAAAGCTATTCCCAATATTGTGAATAAAATGGGAACATTTCCCCAAGTTATTCCCAGCCTTGAGAACAAAATGGGAAAATATCCCTAAGTTATTCCCAATATTGTGAATAAAATGGGAACATTTCCCCAAGTTATTCCCAGCATTGAGAACAAATTGGGAAAATTTCCCAAAGCTATTCCCAATATTGCGAATAAAAGGGGAAAATATCCCTAAGTTATTCCCAATATTGTGAACAAAATGGGACCATTTCCCCAAGTTCTTCCCAATATTGTGAATTAAATGGGATCATTTCCCCAGGTTATTCCCAATATTGTGAATAAAATGGGATCATTTCCTCAAGTTATTCCCAGCCTTGAGAATTTAACGGGAAAGTATCCCTAAGCTATTCCCAATATTTTGAATAAAATGGGAACATTTCCCCAAGTTATTCCCAGTATTGAGAACAAAATGGGAAGATTTCTCAAAGTTATTCCCAATATTGTGAATAAAATGGGAACATTTCCCCCAAGTTATTCCTAACCTTGAGATCAAAAAGGGAAAATATCTCTAAGTTATTCCCAATATTGTGAATAAAATGGGATCATTTCCCCAAGTTATTCCCAGCCTTGAGAATAGAATGGGAAAACTTCCCTAAGTTATTCCCAAAATTGTGAATAAAATGGGAACATTTCCCCAAGGAATTCCCAATATTGTGAATAATATGGGATCATTTCCCCAAGTTATTCCCAATATTGTGAATAAAATGGGAACATATCCCTAAGTTATTCCCACAATTGTGAACAAAATGGGAAAATTTCCACAAGTTATTCCCAATATTGTGAATAATATGGGATCCTTTCCCCAAGTTATTCCCAAAACTGCAAATAAAAAGAAAAATCTCCCTCCCCCCCTAACAAATTGAGAATACATGTAACGTGGAGAACGTGGAAATATTTACATATTCACCATCACACCATATTATTTCAAACATAAATATGGCAAATGAATTTATGAACTCAAATTACTGATTCCCAATCATTGCCTCAAAACTGGTATATTCTAGTTTTGCATGTTAAGTCTAAAAAATGTCACTTAGTTGACATCTACACATGCACCCTTTACATTATTTCACTTGCTTGTAAAATTTCATGATTTTCAAGTTTGGAATAACCTGATTAACCGCACATTTTCCACACTACAATGTATATGCACTTATTAGTCATTTTACTTCATTGTAATTCAATACCATCAGTCTCTTGAGGATACCTTTAAAAACATAGTTTGTTTTGCAACAGTTTCACAGTAACAGCAGCAGGACCTTCACCATGTTATTTCACGAATCCGGTGTCCACATGCCAGGACCAATCCACTGGCCATCAGCAAGTCCAGTAACAGTCCTCCAAGGCATTCTCCAATCCCAAATAGTAATATTTGATACAGCTTTTATCTCCACAGTAAGTACAACAAGCATCCTTGTTATCCATGACGCTGTAATTTCCACTGTAAACAGATTTTCTATGTGTTTTATAATTTCTTTTAATTACCTTTTCTGTACGGCAAAAACATGTGAAATATTCCTGAGTATCTTCAAAACCTTCTTCCTTCAATAAAAGTTGAACATCATTCCAATTCTTTGGCCACATTGGGTCCCCCATCATAGAATTGTCAGTGCATGTGGTCAGATACAAAGTGGTCTTGACAAGATGTGTTCATTTGAAACATAAAATTTTATTGCCATGACAATATAAGTGTGTGATACCTTGGACCATGCTCATAATATTTTTTTAATATTTTATCCAAATTATTTGTCGAAGACATTTCATGTATTGAGAGCTCAAAATAAGCCACAATTTCAGGTATACCTTCTGTATGGTGTGCATTAGCAAATTTCTCAGTTTTTATTTCAGCATTTTAATGCCATGTATATCAGAGCTTTAACGTTTTTTGTTATTTTGATATTTTGAATTGGTTCTTTAAGACCTTTGCATTTGTATATTGTGCATGAACACTGGGTCTGTATTGACACGTTGGAAAAATAGCATTTATGTACCTTGTGTGTGGACCGATCTTAATAATATAAAAACATCTTATTAAACAGGCGCCAGAAGGTTGGCACACTTGTGACTGACCACTGGCAGGGAAGATATCCAAAGTTCAGTACTCCAATAATGAAAGCAGAATTAAAGAAATTTGTGTCACACATTGAATCAGAGTGCAGCGTCCCAGAAATTGGTTTTACCGCTGAAGGCATCGCCCAGCACATCCAAGATTATTTTAGTGAACAAAGACGTTACCAGAAAAAGAACAATGGAAAAAAGGTAAGGTCTGCTTCCTTAGTTTTTATTTCTAAGGTTTACTTATGCAAAATGTAGAGTAGGAGAAAATTTGTTCTTTATGGCTACCCAACCCCTCACTCCCAAAACAACTAGGTAAATTATCAAACACACTACAGGAGTGTGGTGTACATTGTATAACTGTTTCACTTTCTCATTTCTTACTGCAAATATTAAGGATGGACCAGAGTCGCGAGAGAACAGTCCAATGGACACTGAGCCTACAGTCCTTAAGGGGAAAGTTCAACCTTTAAGGTAACTTATTCTTCACGATCAATTTAATTAGTAGAAAAACAGACTCAATGAAAGGTGTCCTTGAGGATTACCATTTTTCATACTAGTTACTATTTTCTCCAGACAGAGTAGTGACACGAGTATAAACATTTACAGGAAAATGAATGCATTCTTTATTCTTGTGTTGTTATCACAAGGACCTGATGTACAATGAGGAAAGTAAACTTTCTGGCCTGTGCTTGTCCCTTTATTGGTAGTGAAAATCAGCATTCAAGCATTCAAAGTAGAGATTTCTGTATTTGTGACATGTATGGATGAGCATTAATTTTGACTTATGTTTGTTTTATAGCCTGTAAAAAGGAAGTCACCCTCAGAACCTCCGGGTAAAAGATTTAGAGCCAGTTTGACCGATACTGTTGTACCTCGAATGTCCACAGAACAGGTTAGTTTTTGTCTTAATCCACCTATCGCCACTCTTGTTAACAGTTTTTCTGTATGCTTTCTCATTTTCTGGTGGCCCACCATGCATGCAGTTGACGGATACCATCCCTTAATCCTGTTTCCAGTGCTTAAAATTGGATCCACAGTCATTGATAAGATCCTGTTAACCTGCCTGGAAATGTATTCAAGATAGCTGTATTTCCTGGCCCCAGGTGTTACAGGTAAACTGGGCTGGACTGTACATGCACGTTCTCTTGAATACATTTCCAGGCAGGTTAAGAGGATCTTATCAATGACTGTTATTACCTTGCGTATTACTCTGATTGATCCTCTTGATTAATAGGTGTTAACATCCCAAAGTAGTTAGGTCAACAACTTACATGTAGTTCCATTTTTGTATCTTGTTTTAAGGATGCTGCTTCAAATTCAGACAGTGGTGAATCATTGTTTACGCTATCAGTTGATAATAGTGATCATCATCATGAAACTGGGATTTCTAGTAAAAGCAATAAGTTACCACCAAAAGACATAACAGTTCCTACAACAGCAACTTCATCAAATCTGGTTATTAAAGCTGTCTTTGGAAGAACACTATCAAGAGAACAGACCGTTAACATCTGAGGTCAAAGTTTTCTGTTAAACAAAGCAAGTTAACAAATCTGACACCAACTCAGCTACAACAGGTTTTAGTAAAGAAACTCATAAAAAACTATTGCCTCATTCACACCAACAAAACATGTTTAGTTAAACCAGGTTTAACAAAATGAAATTCAGCAACAGAAAGCTGAATGACTGGTTGAAACAAAGACTTCAAGTGAGCTTTTACTTGTTTTTTCACTTGCACTAAATTCGCAGTAGGAAAAGATCAGCAAACAACTTTTATAAAGAAAACAATTTTAAACCTTGTTTAATTAAACAGCTTTTAAACGTGTTTAAGCTTTGGTGTGAATGTGGCATATGTCTCTCTTAAAGAGGGGAAAACAAACCCCCTCAACAAAGATGATGTAGATGTTCGTAAAGAAATTGAAGTGTAGTATGTCTTCTGTTGATATTTATTTTGACTAGCAAATTCTGGCTACTTTTATCACGTCTTCTGTAAACCAAATGTGTGTCTTGACCTTGTTACTGTATCTTGACGTTAAATATTTTTCATGTGTACTGGTACTGTAGTACTTTTCACGTACACATTTTTCTGGAATAAAAGGTTTTGTTTATGTTTAAGTTGTTTCAGTTTTATCCCAGGATGAGCTTTGAAATGATGGAGCTCACTTAGAAGAGTCAAAGAAAACGAAATTCCTTTCATGGGATTGGTTCAACTTAATCCCATCCATGGGGTTTTACTGGGTCAATATAATCCCATCCTTGTGTTTATACTGGGCAACTAAATCCCATTCATGGGGTTTTACTGGATCAATATAATCCCATCCTTGTGTTTATACTAGGTCAACTTAATCCCATTCATGGGGTTTTCCTGGATCAATATAATCCCATCCTTGTGTTTATACTGGGTCAACTTAATCCCATTCATGGGGTTATAATAGGTTTTAAAGAACCCAACATTGGTCTTGGTAGAACTTTCCCAATTTGGGAAAATCCACTAAAATCCCAAATGATACCCATTAATTTCCCCCTTTTAACCCAGTTTGGGAATTTTGAAAAGTTTCCTGTGTGCAAAACAATCTAAAGTTAGCTGCAAACTCTTCAAACCACGATCTCACGGGAGAACCACGTTGGCCAGGGAAAATTTAGCTTGGTAACCGTGCATACCGCTTCTGTGGTTACCATGGTCACGCAATTCATTGAATAGGAAATTAATAAGGGGGTGGGAGTCTACTTATACCCGGGGGGGGGGCACTTAAGGGAAGTTTGGGTAGGGGTGCGCCGCCGAGGCCTTCAAACCCTGACCCTGTTTAAGACAAAATCCCTTCATTTCGCTACCCTGTTTAAAACAAGAGACCGTTATATTTTGCTTGTGTTCTGCGTTTTTCTGTCTGCCTTGTTTTTCGTAAGAAATCGAAGATCCGTATCCAGGATTCATGGTAAATAAGAATAAAACGTTCTCTGGTTAAAAATTTGTTAAAAATCTATGAGCTTTCGACAACCGTTCTGTTGTCTTCAACGGATAGAAAGAAAGAAACTTGAGGACGACCCTTCTCTGCACCTCAGAACCAAATTAGACATTGATGATATCGTCTCTCTATTAAAATTTGTTCTGTCCAACAATTATTTTGTTTACAAGGACAAGATCTATAAACAGATTCATGGTTGCGCTATGGGAAGTCCTGGCAGCCCAGTTGTAGCTAATTTATGCGTGGAAGAAATTGAGGATTCAACCATCAACTCAACACCCATTCCCCCGAGATACTGGAAACGCTATGTTGACGATAGTTTTTGTATCATCAAGAAGAACGCAGTATCATCCTTCCATGACACATTAAGCTCCATCGACCCTCACATTTCTTTCACCATTGAACAGGAAACAATTGTCAGATATCGTTCCTTGACACACTAGTCTCTCGAGACAACGGCAAACTTATTATCAACGTCTATCGAAAACCTACTCACACTGACAGATACCTGGATTTTCCTTCCCATCGCGAAAATCAGTACTGCTGCGACACTTATACATCGAGCCACAAATTTATCCAACACCGATAATGGAAGAAACAAAGAAATCAAACGAGTCTACACCGCATTGGAATCTAATGGATACCCTGTGAACCTCATTGCCGACATCGAAAGAAAAAAGAAAGTTCCACCACCAGTTCCCACACCTGAAGAACTTTTCGGAATGTTTTTCAAATGGGTTGACCCACCGCATACACGTGGATTCGCGACCATTCCGTACATCAATGGCCTCACAGAACCACTAACACGGTTGCTCAGACGTCATGACATGCTAGTCACTAATAAACCAGTTAGAACACTCCAAGAAGAATTCCCGGCCCGTAAATTCCGTCCAGAACAAGACGACCAATGCAACGCTGTCCACAAAATTCCCTGCAGCACATGTTCGTTGAGCTATATTGGCGAAACTGGAAGGTCATTTCACACTAGAACGAAAGAGCACACCAAATGCTCCAATGTGGCAAACCATGCTTGGTCCAAGAACCACCAGATTGACTTTGACAATGCGTTAATTATCGATAAAGCTAATTACTGCCACCTCAAGACCCTTGAGTCTTGGCACACTGCAAAAACTGTATAAGCTGACAATAACTCCCAATCAGTATCGCATTCTTTTAAACAAACATTAGCTTCACACTTTTAGCAGTCTTACTTAATATTCTTTCGCATTTATTATTCCTTTACTTTTTAAATATTCATTTTACATAGTGAAATTGTATACCCTGTTTAAGACGCAAGACCCTGAAAACCATACCCTGTTGAGCGGCAAATAAGGGAGTGCCCCCCCCCCCCCCGGGTACTTATATAAGCTAGGTAGGTATGTGCGGCCCCAAAGAGTATGGTTTTCGAGCCCTTTTTAGACTGCTGTACAGTCTCCCAAGACAAGCTCGCGAGAGAAGATAAGCGCTAACACGCGAGGCGCGGAACGCACACGAGCGACACGTAGGGCCCGCTCCAGACCTTTCACCCGAAGACCGCGCCTTTCCGCGGACCAACACAAAAAATACGATTGTTTTGCAGGCAAGGGCGTTTTGGTCTGAAAAAGGGTATAGATTTTGACCATTTTGACCCGAAATAGGGCAAGGTTTGTGCAATGTGGTCTGAGTTGACCATGTTTTTTTTAATCTCGTGGTTGGGATAGCAAACAAGAGATATTGTGATCGGGTTGGTGCATTCCCATGGTTATTTTCGTGAGTTCTTGATCGTGTAGGTACGTTGTTGTTCGTGTGATGTTCGGTATCTCCAATAGAGTAAAACCGTTGTGTTTTAGGGCCTTGTCGGAAATATTCTGCTTATTTCGTACGGTAATCAGTATGAGATAACTGGGTTGCTATATGGAGCTCGTGTTGTTATAGTAATTCCTCGTTTCGTTTATCAATGTTTTCACGCTCAGAGAAATAGAATTAGAGAAGCAAACAGCAATGTATTATTAGGATATTTTTGTCAGGAGGACATCGTGATTTTACTTGTGTTGATTGTGAAGCATGCGCAGTCGAATCATAATCCTGTGGGTAACGGTTCTTAGTTTTGTTACAATGGACAGCCAATATAAAAAACATTCCTACAATACCTCAGAGTCTCTCCCGGCAACCACCCGCTGATCAAGAAGCCTGAGGACTGGGTGCAAAGTTGTGGTTATATAGGAAGACAAACATTTCACCTTTTCGCGTCCTGCAGGCTGACACCCACCCCTCTCCCCCCTCCTTCACTATTGAGCGATCGAGCTAACCCCCGCCCCCCTCTCACTACCCACACACACACTACAAACCAGGAAACGCGGACTAACCTTTTTCAGGCCTACTTCAAGATGGCGACCGATAAACGTTTTCAGCTTAAAAAAGTAAACATCTGTTTAGAAAAAAAATCAAAAATTGGTTGCATTCAAACTAAACTCGCAATTTTCTGTCAATGTGCACTTCAGTGTATTTTAGAGAAAAAGCCTTTGGAATGACCGAAAATCCAACATACTCTCCTTCGGTAAAATACGAGACCTACACTCAAGCGTTAATGTTCGCGGCATTATGATTATTTTCCCTTCAAACTGCACTAATTCCAGAATACTTTAAGAAGAACGTGTTTACATAATTCATCCCACCACGAGATGAAAACTTTATATCGCGTTTATATAAAGTGTTTTTATGCCTGGGTGAGTTTTATTTTGAAACGAAATAGTTAAAATTGCAACGAATGTAAAACGAACAGTCATACCGTATTGCCATACTGTCATACTTCCTATCATATTGTCATACTGCCTAATATGCGAGGAACAATTGTGTCAATTTCCTAAAAAAGAAACTGAAAATGAAATTCAAAAATAGCAAATCTCGAAACTAATTCCAACTAAGTCTCTTAACTTTTCACGAAAATGTATGCTGTTGCCTCTTCTAAAGTTTCCCTTCGTGCACCACAAAATAATATAATAAGGGGGCATTGGGAATAACACAAAGGCAAAACATGACGTCACTTTGGAGAAACTGAAACTTTTGGTTTGTCAAAGAGGGGATTATCTATCTCATTTATCCATCAATATGTCATTAATGCAAGCAAGGGTAAATTGTTTAGGGTTTTCTTGACTTCCAGAAACACTTTCTACCTGGCATGAAGGTTTGTTCCTCAAGTTAATTTACAGCAAAATAGGCAGCCGTTTTTATCACGTCGTTCAGACATGAACAATAAATCAATAACCACCATTAGATATTATGCTCAAAGAAAGAGTTTATTTGAATTTCACAGGAACGTTAGACAAGAATGATTCCTTTTCGCCCTTTTTGTTCAACTTGTATCTAAATGAACTACTGCGATTAAAAAAAGGCAAAGCCGTTGCACTTTAAAGTTTTCTGAAAGAATTTGCTTCCATCTTCTGTATATAGAAAGAAGAATGATCCTTAAATGCTAGGGGACAAGTAATCGAACTAAGTAAATTTTTGCTCCCATATTTATCCCGTGTAAAATTCACCTTTGCAGAATAACATAAAAATCTAAATCAGCTCGCAAATCATGCGGACGCCCGAGGGAATAGGTTTCACGCCGATCCGATATGGTTATTTTAATGATAATCGTATATATAACAAAATGCTCGATTGTGATTGGTTCTCCGTGCGCCTAATTGATACGTAATTGTAGGGTGATCACGTGGGTGTCCAATTACGTATACAGCTGTCCAATTTGAACTTTTTGTTAGGGAAATGGTCAAAACTATTGTACTCAGACAGGACTCACCACTCTGCAAATAGACAGGTGGTCTCTTCATGTACCCCCTTCCCCCACCTTAAAAATGGTGTCTTGTTGTATAGCCCCCATTCTATCAGGATAAGAAACTAAGAAAAAGATACAAACCTCCCTGTGCCATTCCTCCAGTAATGCAAGCTTCAAGCAATGCATCTCAAATTTTAAGGCCAATAAATTTTGTCCATTTGGCTAATCAGATAGGTAGTATCTTGCATAGCCCCCCCTACCCCTACACAAGGTATGTCCTTATCGAGTACACTTGTTATGACCACTTCCCTAATTGGATAGCTCTAATCGGACAACTACGTATACGCTTCACGCGCGTCAATCAGGTGCACTGTAATGGGTTCTTTCTATGGCTGTTTCTCCACTGCTTGCAAAACTGATAATTAAAAATATATCCCCAAAGGGCATGTAGATTTTCTAATCTCCGATTTTGTTATAGATACGATTAATTGGTAACTGGACTTCATGTCGTACAATTTAGGGGTAATCGTGCTCGAAATTTTAAATCATCCTCGCGCCACGCGCTCGGCTGATCTCAAATTACTCGCCCGATTACTCCCTGAACTGTACTTGTAACGACAAACGTTCACTCCAGTCAAAGTCTCTCAAGGTATTAGAGAGATTAAGTATCGCGTTCACGGCAAACGGCAAACGTTAACCTGCAGTTTGCCATCTGCCTTAAGACGTTTTCTTTAGCTCATGCCAAATGTTTTCTTTTTCGGTAATTTTAGCTTTTGATCTATGAAATTTTTGTTGTACGTTAACGACGACTTTTTTTCAGAGACTCGAGGAATTTAACAAAGGCAGCTTGAGTAAATTCCTTCAACTTGTTTGGGCAGACAGTATTAGTTAGAGCCTCAAAATTGAATGATGGAAGTGGCTGAAAAATGTTTACTCGCAGGCAGTTTCCATGTTGTAGCAGTTTCAGAAATACAGCTACAAGAAAGCAGTAATTACAAGAAACTGACCTGACAATGTTTAGTGGTGTGCTCCGATTCAGATTGGAGATGGAGGATTTTCGCAAACTTCCAGCTGAACTTTAAAACGTCGCCCTGAACGTGATCAATCCAGAAACCTGGTGCTTTCCTTTTGTGGTCCGTTGCCGAGCAATCTTTTAGTGGGGTGTGGTATCAAAAGTGAGTTTAAGGTGATTCCATCGAAATTAGGGGTCACCGAGCTTGCTTTGGCACAACATGGATAGCCACTGATAGCAACTATACGACCCACAAGGTTTTCCTAAGAAACCCTAGTAATAATAAATGAGAACTATAATTGCTTTGAAAAGTCATTGCTTGTATTGAAATATTGGAGCAGTTCAACAAAATAGACATTTATCTTGCATTCTATACTATTTTAGTTGAACAGGAATTAAGGATATCAAAGAAAATTAACGAATTTGCCGCATGTGTACATACCCTGCTGTACCTGAAGACGTGTTCTTTTCGCATTTAAATAAAAATATCTCAAAGCAGAATTATTAACTTTTCTTGAAATTGCGATATATTGTACTCGCCTGTGTGACATTTAAATTTATGTATTAAAAAATGGGGGTCACCGAGCTCGTTTAGGAGAAAACGTCCTGTTATTTCTCTAAACTGCTCTGCTTTCATAGAAAACCCTACAAGTTCCGAAGGTGCGCGCGCTAATCACGCAAAAAATGATGCGCAGAAAGGATGCGCAATGCAATTGAATAGAATCACCTTAAATCCAGGCTGTGGGTTGATCTTGCTAGCCACGTTTATTTTTTTGGAGCCCCCGTAGAAGGTTTGTTTGTTTTCGAATATATTCTCAAAGTCATTAGCAATTCATAAATTGAAAACAAAGGAGATCACCACCGTGACTGTGGTTTAGATGCCTGGGGCTGGATTCACGAAGCCCTCCTAAGTTAAGATGCATCCTAAGTATTGTCTCTTAAAATAGTCTATTGCTGGAATAACCGGCAATAGGCTATTGTCAAAAAACAATACTTAGGATGCATCTTAACTTAAGAGGGCTTCGTCAATCTCACCCCTGGTCTTAACTAGCATAAAACTTTGCAAAATTTTGCTTTGAATTTCTCCAAGAATTGTCGATGGTTTGAGAAACTATCAAACACTTGGAAAAGTGTTGCATCAGGAATTCAAACACTTCGAAGTCAGTTAAAAAAAAAACAAGTAGTTATTATTGGACGTTTACTGCAGTTTTCAAATTAAGAACTTATATTTACGAGCATCTGTCCTATAACATGTTTATCGTGGCTTTCAACAGTCTAATATTACTTACAGAAATAACGAAAGGCATTTTCTTTTAAGGGATCATGAAAACGTTTTTATTCCTTGCTGGCGCAGTAATATGGATCAACTGCAAAAACCGGAGTTGTTTACTATGTGAAGTGGTGACCGCCATGGAGATTTTTATCAACGTGACGCGACTTTTATCCTGTTCTGGATTTATATTGGATGTACAAGTTTTAAAGGAAGCTATAAAAGTTTATTTCGGAGGAGAGTAATCGATCAGGAGCCCAGAAACATGTATTTTCGTGGTGCCCTGGGGTTATGCAAGTGGCCTTTCACACGAGCGATTTTTATGTTAACACACTGTCAATGGCAGAGTTCTAACCTGTTTTCGCTTGCGATCCAGGGAGATACCCGCAGGTTTAAGTTAACAAATTGATTAAATATGGTAAGAACTTTGCTGTGATGTCGTTTATTTTACCCCCATTTAAGCCCCGGCTAAAACGATCGAACATTTTCGTCCAACACCTTGTTGGGAGAACATGTTTTACCGTTTTACCGTTTCAAATTTGCATTTAAATGGTTTTCCATATTGCATGTTTGGTCTTGCTCAAACATTCTCACCTAACATTTTGCCTTACGAACAAATGTTTGGTCATTTAGCCACCTCTGCCAACAAGGAATGCGCGAGTGAAAAAAAGCAACCTATCAGAGGGGGAATTTTCAGCTGTAATAGGTAAAAAGCGATAAGTGGGCTCAATTTTTCCGTTGTTTGGTCAAACATTGTTTGCCTGCTTAGCCACCGAACGTTCTGCGTGAGAAACACGATGTTGAACGAAAATGTTTCATCGCTTAGCCAGGGCTTTAGACTGCAAACGATACTAAATTATTCTTGCATTCGGGCTATTTTTTGGATTTGGTTATAGACTTTAGAGTAGGTTTGCTTTAATTTCACCTGGCGTGCTAAAAAAATAATCACCTTTTTCTTGTATATGTACTACGGTACTACGCAACTACGCTCTACCTATCCACAAGAATTAGGTTTTTCTATATGTATTACGATACTACGCAACTGAGCTCCACCTATCCACGAGAATTAGGTTTTTCTATATGTTCTACGGTACTACGCAACTACGCTCTACCGAAACATGAGGATTGGTTTCTTCTTTATGTATTACGGTACTACGCTCTACCTATCCACAAGAATTAGGTTTTTCTATATGTATTACGATACTACGCAACTGAGCTCCACCTATCCACGAGAATTAGGTTTTTCTATATGTACGACGGTACTACGCAACTATGCTCTACCTATCCACAAGAATTAGTTTCTTGTATATGTATTACGGTACTACGCAACTATACTCTAGCTATCCACAAGAATTAGTTTCTTGTATATGCATTACGGCACTGCACGAAAAGACGGATTTACCGAGCTTTGCAACCGAAGTAAATATGTAGCAAATTTAGGGCTCTAAATTTGTCACAAATTTGCACAGACGGCATTGTCGAAGCAAAGACACACACTTGCTCCTGCTGAAATTAGGCGCAAATGTAACGTAAACACGAAGTTTACATCAGATTTGTGTCAGTTTTGCCACCAAGGTAAATTTTCAAATTTCACATTTATTTGCTGTAGTTTTGCTACCCTTAAAAATTAATACTTTTACGGAGTCCGTAAATCTAAGCAAACAAGGTGAAAATCAACTTATTTGCATCAAATTACCATCACTTTTACTTGAGTGGCAAATAAACAAATTTGCATTACTTACTCTCACATTTACTATTATAGCAATTGTGCCTATTTGCACCAACTTTACGCCAAGGTCAAATCAGGAAATTTAGGTTTATTTATTTATCAAAGTACTGTCACATTTACTTGAGTAGCAAATAAACAAATTTGGATATCTTACCCTTACATTTGCTATCATTATGGCAATTCTGTTTATTTGCACCAACTTTACACCAAGTCAGCAAATTTAGGTTTATTTACCCCAGAAGCAAATATGGAGCAAATATAACCATTTCCATTTTCGCCAACCTACTCTTTTTTTTATGAAACCCGAAGATTTTCAAGTCATATTTCGTGTACTGTTAATCAGCAAATTTGTCCTAAACAATCCTTTTTGACCTCTGTAAGAAAGTGCACAAGTATATAAATCATGGCTGAAAACGTACTTAAAATGGCGAATTATTTCCCTCCAAACAAATTGCAAATCTTAGTAGTTTTCGTTCTCACATTGGATAATTCAGTCTTGAACGAGGTCAATCAAACGCACTATGGGATTCCAATGGGATAATGATCACGCGCGCGTCATGTTTTCACGCCACACGCAATTTTCGCGCCCGCTCGCGTGTCCTTTGTGCTAATCAACCCCTAGTGGATTTTGGAGGTGGATTCATTAGAAGAACAAAGAAAAATGTTTTCTATGCCAGAGGGACTTTGAATATTACATATCCCAGAAGTGCCCAGACATACAATGATTTAAGAACTCCACGATGTTTGAATTAGCAAGGATGCACAACATTTGCTTAACATTTTGTCTCAATCTCGTAATTATGTTGCATATTTCACAACATTTTCCTAAATCTTTTCGTCTCAAAATGCTTATTATGTTGCATATCCCAAAAGTGCTCAGGCATATGGTGATGCTAGGACTCCAAGCTGAGTCAACCAGAAAGGATATTCAACATATCTAAAATTTTGCCACTGAACAGGGTACGGTTTTTGGCCTGTCTGTCCTGTACAGGGTATATAATTTTATGCGAGGTTGTCCCAAACATGGTATGAACGCGTCCTAAACAAGGTATGGCTGCACGATTGTCACCGTTGTCACTTATACATAGCCAGTCATAGATCGGAAACCTGACGTTTGCCGCCCAGTCTCTAAAATACTAGTGAGATTAAGCACCGCGGAAACGTCGAACGCCGAACGTCAGCTAGCCGTTTGTCGTTTGCCGGTGTCGTTTGCCGATTTGTCTGTTTAAGCTTCCCGTTGACACGGCAGACCTGGAAACTAGTGTCCAAGCTCGCGCGGCGTTTGGTCGCAACATTTTGTTTTGTTGCAAAGATGGCTGCGAAGCGAAGGTGAGAGGTTATCTTTCATGTTTTTTGTTTGTTTTCTACCTGAAATTGAAGTCATACACCTGTTAGATAATTTATGGATGTATCCCTTGACGAGATAGATTCGTTTATTTGGTTTAAAAACATCTCCCGTAGCCGGAATAAGTGGTTTTGGAGCCAGTTAATTAGGCCAAGTAAACAAAAACAAATGTTTCTCGTCCCTGCCGGTTCAGTTTTGGGGCCGCCTTTGAGTGTTTTTGGTTTGGCCTTATATATCTATATTTTTTCCCAAACGATAAAGTATACAAATTGTTACATGCAAAGACATATTCCAGACAGCACAAAGCATTCACAAGTTTCGAGATAAGACGTCGTGGGTTGTGTAAGTGCTATCTCGGCATTTTAATTTTTATTTCATTCAGGCGGGAGCAACGCGAAATAATACAGCTAATGCTAGCAATGGAAGAGGATTCAGACGATTCGAGTTCTACGTCTAGTGACGACGATGACTTGGAGATGATGTTGTTATGGACACTGCTGCCTCTCCAAAAAGAACTGGGCTGCCATATTAATTATATGGACATTCCCGAAGTCGATTTTGAGAATATGTTCAGGTAACTTCGCACATCTTGTTTTTGTGTGTTTATTGACTTTATTTGTAGCCAATAACTAATTAGATTATCTACTAATCTAGCGGGTTTCATATTTTACATACAAGCAATGAGTCCTGGCAAATGTGACCACTGTCATGGCAACAGTTTGACAATGCAGTTGTGGATGTAGTAATGAATAGGATTCCAAGGATCCTTGTTCCAAAACCGATTGACTACTGATTCTAAAATTGAAACCCAAAGCATTCATGATCGTAACTGTTGCTTTATTTATTTACATCCAAAAGATTTCAGCGAAATCACTTTGAAAGGCTTGCTGCTGCCTTGCAACTTCAAACATACACCTGTCACCAAAGGACAGTGTGTCCTGCTGCAGAGGCACTTCTAATTCTACTCCGTCGACTTGCTTACCCAAACCGGTGGTGTGAGCTAGCAAAGTTGTTTGGAAGGGCAGAGCCAGAACTGAGTATGATATTCAACGAAGTATGTACATAATGTTCAACTTACATAAATACCTTTTCTCATACGTATCAAGAAGAATGTAACAACCTTGCCATTCTACTGATCCTCTAGTGCAGCAGGTGCTATTGATTAGGGGCTAGGGGCATTGTTCCTGTTGTTAGTTCTATTGTTCTATTATTGCAAGAGCAACAATAGGGATCTTCAAGTTCCTATCACTCCTCTTACAGGATGCAAAAAAAGGGAGTCACAGGTGGCACTTCATTCTCAAGCACCCTGGCGATATCTAACATAAAACACCCAAAGGGAAAGTTCTGGATATGTCCCTGTGCAATTTCTCCTTCAATTTCATTTCTTATAATGTGAACAATTCAGGATTACGGAACCTTTTATCCTAGCTTTCACTGACTCGTTAATTATTGTCATGGAAAAAAAATTTTACGTTAAAAAGCTGAGCAATTTAATTCTCTATCCAAGAAAGGACTATCGGTTTTTAAAGGAATTCTTCACATTTACTAAAAATTTAAAGTGGTTACTCATGCAAACATTTAAGTTGCCTGATAAAGAATTGTGCTTATTTATGCAGTAATTGCCAGACTGAAAGTTTTAGTTGCTCTGGGCAAGTAAGCAACAGTAATTTTTAAAGCAAACATCAACCTGATATAGGGTGTATTTTTTTTATCTACAGATTCTTTCTGACATCTATAATAGATTCTCACATCTGCTGGAAAGTCTAGATCTTGTTTGGCTTGATGCACAGGTTTTCTCAAGGGCCATATATGCAAAAGGTTATTTTCAAGTTTAACGCAAAATAGATGTGGTGTAACTATGCCCAGTTGTAAACTATCTAAAGGATGTGTATCTCCAATACAACAAGTTTAACCATAACAGACAGAATAATTTTTGTTGCTAAAGTGCATTTTTGATAGCCATATAAAATCACATTTACACTATGAGTATAAAATTAAACTTAGTACTTATTGCCCAATATGTCCTTTGGGACTTTGCCAAAGTTATTTTATATATAATAAGTGTTAACTGTGTAAATGAAATGTACAATGTGTGCGTGCTGTCTGTTTATAGGAGCCCCACTGAAGGATTGTTGGGGATTTGTTGATGGGACAGCCAGACCTACAACCAGGCCCATCCGTAATCAACGCATTATGTTCTCAGGACACAAAAGAACACATTGTCTGAAATTCCAGGTCAGTGTGAATACTTCATACCCAGGGGGGTAATCCAGCTTGTAAATGATGGGGATGATCGAATGGATGCAAAACTCAGGACTCAAAAAAATCCCTAAGTCTTCCGATATAACCCAAATATAACCCTGAACCAAAAACAACCCCCAAAACAATCCCTTGTCAAATTACCCCTAAATTGCCAGGAGGGGCAAAATTATAACACAAAGAAAACCATGTCATACCATAAATACGCCAAGGCCACGCCAAGGCACTTTCGTTCGTTATTAACAGCCAAAAAAATCCCCTATTTAAATCAAGTCACCCAAGAAAATACTTGCCAAATTTTCCAACCAAAAAAATCCCGGAATTGAAAATTTCAAACCCAAAAAATTCATCGATCATCCCTGTCATTTACAAGCCGGAGTCCCCCCCCCCCCCCCCTGGGACTACTTACTTACTTACTTATCCTCATCGAGCCCATGAGGACTCTTGAGGCCGGCCCCCCTGGGACTACATACACCCTATTTAATGGAAATGGGTAAAATTTCCACATGTTCTAATGGTTAAATCCCCAAAAATGGATGTATTATTAAACTGAAAATTTATTACCTGGTATTTAAAATAACAGCTTAGAACTGTATTTCAACTAAAGCCACAAGGTGTAATTATGTCAATCTACTAGCTGTGCGATATTTTTGGATATTTAACAACTATCCACCACTAGCCACCGACACTGAGGTGAATAGTTGTTTTAGTATATACTAAAACAGTGAGATTAAATAGCCTGAAAGAATGATTTTCGACTAGTTTTTCCCCTTCAAAGATTACAGTTTTCTTGTGCACATTACTCGGAGGTGAATAGCAAAGGAAATTCTGAGTTTAAATAGCCAATCAGTGTGCGCCAAAATCACTATCTACTGTTTTAGTATATACTAATTTGTGTTATCTTTCCCTTAAAAGGTAGAATGATGGCACAATTGAATGGTAAAAAGATAGTAAATTGAAAAAAAGGAGAACAGAATTAATACGTAAACAAGGAACACCTCTCAAACTGAACTTCAGCTGCAGATGATTGGTTTGCTCTGCTCATTTTATTTTCATTTAACTTTTTATTTGGATTTTTTTTTGTACATCTGATCAGTGTAAAAAATAATAATATTCTGGCTGAAAGCAACATACTCATAATATTTCTTTAATTTCAGTCGGTTGTGTCACCAAATGGCATGATTTGCCATTTGTTTGGCCCTGTGGAAGGGAGAAGGCATGACGCATTCATGTTAGCTGAAAGTGGTTTGTTGCCGAAATTAGAAACGAAGATGAACAAACCAAATGGTGAACCATATGTCATATATGGCGATCCAGCCTATCCGGTGAGGCGCCACATTTTGGCCCCCTTCAGAGGAGCGAGATTAACACCAGATGAGGAGCGCTTCAACAAGGACATGAGCACTGTTAGAACTAGTGTGGAATGGGGATATGGCAAAATTATCCGATATTTTGCATTTCTTGATTTTAATAAAAACCTTAAGGTGCTTTTACAGCCAGTTGGTAAGATGTATGCAGTTGGAGCAATTTTAGCCAACTGCCACACATGTTTGTATGGATCTCAAACAGGAGATTTCTTTGACTTGGACCCTCCAAGCCTTGAGACATATCTGAGTAACCATTGAGCATTATGCTTTTTAAGGAGGCTCAATTTTTGAAGTATTAAAACTATAAACTGCTGTACCTTAACATAATACACGATTCCCTCTATAGCGCGTGCCTGCAGGGAATCACGGTTGTTGTATTCATCAAACCATGCGCGAGACCCAGTAACGCGCATCGTTGCCGAGTCTCGCGCATGGTTTGATGAATACAACTACCGTGATTCCCTGCAGGCGCGCGCTATAGAGGGAATCGGGTATTATCAAGAAATGAATACCAAGCCTCAATCTTAATTTCACGAAAAAATCAAGCTTGTTAAAAAAAAACGAAAACAAGAACTGTTGCTACTGTAACCGTCACTGTTACTAACAAACCAGTAAAAAATCAAAGTTTTTGTCATATGTGATCATTATGGTGCAGTTTGTAAAAAATCGAAGATTGGCTTCCAAGAAAATTATTGCACTACATCGAGCCTTCTTAAGTGTATATAAAAAAGGCTTTCAATTGGCAGATAGACAAAATTTGTTATGGTTTTTCACATTTTGTTTCATGGCCTAGAGAATTCCAGGCCAACAAAAAAGGATTGTTGAAATGTGTAGTTCCATAAATTAAGATTTAAGTTCTCTTTCAGCCAGTGAAATTAGCCGGCAGTGGCCCCTTAATGACATCCCTGCACTAGGCCTTACTCCCACCCCTCAGGAAGTTCACATTAAGCTCCAGACATTTTCTTACATTTTTTGGCCTTTAAACCCTCCAATCCCAAGGAATTTTTTTATCCCTTCTTTGGGAAAAGTGTCATTTTATGGAGCCACACACTGTGCTGTAGTGAAATTATATTGACATAAAAAGTATATGAAAAACTGCAAAATGTTCAAAGTATAAAAGTTATGTAGTTCTCTACATATTATTTATATTGGTCATTGCACCAAATATCTATCTGCCTGCCATGGTAGAATTAGACAATATGTCAGGTTGTTTTATTAAAAACATAGTGATGAAAAATAATGATGATTTATTTATTCAAGTATTTTATTTTTCAAGAATTAACAGATCAACAGAATGTACAAAATAAGCAAAAGCACAATGGTACATTTGAGGAAAGTTGTATAATTTAATTAAAGAATGTAAATTTGTTGTCAATGTGTTAATTTAATGCTTTTGAATCATAAAGTCCCATTTTTCCTTCTCTAGTTTAAGCCTTTTTTCCTCAAGCTCAATTTTTCTTTCTTCCATGTCAAGTTTTCTTTTTTTTATTTGCATCGAGTCTTGCTGCTTTTCTGATAAATACGTCAGGAGCTGGGAAGCCCCTACTCTTCCTCTTCCTTTTCCTTTCCCTGCTTTCTTCCCTAAAATAAACAAGTGTTCAGCATTAGCAATAATCTTTGGAAAGCAGATTAGCTATTTAGACAGACAGACAGTTGTCAAATGCGACTGTCCCACTCAAAAGTATAAAATTCAAAATTCCATAGCCATTAACACATCTGCAAAACCTATTTGCTCAGATTTCGGTATCTTAAAGAAGCAAAAAAAATTACCAGTTGCATCATCCTCACTGACTGGCAGTGGGGCACTGTTATCATCATCATCATCATCACTGTCTATCCCCATTGACAACTTTCTCTCTGTCAATTGAAACAAATGCACATCATAATTGTATATGCAATAAATAGTCTTGGCAAGAACACAAGCAAGTAATGTTAGCCACCAAGTTTATATAAAGTATCCCTCACAACTAGGGACTGTTTATATGTCACAGGAGGCCTAGGGGAGTGGTCTTGCTAGTGGTATAATATTTTCCTGTTATTGTGGGGGGGGGGGACCCTTTTTGAAGGTGTAGAATTTCTTTCTTGTGGCTTTCAAGAGTGAAGTGATAGAAGCTTCCTTTTGATCAACATTTTACACACAAGAAAATAAATAAAAGGGCTTTCTTAATATTCAACTTCGTGCTCAGTGATTGTAGAGGGAGTATATTTTTTTCTGAAAATTAAGGTGGATGGGTACAATTTCAATACACTCAAGGTTTTTGCAAACTAACCCCCACACCCGCTCCCACGTAAATATATAATCCATTTTTATGTGCAGCTTTGTATAACCAGAAAAGACTTACTGGTATGAGTCACCATGGCTGCATTTCGCATCTGTAGTCCTTTTTGCCTGTCTTGCTCATCCTTTGTCTTGGGTGCCGATAACTTCTTCGTAGCAAGGTCGGATAGATAGGTTGATACGTCTTCCAAAAGCTGGACCAACTCTGAGTATTCTTCCTCTGTGCCAGATCTTGAAATACGACGAAATACAAAGAGGGGGTGTAAACATCAGCACGTAGATTAAGCACATAACAGACTTGACTGTCTTGACATTACCGTGACTTTAAGAGCATACCTTTTTAGAGCCTTCTTTTCATTTGCTTTGTGCTTTTTTATTAGCAGATCCAAGTGCTCCCGGCACCCCCTTCCAGACAATTGCACTTCGCTGTTAAAAACCGCAGAAAGGCGTTTTGCCAATCTGTCCCACTCCTCTGGCTTCGAGGGTCTCAATTCAGTAAACTCTTTGACGAGCGCCAAATCATGCTCTACTTTTGGCCAACGAAATGGAGGCATGGCTTAAACTTTTAAAGGAAAACAATAGAAATGGCTTTAGTTTTCATTACTGACAATTAAAATTAATTTACAGCTAAAATTAAAATTTCTTAGGCGTTTTACCAAAGTGAAAAAAAACTTAAAGGCCGAAAATGCAAACGACGCTAAACAAACTAAACAAAATGTTTGTTCAAACCGAAACTTTTTTAACTCATCTAAAACAATATAACTAAGTACAGGTTCCAGTACAGTCCAGGCCCGTTTTTCTTAATTGTCTTTTTAAACGAGGTAAAATACGCACTGCAAAAGTTTTCGTTCGCCATTGCGACTAGACAAAATGGATACAGAAAAGTTTTTATCATTTTCGCATGAACTTAAAACTCTTTTAGCTTTACAAGCAGTTAATGTTGAAGTAGGATAATAAACGAAGCATAGCTATAAAAGCATACGATCAAAAACGTAGAAATACTAAGTTAAAATGGGCTACAAATACTCACGTTTTCACGTTTCCTTCAAACGGGAAAAATGCCCTCCTCGCGTAAAAACGGCGGCCGGCAAACTGCAAACGCGGGAAAAGTCAGGTCACGTGACACTCTCTGCCGTTCGCGGGAAAAAAATACGTGGTGCTTAATCTCTCTACTGTAAAATTTTCTCGAACGTGAAGAAAGTGTGTATTTTTTTAAATTCTTCTAAACAGGGACCTAAAATGGAGGGTGTTGTCCTAAACGGGTTTGGTATTTTACGGCTTTTTGTCCTTTTTGTCCTGTGACTGCGATGCATGAACTTGGCTAATGAAATTCCTTTCTCATGACATGTAATGCACTTACAAAACGTTTTTCTCTACATTCTCAAATGAGCTCTTGACTTTGGATCTTTCTACCTGGCTTTTAGCTTTTTTTTCACTAATATTATTCATTCAGCTTCAATTTTGACAAGTCTGAAACAGAACTGTTCGCACTAAAATCTGTCAGCCATGAAAGATCAGCATTTTTTGTTTGCAATAGGCCTCACTGACTGCCTAAAGATGACTGCATCTTTGCAGTGGGTTTCCTAAAAATGACCACATTTTAAAAAACCCAACAGTGAATACTACAACAAACAGAAAATGCCATTCATCTTTTGTCACATTTGATTTGTGACTGCGATGCATGAACTTGGCGGATGAAATTCCTTTCTCATGGCATGTTGCACTTTCAAAAAGGTTCTCTCTAGATTTCAAATGAGATCTTGACTTTGGATCTTTCTTCCTGGCTTTAAGCTTTTTGTTTTTCACTTATCTTGTTCATTGCTTTCAATTTTGAAAAGTATGAAACACAGAGCTGTTTGTAGTAAAATCTGGCAGTCATGAAAGATCAGCATTTTTTGTTTGCAATAGGCTTCACTGACTGCCTAAAGATGACTGCTATGCAAGAGGCAGTGTTGGTCTTGTCTCAAGGCGAAAAAAAAATGTTAATATGTCCATTTTTTTCTTTTCTCGTTCTTTATAGAAATTATTAGTCTTGTTACTGAATGTATTTTTTGGCAGCTTTCAAACCAAACATATTTTGGCTTCCATCAAAACTTGCCAAAAAAATTTACATACACACCATGGCATTAACATAAAGAGGCATGCAGTGTTAGATAATTGGCTTTAAAGTCATTTAACACACCAGGAATGGTGCGTGCACCAACCCACCAGTTTTGAGCATCTTTATTTACCAACAGATTTTACGAGTTAGCTCAGATCAGGTGCTCAGATCAGTTCATTTTCAAATGAAGCAGGTGTCATAAAACCTAAACAAAATAATTACTCTGGTCAATCATAAGACACAGGCAATCAAATGAGCCAATGAGAGCTAGTAGCAAATACAAGTGACCAGTGCCAAGCGTAGGAAAAATGAGTGTGTGTGTTCAACGATTGGTTGTCGTTGCAGTATATGTCCTTAAGTCTACATGTACTTAGGCCCCGTTTACATGAGTTATTTCATCCCGGGATGAGTTTCATCCCGGGACGACTTTTGTCCCGAACCCATTTTTGCTCCAAATCATATAAATACTCACAGGTAAATGACCAGACAACGGGATGAAAGTCATCCCGGGATGAGTTAACTCATGTAAACGGGGCCTTAGCCAGGTGACAGTAGGCTAACAAACTGTTTGAAGACAGTATCTTAATACTTGTAAAGGGTTTCCAACCATAGCCTTCTCAAGTTTTCATGGCAAGGTCATTATCATAAATTGTTGTCATTGTTATTGTTGTTTTTGTTTGTTTTTTTCTTTGTTTTTCATCAACTGTTCAGGGCATGTCAATATGAAGTCAGAGAAGTGAGAAGTGAGAAGGCTCAGGTTAATCACGAATTCAGCAGCTAAAAGCTGCTATCGCTAAAAGTCGCTGCTTTGAACTTTTTTAATATTCCTATGTTCCTTTTGCCAGTCTGAGACTTCGTTATACAGGCTGTATGCATCCTTAATTCTACTCACCATGGTGGTAGACTAACATTCATGTATTGCTTCAAGAAATTATCCTAGTACAAAGATTTTCTCACCAGAGCTTTCTTTTTTTTAGTCAGGGCCGGGTCATTATCGTTAGATTATTTGTTTGTTTGCTTGTTTTGTTTTGCTTTTTACCAACTGCTCTTAATCATGAGTTATCGACATTTATTTCTTGTATCAACAGCAAATGCAAACTGGCAAAAGATGTGTCATCTTGGCAGTCCTGCTCATAAAAATTGTGTCACCTTAAGAGCAGGAATGGTTGCCAGTGCCACAAGGAAACAAATATTCTTCAATCAAGTTTCAATTCTTGCACATTTTTCTGAAACATTACTGCTGTGAGAGCTGAGAAGACTCATTACAAAGAGAGACTGGCCTGTATCAGTTAAGTTATGGACTGGCAAAATGAACATAGAAATAAAACTTCTCAAACTCATTCATAATTCGTTAAGAGAAAACAAAGGAAATCACAACTGTGACGGTGGTTTGGATACCGGATCTTAATTAGCATAAGATTTTGTGAACTTTTGCTTTGAATTTCTCCAAGAATTATGAATGGTTTGAGAAGCCATATCAAAAACTCGAAAGAGTGTTTCATCAGGTATCCAAACACCTCGAAGTCAGTCAAAAAACTCGGCTGCGCCTCTTTTTTTCAATCCACTTCTCGGTGTCTGGATATCCTGATGAAACACTCTTTCTCGTGTTTGATATATTACTTCAAATATCTTTCCAAATCACACTTAATGAGTAACAAAAAAAAAACTGCCATCTCAGTGGACAGTCCTTCTAACAAGGAGAAGGAAAAGAGCAAAAAAGCAAAGCCGAAAACATCGATTTCTTCTTATTGTTTTCTTAGCATCCTCATTCAATCAGACCTCCTAAACAAATTGATGTGGATTAGCTGAGATTTTCTAAATAAATTTTGTATCTAACTTGCCATGCAATGCTGTTTTTCTTACCAAAATTTTGCTTTCATGAAATACTGATCGAAGCCGATCCAAAATAGTGAGAAATGTGTTGTCCCTGTAAGAAAATGTCCAGTTCTTTAAAATATTTACCAGTGCCCCATGAGTGGTAGTTGACAAAGGCAAGAAATCTGAAAAAGACAAGATTGAGAAGGTCATTTGTGACACTTGTACACAGTTAATCAAAATCACTTAATGAGAATATTAATTTTAACAAGGATATGAGCAATGCTTGCATATCCTTTTGTATCCCATTGATAGTAGCCATAATAATGAGGTAGTTGCATCTTGATAAAGTGGTTGAGATCCTTAAGTGGGGTTCAACTGTATACTTAGATACATGTAGTTTGAATTTACAACAAGAGTAATCTTTAATTGAGGCGCAGTCATTAAGGTGGTAAAAATGATGTTGACTAATGACATTGACTGTAACAATGAATATCTGCTTTACCGACACACACTTAATAAGACACTCTGTTATTCTCAACTGTTCATTGTTTGGACAATCTTTCAACCTTGGGCATTATCCTCTAATATACCAACTGCCGAAAGGGGTTGATTTGTTAAATAATACTCATGCCAGAAAAAAGTTGCCCTTAAAGTTTTGTTTTCAGCCTTGGGCATTATATGCATGTTATAGCTGTTGAAATGGGTTTATGTACTAAAATAATAATAATAATAATAATAATAATAAACTGTAATAATAACAGCAACGATAACATCATACCTCAAGTTGCTAGGGAACCAATCAGAATACAGTCGAAGCCCTCCCTGTGACCACTCTCGTAAGCGACCAGCTCAAGTTACAACCAACATTGTGAAACCCCATTTGAACATCACCTAAACTCTGTAATCAAAAGTTCTCATAAGCAATCGTTCCCGTAAGCAACAGTGTGACCACTTTTGTGAATTATTGCCTGGATTCTAAGTTCTCGTAAGTGACCGCTCAGTCAACACTTTACAGTGCTGCATGTTGTACGGTTGCCACCAGACAACGGTACAAGAGAGAGAGAGTGTGGAACTTATCAACTCCGCCTCCCACATTTCTTGTATTCTAATTGGCCAAAACCCATCGGGAAGTTGTCAGAAAGATGTCAAAAAGTTGTCACAAACTAATGAAAAACTTTGTCTGGTGGCAAGGGTACAGCAAGCAGCACTGTAATAAAACTACTCACTTTTTGGGAAAATTCAGAGTAATACATAGCATAAGCACTAATGGTTCATTGACTTGTACATGCGCGATAATCTTGTATAAAATTTTTAATATTTTTTGCTACAGTACTATTGGTGACCATCAACATATGCCAGGCTTTATGCTAAAAGCTCTCATAAGCGACCACCCTCTTCTGTTGTACCTCGTGGTCCCTTAAATAAGAGCTCCTTCTCATGAGCGGCCAGCTCTAGCTGCGACCACTTTTCGGAATTCCAGAGGTGGTCGCTGATGAGAGCTTTGACTGTACTGAAACCTGTAACATTCACAGTAGAATATATCTATAAAAGGCAGTCACATGACTTCTTGTGCACTTTGATCATGAGATAAGACTGGCAATATTCCTAGAAAAATTTGTAGTGCTCAGATTTGCATTCAAATGTTGCGGCTTCTAACACAACATGTAAGCCTAAATGAAGTGGCCGGGGAATTCTGAAATTGCTCCCAATAGCGTTCCCTTAGGGGCCGACCATTTAACTCTTGAGGGGGGGTGTGGATGATTTCGAAAAAAAATTTCCTGCAAGCCCATGTCAGAAGAAAAAAATTGCATGCAGCACAAATGAAATAGAAAAAATTCTTGCACTGCTGCAAGCAAGAAAAAAAAATGTTGCAAAGCTATTTCATCATTCCAGGGGGACTTTACAAAATCCCAGCAAAACTGCAACCATTCTTCCCTTGCTCCCTTTAAACTCTGGAGTTGGTTATGCTCCAGAATGTGCAATGCATTCTTAGCTTTATAGGGTCCGACAATCTGCGAGCCAGCGAGCCACTCCAGTTAGCCTAAATCACACTCTGGTTTAGCCAAAACAACATTCCGGTTAGCCTACCGGCTTGCATATTTGCTTGTAGTGTTCTTCAAGTGCTGTTTGTTTTTATTGCTTATCAATACGAATAAAAGTGTTCTACCAAGAATTCTTTCGAATTCTCCGATTAAAAATCACAGACATGATTGCTTAAAATCTCCGAATAAGGTCTTGAAATAGCTGATTTTATAATAAAAAATTCCTCTTCAATCTATGCGTCCAAAATGCCCAAATTGAACACTACTAAAAAGAATAAATCCCCCCCAAAAAACATGTTTTTGTATAGCATGATTTTGTATAGCTTACAACATTTTAAGGCTTTGCAGCTCCATATTGAACTATTACAACAATAACCACAATGTAAATGTAAATACATTCTGTAAATGTAAACACATGACACTTTTTTGAGGAAAAAAAAATCCTGCAGAGAAATGAAGAGGAAAAAAATATTCTGCAGAGCATTTAGAAGGAAAAAAATATCCTGCCCACCAGGTTGCTAGAAAAAAAAAGATTGCTGACCAGAAATCATCCACCCCCCCCGCCCCCTCAAGAGTTAAATGGTCGGCCCCTTATATTAGGCCCTTTGGAAAGCCCAAGATGATATTAGTAGGACCAACAGTCAAATACAAAATAAAGTAGTTTGTCAACTTACCAGTTTCAACAGCGATGCATTTCATCATGGACTGATGAATTCCTTTTTTGTTCGGATGAGACGTGGACATTTTTGCTGATGACCGGGGCTGATGATCCAAGTCGAAACGTCGGCTACCCGTATGTAGCTTCCATTTTGCTAAAACTGCACAGTGGAAAGGCTATTTTCGTGCGCTGGGTGAACCTGATACATCCGAAAGTTAGAAACAGCACCGTTTTCATTTTACCAGGAACAAGAAACGTACAAAACTATAAAATATAACATGTAGCCATAGCCCTTGCTTTCACAACATCCGCGCCAAAATTCGTCAAGTCCCGCGCAATATTCGCCCGCGATACTTTTGGACAGTTGCAGTGTCAAAGGAGTGTGAAGTTTCCGGAGTCCCCCTGGGAAGATCGAAGGAATAGGTGGTATGAATTTGTTAGGTTTAACCTTGATTCTCTCTTCTCGAGAAAAGGATGGGTAACTTTGTTCAAATTGCTACTTTTTGATAGGGATGACATTTAAAATTTCTAAGCAAATTGAGTTTGTGCTTATCGTCCCTCCCCTCCCCTCCTCTCTCTTTTCAAGTTAATTTATTCTGTGAAAGCCGTTACAAAAATTATGCTATGCGCGCGCAGCCCTAGCTGGTAGGCGTTTATTTCAAGCCAATCTCGTTCCCAGAGTCCGTGTTACCCTAGACCAGCGGTCGGGAACGAGGGACTCTGGGATAAAGCGTTTACCGGAAAACAGGAATCCTGTGATCGGTCGAACTGCGCAGGCGTTAGATATTTGCACATCCGGTTTTACCAAATGGTATCACTATTCCACGAGGCAATTGAGTTTTCCATGGAAAAATTAGGGATAAAAGTGTTAATGAAAGAGCAGTACGATGCCTTATTAAAGAGCTATATGTGTAGAAAAAAGGTGTGCTGGTGGCATTGCCGACAGGTTTCGGAAAATCGCTTATCCGATTTTACCCTCGATCTTCGATTACATTCGAAGCTGCTGTACTGTGGGGCAAGATTCTGTTGTTATCGTAGTTTCGCCTTTGAGCGCGTTTATGAGAGACCAGGTGCAAAAACTGGAAGGAGTGTTGAATGTGTGTGTCTTACAAAGTGTGGGAGAAGAAGAAAGGGAAGGAAAAGTCACCATCCCGGAAGATATCAAGAAATGTTGTTTGATGTTTGGGCACCCTGAAGTGTTCGATTTGAGGACAACAAGAATGTTGCCAAAATGCTTAAAGCGAAAGGGTGCAAGCCATTGTTGTGGACGAGGCTCATGTGGTTCTTGAATGGTATTTATATAACATAATTATCTTTTCTTCTAGTCGTGTTGCTCTGTTTTCAAACTTGAAGTAACTGAGTGTGCATGTGTACAATGTACATTTTTAAAAGATTATGTTCACTGCAAATGCTAATAGTTTTTATTACTTATATTAAAACCATCTGATCAGAATAGACCAATTTCCTACTGAATGCGTTATTATTTTCAATCAAAACCGTTAAGAAGTCATGTTGTTTGATAGACATCCTTGAATATATCTAATTGGTTCCCTGCTAGCTAGAAAATATCAAACCATTGTAATTTACATCCAAGGACTGTTACCACAAACTTGCTGCAGTGTACCTCACTGGCTAATAACTTGCAATGGCTTTTTTAGTCAGGCATTTATTGTATTTTTAAAATCTTTCATATGACCCTACAGACTGTACAGCTTTTACTTTTATCGTGCATAAATAAAGTCTGTCTGTCTGTCTGTCTACATTTTTTATCATTCAAACCAGTTAATAACTGGCTTGTGAAATGAAAGCAATCAGAAAGCGTAAATACCCAGAGAGAGGTTCTCATCCATGCAACTCATGCTTTCAGAGATTAAATAAAGAGCAACCCATGAAAAGAGAAAGATGGATGGGAAATGAACCATTTTATGGGATGGTGTACTTCAGTCATTACATAATTACAAATTAAACATCACGTGGGACACAAATTTATTTTTATACCTTCTTTTCTGTTTTTTGTTAAGGGCCACATTTCGTCCAGCATATGGAAGAATAAGCCTGTTAACAAATTTGTTCCCATCTGAGTGTCACTACTGGCACTTACAGGCACAGCAACAGCAGCTACAAAAAGTGGCATTGTAACTGCCTTAGGACTGTCCACCCCAGTAACAGTTGAATGTAGTCCAAACAGGACTTACGCCTCCCATGTGCGTCCTGATAGGGGTGATGACAAATTGGATAGAATTTTGCAGCCAATTGTTGCAGAACTCAAATCAAAGAGGCTGGAAACGCCCCTCACTCTTATTTATGGAAATCTAGAAACAATTTCAGGCTGTTTCCTGTATTTTCCAATGAAATGGGCAAAGACCAATACCACCCTTCAGCAGAGCCTTCAGCAAAGAACAGACTTTTTACCATGTATCATGCCCAATATTTCAAACATGAGAGAAGGAGAATAGTAGATGAACTAGTAAATGGGAAATCAAGCCACCGTGTGTTGTTCGTGACTGTGGCGTTTGCAATTGGGATTGACTGCAATGACATTCACAGAATTGTTCACACTGGGGTAAGATACACAAGGTTGGGAGGGCTGGCAGAAATGGCCTTGCAGCTAGGGCTGACACATTATTATTCTTATGACATTCCAAAAGCCTGTAAAAAACATACCAGAAGCCATGCGATCCTATGTCCAGTCCAAGGAATGTAAAAGAAAAATTATTTTAAATCATTTTGACCACAAGGTTCCACACAATCAACCTCAAGATCACACATGCTGTGACTTTCACAGGCTACACTGTCAGTGTGAAAACTGTATGCTTGTGCATGCAGCTGAACGGGTTGAGGCACTCATTGTTCAAGATGAGTCTGAGATGACCCTCACTGAACAGAATGAGGGTAACTCCCAATTATTTACTTCTGAGGCCAAACTTAAAATCAAACAAGACATGGAGAAATATAGATTTCAACTCCAAAAAGATATTGGGAGAAGCACTGTGCGCAATGTGGCCCTGTCCAGTGGGTTTCCGATTGAAATGATTTCTTTGGTCCTTAAACACTTGCCAGACCTTATCTCTGTACAAAAGAAGGAATCCATCCTACAAGTGTACAGTAAAGATATGGCTGCAGATTTTTTCAGCATTATTCAGAAACACCTTCCCAAGAAGACATGTGCAGTAGAATCTCCATAATGTGAACCATCAGGGGAAACAAAAATAACTATATTTCAGTGAGAATTTTATGAAGCAGGGGTAACTAATAAGCAAATAACTGTAGTTTGAGTCATTTGGAATTCCATGTTGTTATTGGGACCTTTTGAATGTTTAGTAGGGCTTAATTGCACCCCCACCCCCTCCACCACAAAAGTTGCCTCATTGGTGTGAAGTGCTGCCTATAACACTGTAAGTTAGAGTGGAAAGTACTCATGTACACTGTATCAGCAATATGTGATCCACTACCAAGTGAAATTCCTCATTTTGTGGGACTGAAAATATAAATTTTATTCAGTTGACAAATTTAAAGTAATACCAATATTGATGTAACATAGTGAAGAAAGTTGATGCCCTAGGGAATGTATATTAATGTTTATGTTTTCTGAGATTAAACAAATCCTTCATCTAGAGAAATGATCTCTTCGTTTTCCTCCCCATCACTTTCATGAGCATCATCACATGCAGAGTCATCGCAACTGTGTGGATTAGCTCTCTAGTTATTTCTTGTTTTTAGTTAACTAGGGGTGCAAAGCAAATATGTCCAGCTGATCTAAAGGGCTCTTAGAAATGGAAGGGAAGCTTTGAAGACTCTTTCCTGGCTGATGTTCGAAGGGCTTTTGACTGCTGATAAGTTTAATCATCTCTTTGATATCATCAGATGTACATGCATAAGTATGGTTTGCTGACTTGGGGAAATGTTGCTTTCCCTGTCATACTGCTTTGATGTTTCGTTTAGCAGTTAACTAGAAGAAGTGGATCTTTGAACTGCTTTGAGAGTTTTGTTCCCACATATTGCTTTCAGAACACCCTTATCATTCTTGACCATGTTCCATTTAAAGGTCATTGGCACCACACAAATCGTTGCCCTCCCCACTTTTGGGTTCACAAACTGACCATAAAGAGTATGATGTGCCATGTGTTCACTGTAAAGGACCTATGACAAATGTTATAAAATGCATAGCCTCAAAGGCATATTTCATGCCCCTAGGCTGTGCCCTAAAATAAAACAGGAGAAGTTTCCAGTTCCTTAGACTTTTTTCCCCATCACCTTCTGTCTCTGTGTCATTCAACTGCATCAGAAGCAGTCTCAGCTACATGACCTGAAGTACATAGTTCATTCGCCGGTTTTCTTTGGAACTAGTAGGAATAGCAGAGACAGGGGATGGGGGCTCTACAGGTCACGGTGCTTCAGTGATTCTCTTCCCATAGACTGCTACTAGTGTTCTTGGCCACAAGACTAACTTGACCAATAGAGAATAATTCAGCTGCTTTATTAGGTTCAGCATTAAAGCAACAAAAACAGGAAAAAGATCTGTGAATGGGATGTGATAGAATCTGACACCTTTCCAACACCAAGTACATCTATAACCTCTTTGTCCTTCAGATTGTCTTTGGACCAGGAATACAACCTGTCCTATGGAAAAAGATAATGAAAATTAACGTTCAGTTGTTGGCAAAAAATAATGCTCTGTTTTACTTCGAAAGTAAAATCAGCAATAAACAGTGTTATAAATTTTATATTAATGTTACTTTGAAGTTGTAAGTGTATTTTATATGTTTGAAGTATAAGAAAAGGGACAGTTTGGAATGTATAAAAAAATGAATTTGAAAATTGTGCAAACAGAACAAGCTAATTTTTTAAATTGTGAAAGCATTATTTATATCACTGAGGACTTCCAGCCTCAAAGGATAAATCTGTGATGGCTGGGAGGTGTTAATAATATTAGTTCGATAGCATGATGTTTACCTCTCTTCGATTGTCATTGTTCTTCTGTCTTCGGACTCTCACTGGCTTTGTCCCTCTCTACAGCCTCAAGGGACTTTCTTGTTTTTCGTGTGAAGCCACAAACAAGTCCTTAAACAACCTCGTTCCCAGATTCAGAAAAGTGTTTTGCACGACTACAACAGCTGCTGCAACTTTCATTTCTCGGAAGTCCGTCACAACAACTAATCCGGTCAACTTTTCCAGAACATTTAAAGGTTCTCGTTCTTAGATTTTTCCCAAACAAATCTATCGCATGTCTTATAGGGCCGGAATTACAACATCTTCAAACGTACTGTAGTTCTACACCTCCAGGCAAAGCTTTCACTCTTTCATTGGTGTTTTGTCCGCCATTTTGGTCTCAAGACTCCGCTGGAAAAGGTAACACGGCCACTATGAACTACAGTTTTGTTAAAATGCCATGAAAATCCCTCGAAAAGCCCATGAAAGCCATTTCATGGGCCTTGAATCTTGCATAAGGGGTTTTCATGACTTTATTTCATGCCATGAAATATCCATGAAAAAATGCTAGGATATATTAAATGACCCATGAATGTCGTCAAACAAGACTTTCATGGGTCAATTGAATTTTCCATGAAAACGAAGTTCAGTGTGCACACACCATGAAAAAGTCCTGGAAAAAAATTTAATGACTCATGAAAAACATATCCTTTAAAACGCTTTGATTTCATGAGTCATGAATACGCTTTCATGAGTCATGAATACATTTTCATGAGTCATGAAATTGTAAGGAATTTGATCACATGATTTCATGACCATGAAATTTCCATGAAGTTGATGTTTGGAGGAATTTAACTATAATTATATATCAGTTCAAAGAAACGTCTAACCTGGATGCCACCAATAACGTTTTAATGGCTCATGAAAACTTATAAAGTTATTTTTTTACACAAGAATATTTCAGTTACAGCAGTAGTGTTTTTTGGTTATCGCACTGTCATTTTGTACTACATGTAAATATCAACACAAGAAATAATTAAAGAAAATTAACTGAACTAACCTTCAACAGTTGATCTTTTAGACGTTCCACAAACTCTGAAGTGCTCACAAGAATGCTAAGTGCTCCTACCAGCTGTCAAATATGGATTTCGCATCATCTTGGCGCAAATAGTTACCCTGAGGTATCTGGCAAATTTGCCACTCAAAGAGTTAAGAACAAAAAACAAACTGATCTAAGTGTTCTAAATATCCTCTAATCATCATGGTCTCAGCAAGCAAAGACATCCAGGAACCAGACAGAGGAATCTTCATTAGCTATGAAGCGGAGGACTAGCAGCAATAATTTCTGACAACTCATGATGCTCTTCTGATGAAAATGGCTTGCTGATATCAGGAATGTCTGAACAGGGCACTGTTCCATCTTCGGAATCCTGTAAAAGAAATGTTTATGCTTGAATTTACCAATTCAAACTATTTTCCTATTTTTATTGGCATCCAAAATCCAAAAAATCCACACTGCACATGGATTCATGAGATCAAATCTAAATCTGGATACTCATGATGTGACCACTTGATGCATCCTTTTGTGCATACTTGTGTAAGTTAAGAAGTAATGCTATCATGAAAACAAAACGTAAGCCACCATTTCAACATTGCAATTTATATTATGAAGTGACTCTCTTGAAGCAAGGGCAAAATCACTACTAGTCATAACAATTCTGTATGTATACCAAATTTATATCAGATGCTGCTTTGACCACAATTGTTGATTTAACTGAGATGATCAGGATTATGTGCAGATTGATATTGCAATTCAGTTAAGGACAGTACAGGAGAAATCTTTGTGTTATACAGTCCCAATAACAATTCCGTAGACCTCCATCCTGTAATGTCATACCAAATGATCCTTATTAGAATGTACCACTCAAAGAAAAGCATTTGATTGGACTTGAATGACATGTTAGAACTGCTTTAGACAGTACATCTCTATTGCACGTGACATGCTTACGATAGGCAATGACACGAATCATTTCCTTTATATCAAAGCTATAATTTGCTTGTGATTGCTGTGTAGCACGTGAAAAAAGTGTAGGATTTCGAAACATGTATTAAAACCCAAAGAGAGTCATAGCCACAGACCATGTTCAATGCCATGGAATGAGTAGTGTGCACTACAAAAGTCGCATATAACAGTCATTAAACAAAAGTTGTGCCTCTAAATCGGCCCTTACAGGAAAGTGACTGTTCCATTCTTGGCAAGGTAGTACGTGTACTTTAGTTTTAAATCTTCACACTATTGGCTACTACTGGAAGTTCAGGCAATTGTCAGTGAACCTAAACACTATAGTTTTTTGTGTTATAAAAAATGAAAATTCCATCTTCATAAATCAAAACAACTTTCACTTAATTTTACTCCCTAAGAGTTAACAAAGTGTGTGTAAAACAAATTAATATTGGCCCCAGCAAGAACTAGTTTCCAAAGCCATGCTCACACAATTCATTTTGTTCTGATATTAACTCAATTCACTGAGGCAATAATATAATTGAATATTTTTACAGACAAACACACTCAATTACAGCAATACGTTACATTACTGCATTGAATGACCCTTCCTGAAAGATTTGCTGGTGGATTTTTGTTTAATTGGCTGACACACTCAAGAAAGTAGTCCTGTTTTATTGTAAGCCTTCAGAAGAACTGGTAAACAAAACTCAGGCATCACCTGATCACTTTCTGACCCAGATGTGCTGCAATCATCGTCAGAGTCTGATAAGCCACTTTCACCATCACTTTCTAACTCTGGAATTGGGCTTTCCATGAATTCTTCTATCACCCCCTTGTAGGACTGTGGCTTTAAACATCTTCATACAGGCCCCGATCATGTGGCAACGTTGTTGGTAGTGTGTCTTCTCTCCAAGCTCCCATGAATTTATAGCTAAATCTGCAATAAGTTTTATTACCGCTTATGTTTCTATTAATTTTAAAAACAGGAATCTGCTTCAAGTGTCACAGAGTACTCAGCCAAGGAATTACTTCAAAAGTGCCTGCCAAGAATGAAGTGCACAAGGGCTCAACTTTACTTTAGGGTGAGTAGACTGAGAGTGGTTTCACACAGACACACACATGACTGGATCTGGATTGTGAAATGTAAATGTAAAAACTTTATTCCTGGAAACCAATCATCTGTTAAACTCATCGCTAATGATAAGCTTGGGAGCAGCCACTAACCGACACCGTCACACTGAGTAAACTCAGTGGAGATACTTACCTATGGTAAATATTTCGCCACATATCAAATGATCAACTGGTCCCTAGAAATGCAACAAATAGATCTTATTTAGTTAGAGTAATTTGCATGTTTTCAATTGTTTCCTTTCGCAAATTTGATAAACAATTTCATCATCAGTGTTAAAAGTGATCCCTTCAAATATTTGCATTTCCCACCCTTTCTTTACGTTTCCTTCAGACAATAAAAGAAACTGTCAAAATAAATGTTATAGTCGTGTAAGCGGTATTCTTAACACTTCTCTTAACTGTGTGGGGGTGCGGTGGTGTAGTGGTTAGCACGTTGGAGTTCAGATCTGGAGGTCAGTGGTTCGAGGCCCAGTCCCTGCCTTTGTGTTGTTTCCTTAAAGGAAACAAGAAACTCGCCCAGTTATATAAAATGGGTACCAGTGAAATAATGCTGGGGGTAACCCTGCAATGGAATAGCATCCCATCCAGGGGGTAGTAGCAATGCTCTTTGTTGCTTCATCAACCAGGATAAGTTCTGGCTTGTGTGCGACTTTACCTTTACCTTACCTCTCTTAATTGTAGAATTTGCTCCGGGATTGTGCCAAGGAAGCTAGGATATGGGAGAAGGCATATACGCTACCAGCAATACCAGATGGAAAACTTCACAAGTTTTTTGAATTAGTGAGTACCTTGTATATACACAAACGTTAATAATAACCTGGAAATCTAAAGTTCAGGTGCATTACTTTCATTTAAGTTATGCATAAATATGTTCAATATATGGTTATATTTAAACAGATAACTACAGCTACCCCACAATTAGCATCCCACAAAACAGAAGTGAAAGCACGCCTAGGCCAAGCCCTCCAAAACAAAAGAAAGTATGTGAATGATGTTAAAGCAGGGAAGAGAAAGGGAAGGAGTGGGTAAGTAATCTCTTTTCAAAAAGGTTGCCATTAAAACCCATTTCAATTTTTGGGGCTTAGGGAAGGGCACTGCTTGGAGACAGCTAGGTGTTTATTTCTGTTTTGACCTTGGTATCCAAAAATGCAAGCAGTAACAGAAATTGTAACAGCTGCAGTATAAAGAAGGGCATCTGAGAAACCCATTAATAAGAATTCCATTCTCATTCCTCTCAAATCTACACCTTATCATGACTAGCACACTTACCAGAATATGCATATGGGCACATATGCAATCGGTACCCTCACTGAAAAAAGTACCTGCCAATTTGATTTGGGGCACGCACTGTTAGAAAGGGCAATGTGCTTACTGTAGTTTGCAATCATTGTGATAATTATACACTGTCATTGTAATTCTGATCTTTCCCTTGTAAAAATTTGGCCGAGATCTCGGCGAGATCGCGGCAATCTCGCCGAGATCGGCGAGATCTCGGCGAGATTTCAAAATATCGCGCCGAGAAAAGTAGCCCGCGGTGAGATCGCGGCAATCTCGCCGAGATCGCGCCAAGATCGGCGAGATCTCGGCGAGATAACCACCATCTCGGCGAGATTGCGAAATATCGCGTCGAGATATCTACCCCGCGGCGAGATCGTAACGCGATCTCGCCGCACCAAACCCGTTCGTGGCGAGATAACCGCGATCTCGGCGCGATTTCAAAATATCGCGCCGAGATATCCAACGAGAAGTGAGATTGCAACACGATCTCGCCGCGACAAACTAGTTCGCGGCGAGATAGTCACAATCTCGGCGCGGATAGCCGCGATCTCGGCGATTTCATGTCGAGATTTCTACTGTTGCAACGCAGAGACTGTCTCGATCTTTGCGAGATTTATCTCATAGAATCTCGATATCGGTAAGATTTCTCTCAGGTTTTACTGCTGCAACTGCCATTGTATTTGTGCAAATCTCCTGACCCTGTACCCATAGTTTCAAACAAGCGCGACCAGCCATCTATTTCGAGGGTCGGCAAGAATCTGAAATAAATCAGCTCACAAATTAATTTACCGGCTTTTGAGATCAAAATAACAACGAGCAGCAACGAGCAAAATAACAACGATCAGAAACGCTGTTTTACAAGTGAAGTCATTTGATTTCATCAGACCACTAACGTCTATTTGTTGTCACTTACCAATGATGTATGCAGAGGACTTCGTTTGTCATGTCCGTCATCTCTTTGTTGAACTTTCTTTATAAACCACTACGGAAGAGTTAGGCAAGGGTTTTAAAGACAGATACCTGTGACTAATTTGTTGTCGTTCTGAATTTGACTTTTTTCGCTGCTTGCCGGCCATGAGCTTACCTGATACCGTAAAGTCGCGCCAAAATATCCCGCCTTGACTCCCGCCGTTGTGTTAATGGGGCAATGTGATTGGTTGATTCAATCACACCATCGGCGAGCGGTGCTCGCGTAAGCCCAAAAAAATAGAGAACTTTTCCACAAAACTTACAGAAGTGGGAAATGGCTTCTTTTTGTTGAATGTACAGGGGAAAATTGAAATGTTAAACATGTTATTTTTTACTACGGAAAACAACATGGTTCTTTCAAGTTTAAAGCAAGAGCTAGAGCGTTTTGGAAGATATACAAGAAACTGTTGCACAACTAAACAAGCCACACTAAAGGACCTAAAGTGTACTGGGAATGAACCTTATATATTATGGACAAAGCTACAATTGAGGAATGAACACTCAGGTTAAATGCTTTCAAGACTTTCAGAACGTTTGTAGTCTACACAGCTTAGTAGTTATAGAGTTGGCGGTTCGAGATCAGTTTTTTCAAAACTGATCTTGAACAACGCCAACTCTATAACTACTATCCATCTGATGGAAATAATCATTTGGAAATAATTATTTGGAAATCATTTTATGAAAAGGAGCCGAGCAGGCTCGGGAAGTCGTTGACGAAGTCAACGAGTGAGGCTCCTTTCCGGCTTTAATTGGGTAGAGACTAGTCTCGTAGAGACTACGTCTCGTAGGGCAATTAAAGCAATAAGGTTTCATATACTTGATTCATCATATAGCTCCACATCTTTTTTCATATGCTGGTTCCATATTTTCGCATTGGGGAACAAAAGCGGAGCTTTTGTGAGGCAGTGAATTGATCGCTTTGCGATCAAGAGGGGATGTTTCTTTTTGCGATGCTGGTTCCATTTTATGTATACAACGCATTATTCAATCACGTGATTCCACACCACAGGAAGTTTTTCTCAGAAATAAGTCTGGACATGTCTGGTGAAAACAGGAAGTTTATGATGAAATGGGACTTTCCCGATGAGTCATCAGATGAACTTGTATTTGAAGTAAAGTTTGTCAGTAAAGTTTGTCAGTAAAGTTTGTCAGTAAAGTTTGTCAGTAAAGTTTGTAGTGAACAGAAAAGTAGACTGTGCTTACGGAACTTGTATGGAGACCGACACAGCTGTGTCGTGACGTCATCACTAATAGCTATTGTGTCAATGGGTTTAAATAATATTAAGCCATAAAACGCCACAGCTGTGGCGTGACGTCATTACTAATAGCTATTGTGTCAACCGCAAAACGCCACAGCTGTGGCGTGACGTCATGTTTGTAAAGTATATAAAAATAATATCTTATATAATAGTATAGAATGTATTGTAACTCAGATATTCACGATTACCTGAAAGAATCAGAAGTTGTTTGTCCTTTTTGTGACCAAAAATTGGAAGATTCTAATGAAAAACCGAAATATGATGAATGCTGTGATAATCAGTATATTATTAATGACGATGGGATGTTAGCCTGTCTAAGTTGTGGTATTGTTCAAGGATATAATTATGTGAAAGAATATGTTAATTTTTATGAAAATAGACATAAATTTATTAGAAAATCTGTTTACCATCGAGAGTACCACATCAGCAACATATTACTCGATATTGAAGAAAAATATAACATTAAAATATCAAACTGTCAGAAATGTAAGATCGATAGAGTATTTGTAGAAATAGGAAAGGTTCTTCCCCAAGTGAATGGAAACCGAAAAAGGATGATTAGCATTAATTTTATTATGAAAAGGATATTCAATATGATGGGGATACCTCAGAAACAAATTCCAATTAGTAAATCGAAAAAAACTTTAGCTTTCTGCGATAAATATTGGACAAGTATTATGTCTCTTATTGGTGATAAAATAAAATCTATTGTCGAATAAACAACTTATTATATTTCTTTTCATATTTGTCAGTCAACGGACACATATCAATTATTATATCATCAAGATTTTTTACGAAATTGAGAAATTCTTTGTCATTAAACTCCAGTCCTCTCATAAAATACCGCAAATGTGTTAAAACTTTTTCGTACGAAGTGTATGCGAATTTAGACATCTCAATCTTCCTTTTGTAATTTTTAACCTCTGAAAATGTTTTAAGCAATATACCAGTACCAGATATTACCCCAAGAGGAATAGGGTTTAACGTGACACCACCAACTACAGTCCCAGTTACTACCAAAAAAGCAGATCCAATATTACATGCAAGTTCTGCCTTTTTATAATATTTGTAAGTCATTTTGGAAAGCCAGTATTTTTTATGATAGTATTTATACAATGCTTTCAACTCAGATATTTGATCATCAGTTAATTTTTCTGACACATGGTTCCAATTGAATATGTTTTTACGTTTATCCATATATATTATACGGTTACATTTTTTTTCTTCTTGAATGATAATTTAATACTATGGTATAATTTTTTGATGTTTTGAACCAATTTCTCGATACTATCGATGATTTCGATGATTAAAGTTGCTGTTCTCATTATATTATAAAGTTAGATTATTCATTATCTTCTTCTTCGGAATCCTCATTATTTCTTTTGGGATAATAATATATTCTAAAAAGCATTCCATGCTCCAATCAGATGGATATCCTGCATTGTGCTATATAATAAATGTAAATTTTTTTGTGGAAAGTAATCACGCACTTGTTTGATACTCGATACGAAGTATAATTGCGTTGTAACTTTTCCAAATATCATCATTCATATTTAGTTCAAAAGCCAAAATCCCGGACGAAGACATTTGGAAAGAATTTAGGTTTATTGTCTGATACCACCCACTTTTTTTTGAGGTAAAATTTCTTGAATAGCTTAGAGTTCCAGTAAAAAAATTCCGTAAAGATGTTTTGAGTTTCAAAGATATTTTTTTGTGTCTATGTACAGTGACATGAGAAGAAGAAGAAGTGATTGGACGCGTACAATATATATCCATATTTTTCAAAATCGCTTCACCCGGCAATGACATTATTTCGGCACCATTTAAAACAAAATTTTTGTCCCCTTTTGTTGAATTTAAAAAACCGTTTATGTGGTGAATGGAAGAGCGTAGTTGGTGTCCGTTTAAAGACAAATCTGTTTGCATTACCATTTTACCATTTTCTACAACGTACGCCGTATCATACACATCCGAGTCTACATTACTCTGTGATCCTTTGACTCCATATACAATCAAATAACCAACTCCTTGAGTGGAGCTACTTGCAGTGCCCTGACAATGCATGTCAATGTAAATGTATTCGGGAGGAGTTATGCTCCACTTATGTAAGTGAACAATCGATCTACTGTAATTAACAAACAGCTTAGTTGATTGTTGACCAATATTTAGTGAAGTGGAAACGACACTCACTGACAAATTTGTTGTGCTTGGAGGGAAAAATTCAATAGCCAAAGTGTACTCGTCTTCTGGAAGTTTGAACATGTTAAAGCCAATGCGAGAAGAATACTCATTTTGAGCGTCTTTCCCCATTTTAAATTTATAAGCTTTTTTGTTGACATTGTGGAGGGAACCAGAAAAGTCAACAATGCCATCAACTATTATGTTGTTTTCACTTGAAGATTCATCGGCATTTTCCATGAGATACCTGAAAACGTCTTTCTTGTTAGTTGAGCTGGTGATGTGAGACTCCTTGATTTTTGTGTCAAAGTAAGTTTTCAGCCCTACAGTCACATCACCTTTGGCGGCGTGTACCTTACTGCTGACATAGCCGACATTAGCTGCTGATTTTATGTCTTTGTCATCGGTGTTCAAGTTGATTATTGTTTTTCATTTAAATTCAAGTTTCCAGTCATATTGTTGGTGCCATCAACTTTGAGAAACTTTTTTTGTGTCATGTCATCAATTCTGTTGTTAACAAACTCGACACATGCGGCGTCTCTTTGGTTTGATGGAAGATCAAGATTGATAATTGAATTATTTTTCATATCAATATCAGATCCTTTATCCAGTTTTTTTTCAAGCTGATTTTCGACATACTTTTTATTAACACAATGGTCTGAATTAACTGGATCTTTCACATTTGTGATGAAATTATTGTTCATGTCAATATGTTGCTCCATTCGACCTCCTTCCTTCTTTGACAAGAATATCTCTCTTTGCGATTCATAACTGATAACCTTGTTGAGATTACCTTGAACTGGGTAATTGTCTTTTGGGACAACAAGCGACCCTGTCATCGTATCACCTGTTTTTAGCATGAATTTAGATGTATCCACACTTGGAATCTTAGCTATTTCACTATCTAACTGACTTTTTGTAACCACATCATTATTATTGGTTCCTTGTTTTACATTCACTAATTTTTTATTCTGCATATCATAATTATTATTAGCATCTAATTTAAATCCAATACCAGGTAAACCTCTTGAACCTATCTTACCTAGTCCTTGAGAATCATCATGATTAAGGATACCGTTAGTATAACTCATATAATATTAGTTTAGATTTTTTCATCGAAATTTCGGGCTACCTTTTTTTTGACCTTATCAACATACAAAAAACTATATGGATCCTTAGTAGCTTTCTGATAATCTGATTTATTTATGTTCAGTTCTCGGCAAATCATCGATTGCTCGTTTATAGAAGGAAAATCAAAAACACCAAAATGTGTACTATTCAGTCTTATTGTTTTATCGGTTCCGTAATAGCTTTGACTCAAATATATACAACAACAATTTTTATTTCTAGAATTGGTGAAGTAGTCTCGTATCCGTTCGTCATTTTTCTTACCTGTATTCAAATAGTCATCAAATATGATTAATTTTTGGTTTTCATCAGACAAATCTGTGAGAGGGATGATGTCATCATTACTTGCTTCTATCACGTCATAACCGACCTCTTTTGATATTGGTTCAAGAGATTTTAACAGATGCTTATATTTGCTTTGTTGGAGATTGCGAGCGTAAAGATATATTTTATCAAAATAGAGAAGCCTATATATCATATCAAGCAAAAGGTTAGTCTTGCCACCACCAGAGGGAGCACAAATAAGCATCCTGAAACATCGGTTTGGCATGAAACTCTTTAATTGAACAAAATCGTTGTTTTCATCATCTTGAATGTCGTAATTTTGTATCTTCATATGATATTATGTTATACAATTTTATCGTATTGCGACACGCTATGCGACACGCTATGCGAGCGTTTTTATATATGATAACCCTAATTTTTCCGAACAAAATACGAAATTTTATGTAAACAAATGATATAATGAGTTTACTCAAATGGAAAGAAATGGCTGAGAAACGATCCGAGCTTGGTAAAAAGATTAACACAGTAAGAGATACAATAAAACAAAAAAAGATATCTGATCAAATGGGTGAAGTCGAGGCAGAGAAACTTTTCAAACCTATAACATCTGAGTTAAAGGAACTTACAGCCCCAAAAGCACCGTTGAGAAGATTGGTAAAGAAAAAGCGACCTGTTCCAGATTATGGAATAGCTATTGATGATGAAGTGCCTGATTATGGATTGGAAGATCTATTTGATCAACCTGTTTTACCTGAAAACGAGAAACAATTGGTTCCAAAACCTCCATCTTATGAAGATGTCCTTGAGGATTTAGCATCAGGTAAAAAACAAATGTATATAGATCCAGAATACATGTATGAACCTGAAGATCTTCCACCTGAGTACGAAGAAGAAGTACCAGATTACGAAATTCTTGAAGAGGATAGAATAAATCAAACTTTAGATCAACTTCAAATTCCTAACTATGATGAGATTGAATTACAACTTCAACAAGAAGATATGAATGACAAAAAGAGGAAATCTTATCTTACCAAAACCCTTAAAAAGGCTAAAGAGAAACGGCAACAACTTTCTGGATATTCGATGAATATTACTAAAAAATTAAATAGTGGCTCAATCACTGAAGCTGAGGCTCAATATCGAAGAAAAATTATTCAAGATACAAGAAAGGTTCTGACTGATTATATGAATTACCATCAACAAAAACTCCAAAAACTCAAATCTATTAAAGGATCTGGTTTGAAGAAAAAAACAAAAAGAGGTGGACAGGTAATGTTTTTCAACAATCCGACAGAAATGATTAAAAAACTTGAACTGATTATCGGATCGATGATTGCTGGAAATAATAGCATCGAACTACGGAATACAGGCGTCGCTCTTCTCGACATCTTGTTGAGAAATTCAATACTCAATAGGCCGCAATATAACAAAATATACAAAAACTATTTTAGTCTAAACTAATCATATAAATGAATAGACAACTTGTATTATCCAGTCATATCGTCAAAGGTATAAGTGGTAATAAACCATCGGATTTCACAATCAAATACCGTAATCCGATAATACTAGATTCAAACAGACAATATGAAATAGGCCTAGACCGAATCATTTCGATGTCATTCACTTGGTTTAATGTGACAAACGAACTCAATAATCAGAAAATAAGATATTCAACAGATAGTGGTGCTAATTAGACGGAAATTATATTCAACCCTGGAGTGTGGAATTACATTGATTTTGACAATTTAATCAAAGAAAAAACAAAAACAGGAACCTCATCAAACCCTCAATATCCAATCACTCTGGAGTTTAACGATACTATATTCAGGACAATAATAACACTAGCCTCAAATTACAGATTAGATCTTACTCAAAGTAATTTTAATGATCTTATTGGTTTCAATAAAAAGATTCTAACAAGTAGTGTAAATGTTGGAGATTACATTCCTAATCTCTCACAAGACAGAGAAATATTGAATGTTCATTGTGATTTGATAAGTGACAGTCTTGTGGATGGTGAAGAGTCAGATATTATATATAGTTTCAGTACTTCAACTCTCACTCCGAGTTATAGTTTCACACAAGAGCCTCGACGAGTACAGTTCAATCCAGTCAATAAAAATACGATTCATAAAATTCGGATTTATATCACCGACGGCAAACGAAGAATAATTGATCTTAATCATAGTGACACTTCATTCAGTTTGATTTTAAGAGAGAAGAGAGATTAATCTAACTAATAGTTATAGATGGCATTATATGAATATAAACGTGTATATCACCCGAAACTAGGTCGTTTTGTGTATAAGCATAAAGGATCTGGGATTATTGTTGATAACATATTCAAACCAGTTGGAAGGGTGTTAAGTAAAGTTCCAGAAATGGTTTTAAAACCTTTTGCCAAAAAAGCGCTAGAATCTGGTATTTCACATGCTGGAGACAAACTTGGAAAAAAAGCAGCTGAAAAAAGCGGAGAGCTTATTATGAGAAAATTACACGGTTTAACTAAACAATCAATGAATAAAACCATGAAACCAACCAAACCTACTAAACCAAAACAAGAAGAAGATTACAACACAATTCTGAATAGACTTATATCTGGTACTGGATTAAGACGATACAATGTTATTAAAAAGTGAATTTTATCCAATTATAAATAGACTAGCAAGTGGGAAATGGTTTATATAAAAAGTGAATTTTATCTAAACTACTCATATAAATGAGTTTCAGAACAAATGAAAATCTACAACGATATGAATACGTTCGTTTCCATTTGGATAATGTCATTGAGCAACCTGCTAACAATCAAAGCCAGAAAAAGACAGGTTACAGATTCACAATAAACGATAGGTCGACTATGTTTGATTTTTTTAATGGGTATTTCGAAGTAACTAAAGAGCTTCAAAAAAGGGCAGATGGTGCTGGATATGCTGCAGCAGATCGCATCACAATGATAAACGAATCTCACAGTCTAATCAGACATATGGTTATTAAATCGTCTGGTAAAATAGTATACGAGAGTGATAATTTACATAGAATTACGAATGTCAAAAATCTACTTGAATACAGTGATGACTTCAGTCGATCCGTTGGAAAGAATTCGTTCTGGTATCTTGATACTGATGGAACAACAGCAGATACTAACACAGGTTTTGAGGCACGTCGTATTTTAACCCAAGCAGTACAAAACAACGGTGGTGGGGGAGCTAAAAGTATTAATGAGATGCTTCCATTAAACAGATACAGCTTTTTTCAAGAATTAGAAAGAAAAATGTTGCCTCCGATGCAGCTCACAATTGAACTTACATTAAACGAAGACAGTGAACTGATTCACATGGCAAATGGCACAGACCCTGGTCGTGTTGTAGTAAAGAGATTGTATCTTTGGCTCCCAAGATTAATCCCAAAAGACAGCATGTATAGTAATTTCGTTTCAGAGTTTCTCAAGCCAACAACCTGGACATATATGCGAGATCTCTACAATCAGTCAGCAAATACCAGAGCTGTTCAGAATATGTTTCAAATCAGTCCAGCTATCGATGACGTTAAACATGTTTTTATATATCTCCAGAGGACAGACGCACCAAATAATGATGAAGCAGAGAGGAGTCCGTATTTGTTTGACACTTTCAAGTTGAATGCAGCTAATGCTAATAGCTCTCTATCAAACTGCAGGCTTGAATATGGGAATAATGTTTTTTACCCAGAGCTGGAATATGATGCAGATTCTAAAATACGGGTATTCAATGATCTCATGTCATATGCATTTCGTAAGAACGATTACAATTCAGGAACACAGCTTAATGTATCCAATTTCACTAGTTTGTATGGATTATTGTATTTCGATTTGTCATATCAGAAAGAGGTAGTGACGAGAGATCCTAAACAGTTGATTCTCCATTATCGTCTCAATGTAGCCCCGGCAGCAAACGTCCGAGCTCATAGCATAGTATTTTATGAGAGTGAGGTTGTAGTAAAGACAGTTGGAAACGAATTGATGATAGTTTAATGAATAAGATTTTTAACATCGATAAAATTTTAATTGAATATGTTTTTTAAAATAGAATTTATCTAACATATAATATATGACACAACTATACGAAATTAAAGTTAGTTTATCACCAAACCAGAAAAAGAATCTTAGTAACGCGTATCATAAAAGAGAAACTATCATTTTGAGACTGACAAAGGACTCTCTATCTGGGAATGACACTCTATACGTACCTCAGAATATAGTTAAGCGATTGAATAAAAATAGAAAATTGAGAAAAGGAATGGACATCAAACTAGCCAAAACAAACATTCGAAAGCAAGTTGGTGGATCACTCCTCTCTACAGTTCTGTCGCTTGGAAGAACTTTCGCTCCAACAATTGCCAAGACTATTGGATTGTCAGCTTTGGCAGGTTTAGCATCTGAAGGAGCATCTCAGATTGTTAAGAAGATATCTGGAAAAGGTTTACAAACTGGTGGGTTTCTCATACCACAAAATAAAATCGATCAGTTGATAACATATAAACATCTTTTGACAACAAAACAAAAGAAGGATATATTAAATGCTCTACAAACAGGCTCTGGTGTTCATATAAAACCGACAAAAGTACAAACAGGTGGGTTCTTAGGGACTCTCCTTGCATCAATTGGAGTCCCTTTAGCTATTGAGGCAATAAAGAAGATGACTGGTAAAGGAGCTCCTCAGATGGGACGACCTAAACAAAGACCACCCAGATCTATACCAGAACAGGATGGTGGTTTGATGACCAACACTTATAGAACACCGCCTTTTTACGGAAATTGGCCAGACGATACAATCGGTATGGGGACTAAAAAAAAAAAAAATCTCAAAAAAAGGGCGAAGGTCTACTATTAGGCAAGAACTCGCCGTTCAAAAACGTCCCTCTTCTAAATATTCTATTGTAAAACCAAAATTCCATAAAAACATTCCTATGTCAAATTATGATTTAATAAAATGGTGTAAGTATCTGAATATTCCAATTAATGATGTATTGTCAAGAGATGAAAATGTTCCTCACGATCATCAACAAGCATTATTCATTTACAATCTTGAACCGAGTTATATGCCAGGGAGTCATTGGGTGGCTACTTATGTTAAGGATAAAGTCATCAATTACTTTGATAGCTTTGGTTTGCCTCCCTTCCAAGAAATTGTCAATCATGCGAGAAAAAAGAATTTAACATTGCTTCATCAGAACAATCAAATACAAAATTTACTAACGACAACATGCGGTTACTTCTGTTTATACTTTTTAAATGAGATTAATAATGGTAAATCATATTTTGATCTGCTTCAGGTATTTGATATATATGATACAATGAAGAATGAGAGGTTTCTAGAACGGTATTTCAAAAATATGTAATCATATTATATATAATGGTTAAAAGTTATTGTGTACGAGAAAGGAAGCTGACAAATTCAGTACCAGGTTCTGAACATTACGTTAGAACCAAGAATAACAGATTAATGATGAAATCGACATGCATCAGCTGTCATTCAACTAAAACTCAATTTGTGAAACAAAACCAGGGAAACGGGTCAGCCCGTCGAAAGGGGCGGGCTTACTAAATACAGTAGCATCGACTGGTACTGATTTATTGATTCACCACGGTATTCCTTGGTTGGGAAAAAAGGCTGTTGAAATGGGTCGATATTATGGATCAGAAGCCTTGAGAAACCCAAAACTGCAGAAAAAGGCTATCGATTATACTCTGGATAAGTTAAATCCAATGATTCAGAATGTTGGAAGTCAAGCTCTTAATCAATTATCTACTAAAATTAGGCCAAACAAAAAGTATAAAACTGACAGAAAGGATTTGGATGGTGGTAGTTTAGATATACATAAACTAATTGGTAAATTACCAAGACCAAAAGCTGGATGGACTCCTGGAAAGTATAAATACATGGGGGCATATAACCCTCTAGATAAACAGTTAGAGTACGATAAAAACACTGGAGAGGTCACCAAGTGGCACGTACAACCTTACAATGAAGTTGATAGAATATCAGCTCATCATGATATTTGTTATGACATGGGGAAGGACAAAGGTGAATGCGACAAAGTAATGGTCAAGTCATTGGATAAAATACCTTATGGACAGATGCCAAAATGGGGACAAACAGCACGATTTCTAATCAACACAAAACAAAAACTAGGTCTTGGTGTAAAACAAAGGAAGACAAAAAACGTGAAAGGCCGTCGAGTGAAGAAAACTGGCAAGAAAAATTAGCTGATGAGCTTCATAAACCGATAAAGCGTAACTTCACCCGGCGGCGGGTAATTGTAAACCATATTGACGAGACATGGTGTTCAGATATCGTTGAGATGCAAAAATTCAGTCGATGGAACGCTGGCTACAGATATCTTCTTATGGTTTTAGATGTATTCTCTAAATACGGTTGGATCATTCCTTTGAAGGATAAAAAAGGTGAAACCGTTGCTGAAGCATTGAAAACCATTTTAAAAGAAGGCAGAAAACCGGAATATCTTTGGACAGATAAAGGAAAAGAGTATTATAATAAACATGTTAAGGAACTACTGGATAAGAATAAAATAACCTTGTACTCAACTGAGAATGAGGAAAAGTCGTCAGTTTGTGAAAGATGGAACCGTACAATCAAAACCAAGATGTGGAAGCAGTTTACTGTTCAAGGTAATACACAGTATCTTGAAATGTTACCCAAATTAGTGAAACAGTATAACAATACCAGACATTCAAGCACAAAGATGACACCTACAGAAGCAAGCAAAAAGAAAAATGAAGGAGTTGTTTACTTTAATCTGTACGGTGATATGGAAACATCAAGACAAAAACCAAAGTTCAAAGTCGGTGATAAAGTAAGGATAAGCAAATACAAGAGAAAAGTCTTTGATAAAGGCTATACTGAAAATTTTAGTGAAGAAATATTTACCATTGATAAAATACAACATACGAATCCAATCACATACAAACTAAAGGATCTGAGAGATGAAGAGATTAAAGGGAGTTTCTATGAACCTGAATTACTGAAAGCTGAACAACAGGTATTCAGAATTGATAAAGTGATTCGGAGGGATTATAAGAAGAAACAGGCTCTTGTTAAATGGAAGGGATACAGTGATGAATTTAACAGTTGGGTTCCAATGAAGGATTTACAAATAATATAATATATACATATGGATACTGAAAAACAAGAATGGTATTGTGATATTTGCAACAAGAAATATAGTTCGAAGAGAAAGGAAAAACATCTTTTGACTCAAGTTCATAAAAAGAATAAAAAACGTCTTGAGCATGAGGAGGAACTTGAAGATTATGAAATACGTCGAGATGTACTAATGATGGAAAATATTGGAGATATGGATTTTTCAGGGTTCTTGAAAAAACGTGTACTTGTTGATAAACAACTTAAAAAAGAATTCGGTCGAAATTACAAAGTCCCTGAATGAATTTAAACGCATAAGCCAAAGTGATTTAAAAATAAACATATAGTATTATATATGGAAAATCAGAATCTTAAGAGAGGTCGAGGTAGACCAAAAATATATTTCACTGAAGAAGACAGAAAGGAGGCTTTAAAAAAAAGTAAAACAAAGTACATGCTGAATAAAGAATGGTATTGTGACGTTTGCAAAAATGGACGAAATTATACTCTTGCTGGCAAATGGATTCATTTCAAATCAAAAAAACACATCAAAAACGCTGAGAAATAATACAGTTCAAAGGATTCATGCTTGGATCATTTGAATTCTCGACTATATTTAAACGCGGATTAAAAATATTTAAATAATATTATAGTATAGTAATATATAGAATGAAATTAAATGAGACAATGTTGAAAATCAATAGATTAGAACAAAAAATATCACGAATTAATGATGAAATAGATAAGAGATATAACCTAATTATTTGTAAATTTCGTAGAGACCTAATTATTTGTAAATTTCGTAGAGACTGTTATTTACCAGCAACACATCAACTAATTACTGGTAAGTTTCCTAACTATGTAAAGACTATGATATGTGATAAATGTTCAGATAATATAGACAATTTAAACTGCTACCAACTTGATATTATGGGATTTGTTGACCTATATAAGTTATAAGTTATAAGTTACAATTACAGTTACAGTTCAAAGGATTCATGCTTGGATCATTTGAATTCTTGACCATACTTAAACGCAGAATGAAAGTCATTTAAAATAAAAAACTTATAGTAATATATAGAATGAAAGAATCTAATCATATTAATATGGATAAAGCTAGTTTGAAGAAACTCAGCAAATCACAACTTATTAAATTGCTTCTGAAGCAGGAGAATAAGAAGCCAGTTCAACAAAAACGAAGACCAATACCAACACCTCGGAAAAGTGTCAAAGAAATGGTCAAGCAGTATGAAGATAATATTATTCAACCAGTCCCAGCACCAAGAACTAAGAAAAATGCTGTGAAAAAACCGGTTCCAACACCAAGAACCATAATAAAACAAACCGACAAAGCTTTAAAAGGTTTTGTAAAATCTTACGAAATCAACATAAGAAACGAAAGAGATCCGCTTGTTCAAATGCAAAATACACGAAATGGTGTAGAACGTCAAGTAACAACTTTATTGAATGAAATGAAAGGTTTGAAATACATTGAAACATTGCAAATAACATTTGAAAAAATATCATCTAATGTAATAATCGAAAAGTCAGCCTATTTCAATAGTGCAAGTCAAACAATAATCAACCAAATGGAAATCAATAACGCATTACAAATATCTAAACAAAATATCTTAAACAAAATTGCTCAATGGATATCAGAGGGGTCTGGATGGACTGTAAAATCAGTTGATAGCCATTACCTCAACATTGTCAAATACAAACCAATGAAAGGATCCTCATATATCCAACTGTCTTCTGAACTGCGAAACAGTGCAAAAGGCTTAATTAACATGAAAAATGAGGATAATGAATGTTTTAGATGGTGTCATATCCGACACTTAAACCCACAAGAAAAATATCCTCAAAGGATTAAAAAAGTCGATAAACCATACATTGAAAAGTTAGATTACTCAGGTGTTGAATTTCCAGTCAGTGTAAAACATTACAACAAAATTGAGAAGCAAAACAGTATCAATATAAGTGTATTCGGATATGAAAACAAAGAGCCATATCCCATCTATGTTTCCAAAGAAAAGTATGAAGATCATATGGAACTACTTCTGATAACAAAAAATGAAAACAAGCATTATGTCCTCATAAAGGATTTCAACAAGTTCATGTATAACCAAACAAAACATGAACACAGGAAACACTTTTGCATGCACTGTATGCAATGTTTCAGTTCCGACAGGGTATTAAGCAATCACAAAGATATTTGCATACAAGTGAACGGTACTCAAGCAATTAAAATGCCTGACAAAGACAATAAAATACTGAAATTCAACAATTTCCATAAACAGCAACCTGTGCCATTTGTAATTTATGCTGATTTTGAGGCTATAACAGAGAAAATTCATGGGTGCCAACAAGACTGTAATAAATCATACACAGAAGCTTACCAAAAACATACAGACTGTGGATATGGTTATAAAGTTGTTTGTTGTTATGACGACAAATATACAAAACCAATACAAATATATAGGGGTGAAAAGGCTGTTTATAAATTCATGGAAAATATTTTAGAAGAATTTAAATACTGCAAAAAAGTAATGAAAAAACATTTCAATAAACCATTGAGAATGACAAAAGAGAATGAACAGGAATTTGAAAAAGCAAAAGAATGTCATATATGCGATAAAAAATACACTGAGAAAGACATTCGAGTCAGAGATCATTGTCATATTACTGGTCAATACAGAGGCTCAGCTCACCAAGAATGTAATCTGAAACTCAGAATAAATCCAAAAGAAATAAAAATTCCTGTTATATTCCATAATTTGAGAGGCTATGACAGTCATTTCATTATGCAAGAAATTGGAGCCATTGTTAAGAATAATACATACACCAAAAACGAAAAAGAAATTAAAATGAATATCAATGCTATTCCAAATAACATGGAGAAGTATATGGCTTTTATGCTTGGAAATCATCTTACCTTCATTGATAGTTTCCAATTCATGAGCTCTAGTTTGGAAAACCTCGTTAAGAATATGACGAAATGTGGGAAATGTGATACATGCAACCCCGGTAAGTGTATAAAACGAAGTATAAATAGTGAAGGTCGTATAATACAACATAAAACAAGCTTCCCATGTGGTGAATGTATAAATTGTACAAATAGTGTTAAAGCATGTATAACACCAAATTATGATAATCTAATATATACCTCCAAAAAGTTCAAAGGTAAAAAGCTGGATCTGATGGCAAGAAAAGGAGTATACCCTTACGACTACATGGACAGTTTCGATAAATTCAATGAAAAACTGCCAACGAAAGAAGACTTTTACAGTATATTGATTGATGAGCATATTTCAGATGAAGATTATACCCATGCTCAAAATGTTTGGAATACATTTAAATTGCAGACAATGGGTGAATACCATAATTTATATCTCAAGTCTGATATCCTTTTATTAGCTGATGTGTTTGAAAACTTCCGTAGAACATGTATTCAGTATTACAAACTTGATCCCTGTCACTACTTTACATCTCCTGGTTTGTCATGGGATGCTATGTTGAAGATGACTAATATCAAATTGGAACTAATGACAGACATAGACATGTTTCAATTCATTGAAAAAGGTATGCGTGGTGGTATATCTTATATAGCCAATCGATATGGAAAAGCAAACAATAAGTACATGAGAGAATACGACGAGAAGGCGTCCTCAAAGTATATCATGTATCTTGATGCTAATAATTTATACGGTTGGGCTATGAGCCAATATCTCCCTACTAGCGGTTTCAAATGGATGACAGAAAAGCAGATTAATAAAATCAATTTAGCAAAATACAATGAAGACAGTAATAAAGGATTGATACTAGAAGTTGATCTTGAATATCCTAAAGAGTTGCATGACCTTCATAACGACTACCCATTAGCTGCTGAGAGGGTTTGTGTAAATAAAGATATGCTGTCTAAGTATTGTAAAAAAATAGCTACAAAATATAATATATCGACAGGACTAGTACACAAACTGATCCCTACATTAAGCAATAAAGAAAAATATGTTCTGCATTACAGAAACCTGCAGTTGTATCTTGATCTTGGATTGAAAGTGAATAAAGTCCATCGAGTGTTAGAATTCAATCAGTCACCTTGGCTCAAACAATACATTCAATTCAATACACTGAAACGTACTCAAGCGAAAAATTCATTCGAAAAAGATTTCTTCAAACTTATGAATAACTCAGTATTTGGTAAAACTATGGAAAACATAAGAAAGAGAGTTGATGTCAGACTTGTGACTGATGAAAAGAAACTATTGAAGATGGCTTCAAAACCTACTTATGTAAGCAGTAAGATATTCAACGAAAATTTAGTTGCAGTGCATAAAATAAAAGAAACGCTAATTCTTAACAGGCCGGCATATGTAGGAATGTGTATTCTAGATCTAAGCAAGACATTGATGTATGATTTTCATTATAACTACATAAAAGAAAAGTATGGAGACAAAGCCAAGCTGCTCTTCACCGACACAGACAGTCTGACATATGAGATTGAAGCCGAAGATGTGTACCAAGACTTTTGGAATGACAAAGATCGATTTGACAACAGCGACTATCCAGAAAACTCTCCGTATTTCGATAAGACAAATAAAAAAATTATTGGTAAATTCAAAGATGAAGCAGCTGGAATACCAATCATAGAATTCATAGGTTTGCGATCAAAAATGTATAGTTACATAAAAGACAACCAGAAAGTAGGAAAAACAGCCAAAGGAATCAAAAAGAATATCATAAAGAACCACATCAGACATGAAGATTATAAAAATGTATTATTTAAAAATGAGCAAATGCAACATAAAATGAAAACAATAAGAAGCGAAAGACATCAACTCGGAAGTTACGAAATCAACAAAATATCACTCAGCTGTTTTGATGATAAAAGATATATAGCAGAAAATGGAATCAAAAGTTTAGCTTACGGACATTATGCAATCTGAAGATATGACGTCACGCCACAGCTGTGGCGTTTTGTGGTTGACCGAGATCATACGATAGTCTCATGTCATTGACACAATAGCTATTAGTAATGACGTCACGCCACAGCTGTGGCGTTTTATGGCTTAATATTATTTAAACCCATTGACACAATAGCTATTAGTGATGACGTCACGACACAGCTGTGTCGGTCTCCATACAAGTTCCGTAAGCACAGTCTACTTTTCTGTTCACTACAAACTTTACTGACAAACTTTACTGACAAACTTTACTGACAAACTTTACTGACAAACTTTACTTCAAATACAAGTTCATCTGATGACTCATCGGGAAAGTCCCATTTCATCATAAACTTCCTGTTTTCACCAGACATGTCCAGACTTATTTCTGAGAAAAACTTCCTGTGGTGTGGAATCACGTGATTGAATAATGCGTTGTATACATAAAATGGAACCAGCATCGCAAAAAGAAACATCCCCTCTTGATCGCAAAGCGATCAATTCACTGCCTCACAAAAGCTCCGCTTTTGTTCCCCAATGCGAAAATATGGAACCAGCATATGAAAAAAGATGTGGAGCTATATGATGAATCAAGTATATGAAACCTTATTGCTTTAATTGCCCTACGAGACGTAGTCTCTACGAGACTAGTCTCTACCCAATTAAAGCCGGAAAGGAGCCTCACTCGTTGACTTCGTCAACGACTTCCCGAGCCTGCTCGGCTCCTTTTCATAAAATGATTTCCAAATAATTATTTCCAAATGATTATTTCCATCAGATGGATAGTAGTTATAGAGTTGGCGTTGTTCAAGATCAGTTTTGAAAAAACTGATTTCGAACCGCCAACTCTATAACTACTCAGCTTAATCAGTAATGCCGCGATGGAAGCCACCAAATGGGTTTCTTCTCCACCGGGAATCAGTCCTTCGACGAGTTTTGTAGTTGCCCAAGGATTCAACGTGTGAGACAAAGGTCAGTGAGTTTCACTTTTCTCAGACAACATCATCAGCATGTACAGCTTTTCCTTGCCTTGATTTTTCCCCTTTTATCTCGTCGGCTGACTGTTGACCTTTATTTTAATTGGTGATGTTGATTTCACTCAAGTAAACTGCGGGTCTTTCACCGAAACATGCTCCTTCGTGAGAATATTGCTTAAGCTTAAAAAAATCTTCGCTTGACTTTCCTGTAAAAATGTGTGGGGATGAGGTATAAATAACTTAACTTACCGGTAAAAAAACTTCGGCATTCTTTTTGCATGAGTTCAGAAATAAAATTTTCGCCGTCTTCCCCAGATTTGCGTAAACAGTCAGGTGACAAGTCTGACAAATTTAAGAATTTGCGGCAAGTTGCAGAATCTTATACTGAAAATGGTTCCTTCTTAACTAGTTTTAGTTGCAAAACAGTAACAACTCAAATTTTGCGATCGAATACTTCACGAGCTTCGCAGTACATGACAAAACAATCTCAAGATTTGCGTGACCACAATTTGGCGAGCAGCCAATTTCTCAGTGCAAGACAAGGAGACGCCACAAAAACACTTTATCCAGTCTAATTAGATGTTGTTGTCATTTAGAAGGCCTTTTGTTTTCAATTGAACTATCCAAAATAAAGTACCAAGATAAGGAAAAATAATAGGATTATTAACTAGATTGATTTATTGGATTTTTAGGTTTATACCAAAACGGAAAATGGTCATCCCTGTTCATAGCTGCATGATCATTCATATTTCAGTGTTTACATTCACAAACGAGTTTGAAGCGCAAGCCGCGCAGACAGATGTTTTCAATAGATTCACCACATTTGCTAATATTTGGCGATTTAGTTTGTCAGTTCCTTGCTTAGATGAACAAACCTGAGTTTCTGCACGGCCATTATTCAATACTTTGTCTTGACTACAAATAAATCGCTCTCCCTGAACCGAGAACACATATCGTTTACAGGTTAGCGTATAAAATGCAGTGCGAACAAACACAAAAATGCTCAAAACACCATCAAACTCTTCCTGTTCGTTGGTTTATTCTCCTGCAGATCGATGCTACGGATTTCACAGCTAATAAGGTGGGCACTTGCCTCCTTCCACCAGCGTGGGGAATGACAACTAATGGTGATCGATCAGCTGAAGCAAAAACACGTGCACGTGAACTATTCTTTGTCTCCTCGTTATTGTCACGTGGAAACAGTACCATATAAAGGATAATTTAATTTCAAAACACGTCCAAGGCTGAAAACAATCCGTGTTAACAATTCCTGGAACTGCAATATAGGACATAGTTTTGTCAGCGTCTGGTAGTTTGATTAATTGTTAACGTAAATGTAAATATCGTTCTCATCGAACCTAATTTGGCTGCCGAGAATTTCGCTTCTCGACGGGATAACAGTAAGATTTTGACCGCCAGGAATTTCGTTTCTCGCCGCAAATCCCGGCAAGACTCCCACCGAGGCCTCGCCGCGAAACTGCCCGCCGAGATATCCATATCTCGCCGCGATATCACCTCGCGATCACGGCGCGTTTTGGCCGCCGAGATTTCCGTATCTCGCCGCGATCTAACTGCAACATCTCGCCGCGTATTTGCCTGCCGAGATTTCCATTTCTCGCTGCGATCTCGGCGAGAATTGCGGCGAGATCGCGGCGCGTTTTTGGCCGCCGAGATTTCCCGCATCTCGGCGAGAATCTCGGCGAGATCGCGGCGCGTTTTTGGCCGCCGAGATTTCCCGCATCTCGGCGAGAATCGCGGCGAGTTTTTGGCCGCCGAGATTTCCCGTATCTCGCCGTGATCTCGCCGCGATCTCGGCCGTGATCTCGGCGAGATGGGGAAATCTCGGCGGCCAAAAACGCGCCGCGATCTCGCCGCGATCTCGCCGCGATTCTCGCCGAGATCGCGGCGAGATCTCGGCGAGATCTCGTAAAAATTTTCACAAGGGTTAAGTCATTGGTCTATCTTAAAACATTTTTGGACTTGCTGTACAGTTCAACTTTTATCAATATTTTTCTTAATTTTAAATATATTGCTGCTACCCAAAAATAGCAAAGTATGCTAGCTTCCTTAAAGGGGTCATGCATGTCAGGTAGATTTTCCTATGTCAGGTCAATTCTGTGCTAAAATCATAACCTAGTGCCTTCACTCATACACAAAATGCTCCTGTAAACTATGAGGAAGACATCAAATGAATTCTATCCGGGAGAACTAGCCATAAGAATTTTTTGGTGTTTTTTGAGAACATAGCAACAAGTCCAATTTTTTCAAGTTTCATTCCATTTCTATCCTTACCATCAGTAGCAACACACGACAGGAAACAGTTTCAGTGCTGTAAGAAAGCTACACCATTGTTTTGGTATTCAATTGAAGCCAGTTGTAATCACACTCTTTAGCTTTTTAAAAGATACTAAAATAGTGTGACATAGCTCCTTTAACAAGGATATGGAAAGTGCTGACAATCACCCTAATGTATAGCTATTCAGAACGACAATTTCTAGAAAAGCGGGTGGATTTGTAAGTATTTTGCCCTTGTGGAATTTTTAATTTTAGAAACCTTGTTATGCTTGCTGTTTTGTAGGAAAGGTGACACAAAAGATGATGAAACATTCCAAAAATGCCTTGATGGCTATTTAGTGAGGTATGATCTTCATTAATTAAGCTATGCTCTCATAATTAAGCTGTGCAAATATTTTGCTCAGTGAGATATTAGAGGACGACACAGCAAAAAATAAGAACAAAGTACTGCTTCGGTTACTGATTCAACTGGAGGAATTCTAAAATTTCTACTCTGAGTTGTTTTTTTGTTGGAAGTGCAGGGGTTTCAATAAAATTTGAAGTAGGCAGCTGATTTGAGTAGAGTAGCCGACTGTATTGATCAACAAGGTTTGAAAGAAATCTCTCATTAATTACTTCAATTTAGGGAAAATAGTAGCCGACTTCTTTGAGTGAATTGGCAGACGCTTTCCGTCGGTCATCGGTTCTTATTGAAAACACTGGAAGTGAATGTCAGCTTGTTTGCTAACCTTGAACCTTGGTAAACACGTGAATGATGTATATGGCCTTAAGTAATGGTCCTAGTAAGAACTAGGCAACCCAACGGCAAGGAATGCAGAAAGGTGTTAATTGTGATATTGTTGAAACGGTCCACCTCCTTGGCTAAAACATGAAAATCTACTATCACTTCATCAGGTAGCGCATTTATTTCTCTCTAGTTTACTTATTAATTCCCTTTTGGTGAAAACTATTCTGAGTTTTAATGCAGCAAAATTTCTATGTGGGAAACATGGAAAATTAGAAGCCTTTCTTGGCCATTGTTTTGGAGTCTCATGATTGGATAAAATCTTGTAACACAAAAGAAATATCGTTTAAAATAATTTTTCAGTACATTTTATTTCAAAAACGTGTCGTCCATAGGTTGATGTATTCTCAGTAAGAAAATCTAAACAATCTTATGTGGGGAAAGCGAAATGCCGCAGAACAATAGAGGATTGCCTAGTTCTTACACGCATTGTTACTTAAATTTGTTCCCAACAGATTGAAGGGGTTTACCTAAGTCCAATTACAGTAATTGTAATGTTCATTAATACAACAGAATATTTTTTTACTCTTTCCCCGAAAACCAGCAACCATGATGAAAGTAATGAAGTTGCAATCAAGCCAAATGACCAGAGGTTGACATTTGAGCATGGGTAAGTTACACAGTCACTTGATTCATTACAAAGGTGTGCATGACAGCACATTGTTTTGTCCATCTGAAATAACTGCTTGCAAAGCGAAAGTGACACAGCAACCATGTGCATAACACTGATTGAGTTTAGCCATAAAATTTGTTTTGTATATTACTGATTCAATATTCTCTACACCTTATACACTTGCTATCTTGTTATTCTCTTTTGCTGGTAGAGATGAAGTATTTGTCTTTAAAACTGTGGACAAGAAAAGAAAACTTGCCAAAGCCATTTACCTTGGCCCAAAAGATCAAAACGACAGCGAGGGTAAAAAAAATATAATAATAATAATAATAATAATAATAATAATAATAATAATTTGTTGTTTTTCCCACTAGCAGTGAAAGATGCAGAACTAAAATAATGTGGTCTTGGTTTTGTTTTGCTAAATGCAGTTTGGTCACTCAAAGTGACACCTTAATGGCACTTGATAGGCTGTCTTGAAAAATTAGTTATTTAATACATGTATGAGACCAATACATGAAGCTCTTGCAATCTTGACTCAAAAAAGTGACTTGAATTTGTGATTCCCTGTTATAATTATGTATGTCTTATTTAAGAGTTTTAACTCTCGGATCTGTCAGAACAAAAACAAGTGCCCCTCCTTAATTAGTATCTCAAAAACTTACATCACCCTGGACACTAAAAGTAAACAAAATAAGTCATTCTATGAGTACTGCTGCAATGGGCATGTTCCTGAAAATTATTTTCACAGCTTTTTTTTGTTTTGATCACATTGGCTGTTTTATGGTTGTGAAACTGTTCTAACACCAGTAACTTGTCTTGTGTTTTGTTTATTAGTGATATATCTTTTTTTTTTTCAGAAATGTATTCTCTTCTCCAGGTCAGTACAATATATGAGTTGGCAGAAGAGATTCCTCTACCAGAAACAACGTTTGAGGGTGCCACCATTTTAAATAACCTTGAGGTAAATAATTATATCAACTTAAAAGACACATACATTACTACCTTATTATTTTGGATTTATCAACTGTGTCGATAAGGTAAATTGACTCAGTTAAAAAACCCAAAACTTTTGTGTCTCACGTCCCCACCGACGTAGCACCACAGTTTCTTTATAAACTAACCCCCCCCCCCCCCTATTTACTTATTATTTGGCTGGCTCCACAAATAAAGCTTACTCTATGTTTTGATTGGCTACCTTAGCAGGCAAGCTAGTCCTATGTCTTGTTCACTATTTACTTGACAATTCTATCTGGTGTATATTTCACAAGCAAACAGAATAACAGCTTGTGTAGCAGGTGTCACACAGATAAAAAAAAATCCTAAAGTCATTACAGTTGGCTCGGTAGTGAGCAATCAGGGTCAGAAAATGTTGTGGTTAACAGATTTTGTGGTCACCTACATGTACAAGAGATCATGAATACAGTGTTAGACAGACAAGTGATTCAAATGAGATTTCATACAAGGTGTTCACTGAAAGGAGATAGCTGCTTATGATGAGAGCAGCCACTTACCAGTAGACTTTTGCTGTATTCTACTGATGATAAAGGGGTAACTGGAGAACTTTACAAGTGTCTGAAGATGAACCTGCATTAAAGCTCATCTCATTGCAAAAGCAAGACATTTTTGAGAAATTACAACAATCAACCATTGCCCTTCTACACAACTTTCATGAAAAGGCACAATTTTCAATTCAATTTAATGTACATTAATGCAAAATAATGTACATTAATTAGCTATTGCTATTGAGAGATGAGTTACTAATGCCTGTCTTCAATAAAATTTTACTGCCGAACAATACAGTCATTACCTGGAAAACAGAGAAGATTGCAGTTGCTTCTCAAAATCAATGTCCAGATGGTCCACCCCCCAAAAAAATTAAGGTGAGCTAGCCAGCTGTTTAAAAATGTGATTAGTTCTTCTGTTGGCTATTGAAAAAAAAAAGACTTTAATGTGTGTAATCAGTGACTTTACAACTGTAGGGTGCATGATATTTTTTCCAATAGCTACATTATGAGTTATTTCAGAAATGCAAAAAAAGAGCTGAGAAAGAGAAAGAAAGATGGATGAATCACTAGGGACAAACATTCTTAGCTGAATTTTACCTAGGCCTGATCATGAGAAGTGAGTCTCTATTTTTCAACTGATCTTATTGTTTCCAGCAAAGTTGATCTTTAAGGAAGGCATTTGTAAAACCCATTCAACCACAATGTGACAGGAAGGGAATAATATAAAATCTTGTAGACAAAAATATTGTGTGCAGTGGGCAAGAATGTTTTAAGAATTGGTCAGTTTAAGGGACCTTCAGTCCAGGCATGCACTACTGTCTGAGCAAAGGCTACCACCTCTTTATGTGTTAAGCTTTTGTTGTTACCATGCATGAACCATTCATGACATGAATTTTCATTTCAGCACCAATTGCTTGCACTTTAGTGTAAAGTTCTTTCCGATTATTGACTCAAGATGCATAGGATAAACACTGATTTAATGCAGACTCAGTCACATGGACGCCATGTTGGTGGGAGAGAGAGAAGAACACTTCCCATAATTCCTAGCGATACATAAATTCTGGATATCAGGTTGTTATACTTCCGGTAGCTAACATGAACATTACATCTCCTTCCTTCTAGTTGGAAACTCTCTATAGAATAAATAAAACAACGATTAAAGTATACAGCCATAAGACAAAACGAATTAACTAGGTGACTGTTCACAGGTCTTAACTTCTCGTCATTAATCAAAGTTAAACGGAAACAAATGTTAAGTCCAAAAGCAAAGGCTTTCAGTTCAACAGTTACACCGTTGTGGTGTACAGTTCTAACTTAAACTCAAACTATAAGTCTAGAATCTTCCGGGGGGTTCGCTTCCTGGTAGATCTGCGCAATGGTAGCTGATTCTCGGGATGAGAGGCATGAGTCTGACTCTCTGGAACAGGAGCAGAATTACTTGAGCTCGGCAGACCAGTTTGGTCATGAGGAATTGTCACAACCTTCTGCCGCACAGGTTCCGGAGCATTCACAGTTGGGGCCACGGGCGGCGGCTCTTGTATGCACCCTTTGTCAATAGGAGAGCTGGAACCACTGCCCTGAGACTCGGCATTGTCATAGTTGGTGGCTGGTTGCTTCAGACTCTTAAAGAATGAAGAATTCCTTGTAACTGTGTGGTTTTCACTTTCAGCTGTAATCATACTGCCCTTCTTGCTCACAACAGTCATGGGGGTAGGATCATAAACGGATCTGCCCTTTGATACGGAAAATGGTCTCTTAACTAGCACAGTTTCACCAGGAGAGATAGTACAGGGTTTCACATAGGCTTTGCTGTCAGCATGAGCTTTGATCTTGGACTTCTGTGAGGAGTCACGTTTGCGGACGATCTCAGCTACAGGGTCTGCGTGGTTTGCTTGGGGTAGCTTGTTACGAACAGGACGCTTGAACAGCAGTACAGCAGGAGCAACGCCAGTCGTTGCATGGGGCGTTGTGCGGTAATTGCGCAAAATTACTTGCAACTTCTTCCTCCAATTTCTCCCTTCTGCTTTGGCAGCCTTGATGCATTTCTTTAGGGTTTTCACGAATCTCTCAACTTCTCCGTTAGCTCTCGGCCAAAGTGGGGTGACCTTGCGATGTCTAAAACCAAGAACATGGGCAAACTTGGCAAATTCTTCTCCATTGAAGGGTGGACCATTATCTGACTTGACTACACTGGGAGTTCCAAATGTAGCAAACAACTGATCCAGCTTGGGTATAACGGCACTGGCAGACGTAGATGACACTGGTTCTGCAAACGGAAATCTTGAATAGTCATCAATCAACAGGAGCAGGGTCTCACCATCCTCATGCGCAAAGTCAATGCTCACTTCATCAAACGGGTTGTCAGGTAGTACAGACATTTGAAGCGGTTCCCTAGTGTAAATCGGGGTGACAACTTGACACGGTAAACAAGCCTTAACCTTCGTTTCCACCATCTTATCCATGCAAGGAAACCACACCTTCTCTCGCAGGAGGGCTTTCGTCTTAACTATGCCCAAATGGCTTTCATGAGCAATGTCAATGATTCGTTCTTGCAATGCAGCGGGTACTACAAGGCGATCAGATTTCAGCAAGACAGTGTCTGTGCAAGTTAACTGCTCCTTCACTTGTTCGTAGCGTGACAGTTCAGATAGTGATACACCAGGTGGAGCTTTGTGCCAGCAGCCAGATTTGACGGCGGACATGACAGCTTGAAGTGCTGGATCCTTTGCAGTAGCAGATTCTATCTCAGACAGTGTGACTGCTTTCGGTACAGCATTCCTTGTGACAAAAGAAATGTGTTCCTCAGACTCTACTTCATAGTTGTGAGACTCTGGGTCTCCAACTGGGTGTCTCGAAGCATAGTCGGCTGGGTTTGAAGCACCAGGGCGGTACTCCACAGTGAAGCGGTATTGTTGTAGCTCCATAAGCCAGCGTTCAATCCTGGCTGACGGTTTGGAAGACGGGTTGTTGAACAGAGCCACGAGGGGCTTGTGGTCGGTGATGACCTTGAACTCCTTACCATAAACGAACAGGTGGAAGCGTTTTATGGCCCAGTAGATCGATAGGGCTTCCCGGTCGATTTGCGGATACCTCGCTTGAGTGGGAGTTAGCGGGCAACTGGCGTAGTGCAGTGGTGTCACTTCTTTGGTCGACTCATCATTTTGGGTCAAAACCGCACCTAGACCAACAGGACTACCATCAACAAAGATGGAAGTTGGTTTCTTGGGGTTGAAGTATCCCAGTGTCGTCTTGGTAGATAATGCTGCTTGGAGACTTTCAAAGGAAGACTGTTCCTCTTGTGTCCACTGCCACTTAATGCCGTCACATGTCAGCTGCCTGAGAGGCCTGGTTATCAGAGCAAAGTCCTTAATGAACCTTGAGCAGAACGCGGCAGAGCTGAGGAGGCTTCGCACTTCTGACACATTAGTTGGTGGGGCGACGCTTTGAAGTGCTTCGACTTTTCTTGGGTCAGGTGACATGCCCTTTTCAGAGAATACATGGCCGAAAAAGAGCATGGTTGGAACACGGAACTGACACTTAGGTAAATTGATGGTTAGTCCATTCTCATGGAGTTGGTGGAATACTTGCCGTAGATGCTGGTCATGAGTGTCCTTGTCAATACCGCCAACATAGATGTCATCGCTGATATTCTTTACACAGGGTATGCCTTGGATTGCATCACTCACTTTCTTCTGGAATATTTCTGCTGCGTATGAGATACCGAAGTTGAGGCGCCTGTAGCGAAACAGTCCGACGTGGGTGGAGAAGGTAGTTAGCGGCCTGGAGTCAGGGTGGAGTGGGATCTGGTGATATCCTTGGTTAAGATCAATTTTGCTGAATACTTTGCACCCATTAAGGTCAGCCACTACATCATCGATGGTGGGAATGATGTGCCGCTCCCTGATAATGGCTTTGTTGAGCGAGCGCATGTCAACACAGATTCTAATTTCATTTGGCTTTAGTGGCTTTGGTACAACCACAATCGGTGACACCCAAGGTGTTGGGCCTTCGGCACGCTCAATGATACCATCCTTCTCAAGGTTTCTCAGCTTTTCTTCTACTTGCTTTCTGACGTGGAACGGAATGCGACGATGCGGCTGCGCGACTGGTCTGACAGATTCATCTACGTGAATGTGTACTGGTTCACCTTTGTATTCACCCATTCCATTCATTAGACTAGGGAAGTCCTTGAGGAAGTCTGGGACACCGGAAGGTAAATCTTTAGGGGGGTGCTCAACCGTGCTTACAGCTTTGATTAGGTTTAACTTCTGTGATGTCATCCAGCTGAGTATGGAGCCCGATGAGCCTTCTGCAACGTAGAATGTTTCTTCCGATGAGCAGTGATCACTGACAACGTTGGCCTTGAGCTTACCACAGAGGTCTAGAGGTTTGGTAGACATGTATGGATACACCTTGACATTGGTATTAGTCAGCTGTGGTTTTGGTTTCAGAGTGTCAAAGTCCCTTTTGCTTAAGATGTTTACTGTTGCCCCAGAATCGGCCATTATACGGATGGGTGTGTCCATAATCCTGACTTGAAAGATAGGTTTGGCGGTTTGGGGTTCCTGTGTGCCAATTTCAAAGGTATATTCTTCACTGTTGACACTCTCAGCACCTGCTGGGGTTGAGATTTCACCACCAGAGGGGTCTTCTGTATCCACAAACCTTGCGCGATGCCTTTGTTGTCTGCCCCCGGAGGGTTTTCTCGATCGGGTAGGTTTAGAGCGAATAGGTTTACTTCGGCAAACCTTAGCAAAATGATTAAGTTTTTCGCAGTTCAGGCATCGTTTTCCTTGAGCCGGGCAGTTTCCTTGATGTGGATAATTTCCACCGCATAAACCGCACTTAGTATTGCGAGAACCAGATCTTGGTGGGCGGTCAGAGCTCTCTTTATTCAGACCATCGGTTGTTTTGCTACGGCTATCGCCAACCCAATGCGATTCCTGTCTTTGCATTTCACTGGTTTGTCCGCCCGCGGTTTCCATTGCCCGAGCAGACTTGAGCAGGTTTTCTAAGTCGAGGTTTTGCTCGATCGCTTTGCGCCTAAGACGAATTGATGAGGTACCTTGGATTATTTGCCGCTTTACTTCTAAGTTAGTATCGGCGAACTCACATTTTCGTGCCAGTAGTTGAAGACGGGTGTAAAACTCGGTGATATTTTCTCCGGACTTCTGCGTTTCCAGACGAAAGACGTAAACATGGTGATCAACACACTTCTGAGGTTGGAAATAGTCGGTGAGCGCTTTGACGGCGATTTTGTATTCGTCATTTCCTTCGGTTGGATCTGGTACGGTAAGAGTTTCGAAAACATCGCAAGTTTCCTCTCCAACATAATGCAGTAGCATTGCTTTCTGTTGGGACGCCTTGGTAATGTTCATCGCTTTGAACATGTTATTCAAACGCTTGACGTACTTCTCAAAACGGGTAGGTGCTGTGTCCCTCGGTTGAAGCTCAAATTCAGGAAAGGTCGGTAGGTTGATCGCTGCGGCCATGGTAGAAGAAGATGTCGCAGAGGACGGTGATGTTGCGGAAGACGGTGGAACTGATTCGGTAGATGAAGAACTAGCAGACATAAAACCCAGTCGATCGGTAGGTTTTCCTTTTCAATTCGGTGCTTCAAAACGAAGATTTTCCTCTCCGATTAGAGCGATCCCATCCTCGTCGCCATTTGTAAAGTTCTTTCCGATTATTGACTCAAGATGCATAGGATAAACACTGATTTAATGCAGACTCAGTCACATGGACGCCATGTTGGTGGGAGAGAGAGAAGAACACTTCCCATAATTCCTAGCGATACATAAATTCTGGATATCCGGTTGTTATACTTCCGGTAGCTAACATGAACATTACATTTAGCACAATTCGCTTATCATTTAAGCTCTTAATTAATTGAAGGTATTATTGAAAGTCATTACTTTATCTCTTCAAAAAAACTGTTATTATTTTTCAGACTAAAAAACAGTTGGCAAAAACATCCAAAGGTAATTGTGATAAACACAGCTCTTTTTATTTGTAAATGCAATGCCGAGAACACCTTATTTCCTCACGATTCTTCCCTTTGATGCCTTACAACATTGACGCAACAAATTCTAATAAATAACTTCTGATTTCAGATGATAAGAATTCAAGTGTGGGTGGCAATGTGAAAAACCAAAACAAGTTTGGGAAAGATGTATGCACCTCACCTTCCCTCATTAAGGTAATTTTCCAACACATTTGTTGAAACAAAGCTCTAATGACAGTAATAATGATTGGTATGTTAACCTGTTCATTTTGTTGGTGACTTGCAGGGCCACGATGGAGAAGCATTGGAACTAAGCAGGTGGGTGGCAGTTGCCTATGATGAGGGCTTTTACATCGGCAACATCACTGCCCTCAAAAGCGAAGAAGAAATTACTGTCGATTTTATAAGAAAAACAAAAGATGGCAAATACAAGTGGCCAAAACGGAAGGACACTGACATGGTAGTAGTTATAGAGTTGGCGGTTCGAGACCAGTTTTTTCAAAACTGGTCTTGAACAGCGCCAACTCTATAACTACTATCCATTTTATGGCTCCACATCATTTTTTTATTTTATGGAAATCATTTTATGGAGAGGAGGCGAGCAGGCTCGGGAAGTCGTTGACGAAGTCAACGAGCGAGCCTCCTTCCGGCCTATTGTGGGTAGACATACAATCTCGCAGAGATTGTATGTCGTAGGGCACAATAGGCATATTGGTTCCATCACATGGCTCCACATCATTTTTTTATTTTATGGAAATCATTTTATGGAGAGGAGGCGAGCAGGCTCGGGAAGTCGTTGACGAAGTCAACGAGCGAGCCTCCTTCCGGCCTATTGTGGGTAGACATACAATCTCGCAGAGATTGTATGTCGTAGGGCACAATAGGCATATTGGTTCCATCACATGGCTCCACATCATTTTTTATATGCTAGATTCATATTTTATGGATAACTATATGTTTTTATCACATAGCTCCATCACGGCAATAGACCCCCCGGCATGCGTCATATTTGAATGATTGCTACGCAATCATTCAAATATGATGCACGGGGATGGGGGGGTCGTTATTGCAAAAGGCGCCTTGGTGGGAAGAGCTATTATATTTCGAAGAAATATAATAGCGATGGGCGCCTTATTATGTGATGGTATTATGTGATGGATAACTATATACAAGATCCATTTTATGGTTCCATATCATTTTTAACTATATTGGTTCCATTTTAAGCATTGGGGAACAAAAGCGAAAGCTTTTGTGAGGCAGTGAATTGATCGCTTTGCGATCAAGAGGGGAAGTTTCTTTTTGCGATGCTGGTTCCATTTTATGGGAAACTATATGTATTTTATTTCATGGGCACAATTATTTGGATACTATATGTTTTTATTTCATGCGGAAACCAACGCATTTTCACATCGCGTGACTTCATACAACAGGAAGTCATACCGAGAAACAAGTCTGGACATGTCTGGTGAAAACAGGAAGTTTACGATGAAATGGGACTTTCCCGATGAGTCATCAGATTGTCATGTAATATCAGATGAACTTGTATTTGAAGTAAAGTTTGTCAGTAAAGTTTGTCAGTAAAGTTTGTAGTGAACAGAAAAGCAGACTGTGTTTGCGGAACTTGTAAGTACATAAAAAATATCTCATATAATAGTATAGAATGAATTGCAATGAAGATATTCACAATTACTTGAAAGAATCAGAAGTTGTTTGTCCTTTTTGTGACCAGCAAATAGATTTTTCCAGAAAACCAAAAGATGATAAATGCTGCAACAATCAGGATATTATCAATGATAATAGCATGCAAATTTGTAAATCTTGTGGTATTGTTCATAGATATAATTATGTTGAAGAATATGTTAATTTTTATGAGAACAGACATAAATTTATAAGAAAATCTGTATACCATAGAAAATATCATATAAATAACCATATAATGAAATTACAAGACAACTATGGAATTCAGTTATCAAACTTACAGAAACACAAAATTGATGAGATTTATAATTATATAGGAAGTGTTATTCGTTTGGTTAATAGTAAAAGAAAAAGAAAAAGAATGATTAGCATTAATTTTATTATGATAAAGATATTTAATATGATGGGAATTCCATTTGATAATATTCCAATTACTGAATGTAAAAAAACATTGAAAAGCTATAAAACATATTGGAGTGAAATTTATTCACTTAAAGGTGATGATATCAAAAAGATAATCATGCGCTGAATTTATTATCATATTTTTTAAAGTATTTATCAACCACAGGGGTGATATCTACTATATAGTTGTCTATGATATTCATTTTAGACAGTAAATCATCTTTGTTAAATTCACCAGATCTTAATGCATCTATTATTTCATTCAACAAATGCTCATAATTTTGGTACGCAAATGTACAGCTGTGAATTTTCAGATCAACATTCTTATGCTTCATCCAGGTTTGTATCATAATTGATGCAGTTGATATTGCAACCAATGAAATACTGCCTGTTGGAATAGCAGCAACTATCCCTCCTGAAGCAAATATCACTGACATACTATTACCCAACAATTTCCATTTCTTGATACGTTTGGCAGCCATTTTGAAAGCCCACGACTTGCGGTGATACGTTTTATAGTATGATTTTAATTCTTCAATTTGGCTTCTCGTCAGTTTGTTTGAAATATGATTCCAGTCAAAAATATATTTCTTCTGCATATAATTATAACCTAGATTATAATTCCTTTGGCTAAACAAAATATCAATCCAAATATTTGACCACAAAGAGGGAATTTTTTCAGGCACGCGGGAGTATATCTTGCTGGTATCATATACAAATATCCGCGATCTTTGCCAAAATCGCAGTAAAATCTACCAAATGCATCATGCAGTATGCTGTGCGTGTGTAATTTTCTGCTCCAACCAAACAATGGTTCAAGTATTTGAGTTGTCCAACCATTACCTGCTCCAATTAACCCAATTTCGCCATCATTTATTTCAAGTACCTGATCTATTGTCAACGGCTCAGAGAAATGCTTATGGTACAAATATTGGTACACCAGAGCTGATTTCAATATAACTTCATTAGCTTCTGCGTGTTGCGTTTTTGTCTCATCCAGAAAATAATCTACGTATTCTTGTATCTTTTCTATCATACTTCTTTGTTAGATTATTCATTAGCTTCCTGGTTATTACCTCCGAGAATAGGATCACAATCAACCAAAAACCAATTACACATAACGTGATGATGTAATTTTATTCTCAGTTCATCATGTTTTTCACCTTTGTAAAGACAATAAAAAGCTATATCTCCTTTTAATCCAGCTGTGCCATTTGGGTTCAAATCTCCGAATGTCATTTGATTGGAACCTGTTGATGATCTTGCTGTGAAATTAGCAAGTTTTTTTCCATTACACCATATTTCAGAAGCTTCAGAACCACCAGGCACATCCCAATGAACTGATAAACTTATCCATTTATTGAGTTCAGAAGCATTAGCCTTTGATTCGTAATCTGCTATTGGATTCACATTAAGCAGTCCACTTGAACCGATTACAACAAACTGAGGATCAGCACCAGATACAACCAATGATTCATCAATTGAGAAGCATACAAATTTGTCCCAACCTGCGTCATCATGACCAAAAAGTCCATTTCGAACAGCAGCATGTGTTCCTGTAAATGAGTTCAATCGATAAACTATGTAAACATTGACAATATCAGCTGCACCTCCAACTGGATTCAAATTTATGTCTGATATCATTCTTTTGCTTCCATCGAATTTCAAATAATATCTGAAATTTGTTTTTTCTGCTTTTGTGCATAGCAGCGGTCGGTTTGCACCTGTTGTCTGAATTGCATGATTCTCTTTCAGAGATTGATCAAACAGTTGTATTACTCCTCGTGTTGACTTATCAATTTCAACCTCAGTCTGAAGACCCCTTTCTGTCTTATATAAACAATCAGCCAACTGATAACTTTCCCACAAAAGAGTTTCTGGTAAATTGAGCATAACTTGGGCTTGAACAACATTCAACACATCTGTACTCATTGTGTTGATAGCTGTTTGTATATCTGCTTCTGTTTGTGTTTTCAAGTCATTAGCTGTATTCTGAATACGATCGGTTAATTGCGATTCTAAATTATTGACTGATGTTTGTAATGATGAATTGACATTATCAAGCTGACCCTTTGAAATGGCGTGATTTGAATTGACACCATCTTTTATCACAATATTTCTGTCCTCTGTATTTACATGACCATCATTATCTATGTGTAGTTTCTCTCGGTGTGTATAAATGAAATCTGGATCATTGTCATAAGTTACTGTATATTCTATTACCATCATCATCATATATATGATTTCCATTTTCATCTTCAACGTATGGCATATATCATTGTGTTGGATTAATTGAAATACGAAGCTAGGTATCTAATACTTACTAGTAAATTGGATCCATATAACAAATTCATACTTCTTATACCACCTTCGAATAATCTATTGATTGTTATTATTATTTTGCGATCATTATAATTGAAATTGTAATTTCTAACAGCATAACGGTAAGTACGGATAGTTAGTCTGTCATTACCTCTTTTCAGTAATCTTGTGTTGTGTATTATTATATTTTTTATAAATATCGTTGAATCTATATTTAAGAGTTCATCATGATTAGCTACAAAATGCTTATATCGATTTACTTGTCCATAAATATAAGATACACCTAAATTTAATGATGCTTTGGATAGAGCGTCATTAGGGTTTACTGCACGAGATAAATTGATAATTCTTTTATTATTTAAATCAAGATTCGTTTGCATTACCAGTTTACCATTTTCTACAACGTACGCCGTATCATACACATCCGAATCTACATTACTCTGTGATCCTTTGACTCCATATACAATCAAATAACCAACTCCTTGAGTGGAGCTACTTGCAGTGCCCTGACAATGCATGTCAATGTAAATGTATTCGGGAGGAGTTATGTTCCACTTATGTAAGTGAACAATCGATCTACTGTAATTAACAAACAGCTTAGTTGATTGTTGACCAATATTTAGTGAAGTGGAAACGACACTCACTGACAAATTTGTTGTGCTTGGAGGGAAAAATTCAATAGCCAAAGTGTACTCGTCTTCTGGAAGTTTGAACATGTTAAAGCCAATGCGAGAAGAATACTCATTTTGAGCGTCTTTCCCCATTTTAAATTTATAAGCTTTTTTGTTGACGTTGTGGGGGGAACCAGAAAAGTCAACAATGCCATCAACTATTATGTTGTTTTCACTTGAAGATTCATCGGCATTTTCCATGAGATACCTGAAAACGTCTTTCTTGTTGGTTGAGCTGGTGATGTGAGACTCCTTGATTTTTGTGTCAAAGTAAGTTTTCAGCCCTACAGTCACATCACTTTTGGCGGTGTGTACCTTACTGCTGACATAGCCGACATTAGCTGCTGATTTTATGTCTTTGTCATCGGTGTTCAAGTTCATTATTGTTTTTTCATTTAAATTCAAGTTTCCAGTCATATTGTTAGTGCCATCAACTTTGAGAAACTTTTTTTGTGTCATGTCATCAATTCTGTTGTTAACAAACTCGACACATGCGGCGTCTCTTTGGTTTGATGGAAGATCAAGATTGATAATTGATTTATTTTTCATATCAATATCAGCTCCTTTATCCAGTTTTTTTTCAAGCTGATTTTCGACATACTTTTTGTTTGTGGCTTGATCTGCCTGTGTTGGGTCTTTCACATTTGTGATGAAATTATTGTTCATGTCAATATGTTGCTCCATTCGACCTCCTTCCTTCTTTGACAAGAATATCTCTCTTTGCGATTCATAACTGATAACCTTGTTGAGATTACCATGAACTGGATAATTGTCTTTTGGGACAACGAGTGACCCTGTCATCGTATCACCAGATATTGCAACAAACTGAGTTGTATCCACACTTGGAATCTTAGCTATTTCACTATCTAACTGACTTTTTGTAACCACATCGTTATTATTGGTTCCCTGTTTCACATTAACCAGTTTTTTATTCTGCATATCATAATCATTATTAGCATCTAATTTAAATCCAATACCAGGTAAACCTCTTGAACCTATCTTGCCTAGTCCTTGAGAATCATCATGATTAAGGATACCGTTAGTATAACTCATATATTAATGGTTTAGATTTTTTCGTCGAAATTTCGGGCTACCTTTTTTTTGACATTATCAACATACAAAAAACTATATGGATCCTTAGTGGCCTTTTGGTAATTTTCTTTGTTAACACCCAATTCTCTACAAATCATGGATTGTTCATTTCTTGATGGGAAATCGAATATGCAATAATGTGAACTATTCAGTCTTATTGTTTTATCGGTTCCGTAATAACTTTGTGACAAATAGATACAAGAGCAGTTTTTGTTTCTAGAATTGGTGAAGTAGTCACGTATACGTTCGTCGTTTTTTTTTCCAGTATTTAAATAGTCATCAAATATGATTAATTTTTGGTTTTCATCAGACAAATCTGTCAGAGGGATGATTTCATCATTACTTGCTTCTATCACGTCATAACCAACCTCTTTTGATATTGGTTCAAGAGATTTCAACAGATGCTTATATTTGCTTTGGGAGAGATCTCGAGCATAAAGGTATATCTTATCAAAATATAGAAGCCTATATATCATATCCAGCAGAAGGTTGGTTTTACCACCACCAGAGGGAGCACAAATAAGCATTCTAAAACATCGGTTTGGCATGAAACTCTTTAATTGAACAAAATCGTCATTGCCATCATCTTGGATGTCATAATTTTGAATCTTCATATATCATTTGTTTATACAATTTCACACGCTATGCGACACGCCATGCGAGCGTTTTTATATATGATAACCCTAATTTTTCCGAACAAAATACGAAATTTTATGTAAACAAATGATATAATGAGTTTACTCAAATGGAAACAATTAGCAGATAGTCGATCTGAGCTTGGTAAAAAGATTAACACAGTAAGAGATACAATAAAACAAAAAAAGATATCTGATCAAATGGGTGAAGTCGAGGCAGAGAAACTTTTCAAACCTATAACATCTGAGTTAAAGGAACTTACAGCCCCAAAAGCACCGTTGAGAAGATTGGTAAAGAAAAAGCGACCTGTTCCAGATTATGGAATAGCTATTGATGATGAAGTGCCTGATTATGGATTGGACGATTTGTTTGATCAACCTGTTTTACCTGAAAAAGAGAAACAGATAGTTCCAAAACCTCCATCTTATGAAGATGTCCTTGAGGATTTAGCATCAGGTAAAAAACAAATGTATATAGATCCAGAATACATGTATGAACCTGAAGATCTTCCTCCAGAATACGAAGAAGAAGAAGTACCAGATTATGAAATTCTTGAAGAGGATAGAATAAATCAAGCTTTAGATGACCTTCAAATACCGAATTATGACGACGTCGAATTACGACTCAAACAAGAAGATATGAATGACAAAAAGAGGAAATCTTATCTTACCAAAACCCTTAAAAAGGCTAAAGAGAAACGGCAACAACTAAATGGTTATTGGAGTGATATCACTAAAAAATTAAATAGTGGTTTGATTACTGAAGCTGAGGCTCAATATCGAAGAAAAATTATTCAAGATACAAGAAAGGTTCTGACTGATTATATGAATTACAATCAACAAAAACTCAAATCTATTGAAGGATCTGGTTTGAAGAAAAAAACAAAAAGAGGTGGACAGGTAATGTTTTTCAACAATCCGACAGAAATGATTAAAAAACTTGAACTGATTATCGGATCGATGATTGCCGGGAATAATAGCATCGAATTACGGAATACTGGCGTCACTCTTATCGACATCTTGTTGAGAAATTCAATACTCAATAAGTCACAATACAATAAAATATACAAAAACTATTTTAGTCTAAATTAATAATATATATGAATAGACAACTTGTATTATCATCCCATACCGTCAAAAACCAAAGTAGTAATAAACCATCGGATTTCACAATCAAATACCGTAATCCGATAATACTAGATTCAAACAGACAATATGAAATAGGCCTAGACCGAATCATTTCGATGTCATTCACTTGGTTTAATGTGACAAACGAACTCAATAATCAGAAAATAAGATATTCAACAGATAGTGGTGCTAATTGGACGGAAATTATATTCAACCCTGGAGTATGGAATTACATTGATTTTGACAATTTAATCAAAGAAAAAACAAAAACAGGAACCTCATCAAACCCTCAATATCCAATCACTCTGGAGTTTAACGATACTATATTCAGGACAATAATAACACTAGCCTCAAATTACAGATTAGATCTTACTCGAAGTAATTTTAATGATCTTATTGGTTTCAATAAAAAGATTCTAACAAGTAGTGTAAATGTTGGAGATTACATTCCTAATCTCTCACAAGACAGAGAAATATTGAATGTTCATTGTGATTTGATAAGTGACAGTCTTGTGGATGGTGAAGAGTCAGATATTATATATAGTTTCAGTACTTCAACTCTCACTCCGAGTTATAGTTTCACACAAGAGCCTCGACGAGTACAGTTCAATCCAGTCAATAAAAATACGATTCATAAAATTCGGATTTATATCACCGACGGCAAACGAAGAATCATTGATCTTAATCATAGTGACACTTCATTCAGTTTGATTTTAAGAGAGAAGAGAGATTAATCTAACTAATAGTTATAGATGGCATCATATGAATATAAACGTGTATATCACCCGAAACTAGGTCGTTTTGTGTATAAGCATAAAAGATCTGGGATTATTGTTGATAACATATTCAAACCAGTTGGAAGGGTGTTAAGTAAAGTTCCAGAAATGGTTTTAAAACCTTTTGCCAAAAAAGCGCTTGAATCTGGTATTTCACATGCTGGAGACAAACTTGGAAAAAAAGCAGCTGAAAAAAGCGGAGAGCTTATTATGAGAAAATTACACGGTTTAACTAAACAACCAATGAATGAAATAGTGAAACCAACCAAACCTACTAAACCAAAACAAGAAGACTACAACACAATTCTGAATAGACTTATATCTGGTACTGGATTAAGACGATAAAATGTTATTAAAAAGTGAATTTTATCCAATTATAAATAGACTAGCAAGTGGGAAATGGTTTATATAAAAAGTGAATTTTATCTAAACTACTCATATAAATGAGTTTCAGAACAAATGAAAATCTGCAACGATATGAATACGTTCGTTTCCATTTGGATAATGTCATTGAACAGCCTGGTAACAATCAAAGCCAGAAAAAGACGGGTTACAGATTCACAATCAACGATCGGTCGACTATGTTTGATTTCTTCAATGGGTATTTCGAAGTAACTAAAGAGCTTCAAAAAAGGGCAGATGGTACTGGATATGCTGCAGCAGATCGCATCACAATGATAAACGGATCTCACAGTCTAATCAGACATATGGTTATCAAATCTTCAGGCAAAATCGTGTATGAGAGTGATAATTTACATAGAATTACGAATGTCAAAAATCTCCTTGAATACAGTGATGACTTCAGTCGATCCGTTGGAAAGAATTCGTTCTGGTATCTTGATACTGATGGAACTACAGCAAATACAAACACAGGTTTCGAGGCACGTCGTATTTTAACCCAAGCAGCACAAAACGACGGTAATGGGGGAGCTAAAACGATTAACGAGATGATACCGTTGAATCGATACAGTTTTTTCCAAGAATTAGAAAGAAAAATGTTGCCCCCGATGCAGCTCACAATTGAACTTACACTTAACGAAGACAGTGAATTAATTCACAAAGCAGGAGCGGCTGACGATGGAAGGGTTGTAGTAAAAAGATTGTATCTTTGGCTACCAAGATTGATCCCAAAAGACAGTATGTATAGTAATTTTGTTTCAGAGTTTCTCAAGCCAACAACCTGGACATATATGCGAGATCTCTACAATCAGTCAGCAAATACCAGAGCTATTCAGAATATGTTTCAAATCAGTCCAGCTATCGACCACGTTAAACATGTTTTTGTTTATCTCCAACGGACAGATGCACCAAATAATAATGAAGAAGAGAGGAGTCCATATTTGTTTGACACTTTCAAACTGAATGCAGCTAATGCTAACAGCTCTTTATCAAGCTGTAGGCTTGAATATGGGAATAACGTTTTTTACCCAGAGCTCGAATATGATGCAGATTCAAAAATTAGGATATTCAATGATCTTATGAGTTATGCATTTCGTAAAAACGATTATAACAGTGGGACACAATTGAATATAGCAAATTACACCAGTTTATATGGTCTTATCTATTTCGATTTGTCATATCAGAAAGAGGTAGTGACAAGAGATCCTAAACAGTTGATTCTCCATTATCGTCTCAATGTAGCCCCAGCAGCAAACGTCCGAGCTCATAGCATCGTATTTTACGAGAGTGAGGTTGTTGTTAAGACAGTTGGAAATGAATTGATGATAGTTTAAATGAATAAGTTTTTTAAAACAGAATTTATCTAACATATATAATATATGACGCAACTATACGAAATCAAAGTTAGTTTATCACCAAACCAGAAAAAGAATCTTAGTAACGCGTATCATAAAAGAGAAACAATAGTTCTAAGGCTTACGAAGGACTCTCTATCTGGGAATGACACTCTGTATGTACCTCAGAATATAGTTAAGCGATTGGATAAAAATAGAAAATTGAAAAAGGGAATGGACATCAAACTAGCAAAAACAAACATTCGAAAGCAATTAGGTGGATCTTTACTCTCTACAGTATTGGCTCTTGGGAGAACATTTGCACCAACATTAGCAAAAACTATTGGTTTATCAGCACTTGCTGGAGCAGCTAGTGAAGGAGCATCTCAGATCGTCAAAAAGATATCTGGAAAAGGAATTCAAACAGGTGGGTTTCTCATACCACAAAATAAAATCAACCAGTTGATAGCATATAAACATCTTTTGACCACAAAACAAAAACAAGATATATTAAATTCTCTACAAACAGGCTCTGGTGTTCATATAAAACCGACAAAAGTACAAACAGGTGGGTTCTTAGGGACTCTCCTTGCATCAATTGGAGTCCCTTTAGCTATTGAGGCAATAAAGAAGATGACTGGTAAAGGAGCTCCTCAGATGGGACGACCTAAACAAAGACCACCCAGATCTATACCAGAACAGGATGGTGGTTTGATGACCAACACTTATAGAACACCGCCTTTTTACGGAAATTGGCCAGACGATACAATCGGTATGGGGACTAAAAAAAAAAAAAAATTCTCAAAAAAAGGGCGAAGGTCTACTATTAGGCAAGAACTCGCCGTTCAAAAACGTCCCTCTTCTAAATATTCTATTGTAAAACCAAAATTCCATAAAAACATTCCTATGTCAAATTATGATTTAATAAAATGGTGTAAGTATCTGAATATTCCAATTAATGATGTATTGTCAAGAGATGAAAATGTTCCTCACGATCATCAACAAGCATTATTCATTTACAATCTTGAACCGAGTTATATGCCAGGGAGTCATTGGGTGGCTACTTATGTTAAGGATAAAGTCATCAATTACTTTGATAGCTTTGGTTTGCCTCCCTTCCAAGAAATTGTCAATCATGCGAGAAAAAAGAATTTAACATTGCTTCATCAGAACAATCAAATACAAAATTTACTAACGACAACATGCGGTTACTTCTGTTTATACTTTTTAAATGAGATTAATAATGGTAAATCATATTTTGATCTGTTGAAAGTTTTCGACATATATGATACGACGAATAATGAGAAATTTATAGAACAGTATTTCAAAAATATCACAAGCCAAAAGGGAGGTGAAAATCCATTAGGTAAGGCTTTTGAGGCAGCCAAAATAGCTGAACAAATAACTCGCAAAGTAATTCCATCAACCAACCATGTATTTGATAGATATTGGTCTGGTGATATATTGAAAGGTGCTTTCACAGGACAAACTGGTATAACAAGCAAGAAATTCTGGACGAAACCAAAGAAGGGTACTGTGATGATGATGAGAAAAAATCCAAAAACTGGTAAATATGAGAATGTGTACGTTGAACCGTAATCTTATCTAATCATATTATATATGAAATCTTATTGTGTGAAACAGAAGAAACAGACTCTATGTGTGCCAGGAAGCGAACAATATGTGAGAGCCAAAAATAACAGACTTATGCTTAAATGCGTTTGTGCAGAATGTGGTATTACTAAGACGAAATTCGTTAAACAGGCGGGAAACGGGTTAGCCCGTCGAAAGGGGCGGGCTTACTAGATACAGTAGCATCAACAGGTTTAGATATGTTTGTGCATCATGGTATTCCTTGGTTAGGTAAAAAGGCAGTTGAAATGGGAAGATATTATGGATCAGAAGCCTTGAGAAACCCAAAACTGCAGAAAAAGGCTATCGATTATGCTCTGGATAAGTTGAATCCAATGATTCAAAATGTCGGAAGTCAAGCTCTTGATCAATTATCAACCAAAATTAGACCAAATAGAAAGTATAAAACCGACAGAAAGGATTTGGATGGTGGTAGTTTAGATATCCATAAACTAATTGGGAAATTACCGACACCAAAAGCTGGATGGACTCCTGGAAAGTATAAATACATGGGAGCATACAACCCTCTCGATAAACAGTTAGAGTACGATAAAAACACTGGAGAGGTCACCAAGTGGCACGTACAACCTTACAATGAAGTTGATAAAATATCAGCTCATCATGATATTTGTTATGACATGGGAAAAAACAAAGGTGAATGTGACAAACAAATGGTTAAGTCACTTGATATGATTCCTTATGGACAGATGCCAAAATGGGGACAAACAGCACGATTTCTAATCAACACAAAACAAAAACTAGGTCTTGGTGTAAAACAAAGGAAGACAAAAAACGGAAAAGGCCGTCGAGTGAAGAAAACTGGCAAGAAAAATTAGCTGATGAGCTTCATAAACCCATAAAACGAAATTTTACTCGACGGCGTGTTATTGTAAATCATATTGACGAAATATGGTGCTCTGATATTGTTGAGATGCAAAAGTTCAGTCGATGGAACGCTGGCTACAGATATCTTCTTATGGTTTTAGATGTATTCTCTAAATATGGTTGGATTGTCCCTTTAAAGGACAAAAAAGGAGAAACCGTTATGACTGCTTTTAAAACAATCCTTAAAGAAGGCAGAAAACCACAATATCTGTGGACTGATAAAGTCAAAGAGTATTACAACAAACATGTAAAGGAACTACTTGATAAGAATAAAATAACACTATACTCAACTGAGAATGAAGAAAAGTCGTCAGTTTGTGAAAGATGGAACCGTACAATCAAAACCAAAATGTGGAAACAGTTTACTGTTCAAGGTAATACACAGTATGTTGACATGTTACCTAAATTAGTGAAACAGTATAACAATACCAGACATTCAAGCACAAAGATGACACCTACAGAAGCAAGCAAAAAGAAGAATGAAGGAGTTGTTTACTTTAATCTGTACGGTGATATGGAAACATCAAGACAAAAACCAAAGTTCAAAGTAGGTGATAAGGTTAGAATAAGTAAGTATAAACGGAATGTGTTTGATAAAGGATATACCCCAAATTGGTCTGAGGAAATTTTTACAGTTGATGAAATACAACATACCAATCCAATCACATACAAAATAAAGGATCTCAGAGATGAAGACATTCAAGGGAGTTTTTATGAACCTGAATTACTGAAAGCCAAGCAGGATGTTTTCCGTATTGATAAAGTCATTCGGAGAGATTACAAGAAGAAACAAGCTTTAGTGAAATGGAAGGGATATAGTGATGACTTCAACAGTTGGATTCCGTTAAAGGACTTGAAGGATATATAAAAATAAAAATTATATGTAAACATATATATATAGATGGATACTGAAAATCGGCAGTGGTTCTGCGATATTTGTAATAGGAAATATAGTTCGAAGAGAAAGGAAAAACATCTTCTAACTAAAGTTCATAAAAAGAATAAAGAACGTTCGGATCGTTATGAGGATGACGATGACTATCAAATACGACGAGATAAACTAATGATGGAAAATATTGAAGATATGGATTTTGATGAGTTTGTAAATAAATATAAACGTGTTGAAAAACAACTTAAAAAAGAATTTTAAAAATAAAATATATAGTATATACATATGAAAGGTTTTACTTATGAAGGTCAAAAACTGAATATTATCAAAAAGGATGATGATATATGGTTCCGTGGTAAAACAGTTGCCAGCATTTTAAATTATAAAAATACTCGTAAAGCTATTATTGATCATGTTGCTCCAGAAGATAAATGTTCACTTAAGAGGCTCAAATTCAGGGGGGACGAATCGTCCCCCCTAAAAAATGACCCAAAATCCAAAGGTAACGAATCGTTACCTTTAAAAAATAACCTCAAATCTTGGGGTAACGAATCGTTACCCCTAAAAAATAACCATGTAATTTATATAAATGAAGCCGGACTATATAGCCTAATTTTAAAATCAAAAATAGATAAAGCTAAAGATTTCCAACGATGGGTAACAAAAGAGGTTTTACCATCAATCAGAAAAACCGGCAAGTATGAATTCAACAACAGACCATACAAAATGCTAACATTCAATATCAATACAGAATATGATTTACATAAAAAGGTAGTCAACTTTATTAGAAACAATTATCCTAAAGCAATCCTATTACCTTCATTAGGTGAAAATCAAATTAATTGTAATATGAGAATAAAATCATACAACATGGGTTATCAGAAGGGAACTTGTGATCTATTAATTGGAAATTTGCATTTAAATTACACAGGTTTTGGAATTGAATTTAAAACACCAACTGGTTATGGAAAGCTTTCAGAAGAACAGGAGATGATGCTACAAGAGTACGAAAACAACAATTACAAAATATTAGTCAGCAACGATTATGATGAAATCATTAAAGAAATCATACTTTATTTCCAGGGTGTTAGAATAAAATGTAAACATTGTTCTAGAAAATTCAAGTCAACCGAAACATTAAGCAATCATTATAATTACGTGCATAAATATGTGAAAGTTACTTAAAAACAAAATTATAGCATATATATATATGAAAAATAAAACAGGAAGACCTAAAGTATTTACTGATGAAGAAATAAAAAAGCATAGAACAAAGTACATGGTGAATAAAGAATGGTATTGTAATATTTGCAAAAATGGACGAAATTACACTCTTGCCGGCAAATGGATGCATTGTAAATCAAAAAAGCATATTAAAAACGCTAATAAATAATATAGTTCAAAGGATTCGTATCAGGATCATTTGAATTCCAGTACATTTAAAACGCGTTATAAAAACATTTAAAAATAAAACTTATAGGATATAAGTATAGAATGAAAGAATCTAATTATATTAATATGGATAAAGCTAGTTTGAAGAAACTCAGCAAATCGCAACTCATCAAATTGCTTATGAAGCAAGATAATAAAACGCCCATTGTAAAAAAAAGACCAGTACCTGCGCCTCGTAAGAGTGTAAAAGATATGGTCAAACGGTACGAAGAAAACATTATTCTTCCACCAATGCAGTTCAGGGATAATTACAAACCAATCCCAAAACAAAGAACTGTTAAAAGAAAACCGGTTCCTACACCTAGAACCGTAATTAAACAAATCGACAAAGCTTTAAACGGTTTTGTAAAATCTTATGAAATCGATCTAAGAAATGATAAAGATCCTCTTATTCAAATGCAAAATACACGAAAAGGTGTAGAACGTCAATTATCTATTTTATTGAATGAAATGAAAGGCTTGAAATACGTTGAAACATTGAAAGTCACTTTCGAAAAAATATCATCTGATGTAATAATTGAAAAGTCAGCATATTTCAATAGCGCAAGTCAAACAATAATCAACCAAGTGGGAATCAGTGAATCATTAAAAATTTCTTCAGAAAACATCATAAACAAAATAGCTCAATGGATATCAGAAGGATCGGGATGGACTGTAAAAGAAATTAATGACCATTACCTAAACATTGCTAAATATGAGCCTATGAAGGGATCCTCATATATCCAACTTCCTGAAGAACTGCGAAACAGTGCTAAAGGTTTAATAAACATGAAAAATAAGGATAATGAATGCTTCCGATGGTGTCATATTAGACATATAAATCCACAAGAAAAATATCCTCAAAGAATAAAAAAGGTTGACAAACAATACATTGAAAAATTAAATTACTCCGGTATTGAATTCCCAGTTTGTATCAAACATTACAACAAAATTGAGAAGCAAAACAGCATCAATATAAATGTATTCGGCTATGAAAACAAACAACCTTACCCCATCTATATTTCAAAAGAAAAGAATGAAGATCATATGGAACTACTTTTAATAACTGAAAATGAGAACAATCATTATGTTCTTATAAAAGATTTCAACAAATTCATGTATAACCAAACAAAACATGAACATAGAAAACACTTTTGTATGCACTGCCTGCAATGTTTTAGTTCTGACAGGGTATTGAGCAATCATAAAGATATTTGCATACAAGTTAATGGCACGCAAGCAATTAAAATGCCAACTAAAGATAACAATATATTAAAATTCAACAACTTTCATAAACAGCAACCTGTGCCATTTGTTATTTATGCTGATTTCGAGGCTATCACAGAGAAAATTCATGGATGTCAACAAGAAGGTAAGAAATCATATACTGAGGCTTACCAAAAACATACCGACTGTGGATATGGATATAAGGTTGTCTGCTGTTATGACGACAAATATACCAAACCAATACAACTATATAGAGGTGAAAATGCTGTTTACAAATTCATGGAAAATATTTTAGAAGAAGTAAAATGGTGTAAAAAAGTAATGAAAAAACATTTTAATAAACCATTGAAAATGAGTAATGAGGATGAGCAGGAATTCAAAAAATCAACGAGATGCCACATCTGTGATAAGAAATATAATGAAGAAGACGTCCGTGTGAGAGATCATTGCCATATTACAGGTGTATTCAGAGGCTCAGCACACCAAGACTGTAATTTGAAACTAAAAATGAAGCCTGAAGAAATAAAAATTCCTGTTATATTCCATAATTTGAGAGGTTATGATAGCCATTTCATAATGCAAAAATTAGGTCAAATAGTCAAAAAGCACACATACAAAAATAATAAAGGAGAGGATAAACAAATGAATATCAATGCTATTCCAAATAACATGGAAAAGTATATGGCTTTTATGCTTGGCAATCATCTTACATTCATCGACAGTTTCCAATTCATGAGCTCAAGTTTGGATAAATTAGTTAGCAACTTACCAGCAGAAGCTCTAAAGTATACTAGCGAACGGTTCAAAAAAGAAAAATTAAGTCTTATGACCCGTAAGGGAGTTTATCCTTATGATTATATGGATAGTTTCGATAAATTCAACAAAACAGAATTACCAACTAAAGAAGAATTTTACAGCATATTGATTGATGAGCATATTTCCAATGAAGATTATACCCATGCTCAAAATGTTTGGAATACATTTAAATTGCAGACAATGGGTGAATACCATAATTTATATCTCAAGTCTGATATCCTTTTATTAGCTGATGTGTTTGAAAATTTCCGTAGAACATGTATTCAGTATTATAAATTAGACCCATGTCACTATTTTACATCACCTGGTTTGTCTTGGGATGCTATGTTAAAGATGACTAATATTAAATTAGAACTAATGACTGACATCAACATGTTTCAATTCATTGAAAAAGGTATGCGTGGAGGAATTAGTTATATAGCCAAAAGATATAGTAAAGCAAACAATAAGTACATGAAAGAATACGATGAGAAGGCGCCCTCAAAGTATATAATGTACTTGGATGCTAATAATTTATACGGCTGGGCGATGTCACAGCATCTACCTTTCGGTAATTTCAGATGGATGACAGAAAAGCAAATCAGCAAACTAAATGTAGCCAGATATAATGAAAATAGTGAAAAGGGGTTAATACTAGAAGTTGATCTAGAATATCCCAAAGAGTTGCATAACCTTCATAATGACTACCCATTGGCTGCTGAGAGGGTTTGTGTAAAAAAAAATATGCTGTCTGATTATTGTAAAAAGATAGCTACAAAGTATAATATATCAACAGGACTAGTACATAAACTAATCCCAACATTATCAAATAAAGAAAAATATGTTTTGCATTACAGAAACTTGCAGATGTATATTGATCTTGGATTAAAATTGAAAAAGATCCATAGAGTATTAGAATTTGATCAGTCCCCATGGTTGAAGCAATATATTGATTTCAACACACAAAAACGATCGCAAGCAAAAAACGCATTCGAAAAAGATTTCTTCAAACTTATGAATAACTCAGTATTTGGTAAAACAATGGAAAACATCAGAAAACGTGTTGATGTACGTCTTATCACAGATGGTAAAAAACTATTGAAAATGTCTTCTAAACCTACTTTTGTATGTAGTAAAATATTCAATGAAAATCTGGTAGCAGTTCACAAGATCAAAGAAGTACTAACTCTTAATCGGCCGGCTTATGTGGGTATGTGTATTCTTGATCTGAGCAAAACATTGATGTATGATTTTCATTATAATTACATAAAAAAGAAGTATGGTGGCAAAGCCAAGCTACTATTTACCGATACAGACTCATTAACTTATGAAATTCAGACTGAAGATGTTTACCAAGACTTTTGGAATGATAAAGATAAATTTGACAACAGTGACTATCCAGAAAGTTCCCAGTATTTCAGCAAAGCAAACAAAAAAGTAATTGGAAAATTTAAAGATGAAGCAGCAGGAATGCCAATAAAAGAATTTATCGGATTACGATCAAAAATGTATAGTTATAAAAAAGAAGACAATAAAGTAGAAAAAACAGCAAAAGGAATCAAAAAGAATATAATAAAAGGAAATATCAAACATGACGATTATAAAAAAGTATTATTCAAAAATGAGCAAATGCAACATAGAATGAAAACAATAAGAAGCGAAAGACATCAACTCGGAAGTTACGCAATCAACAAAATATCACTCAGCTGTTTTGATGATAAAAGATATATAGCAGAAAATGGAATAGAAAGTTTAGCTTACGGACATTATGCAATCTAAAAATAAAAACATATAGATTTCATCAGATGGAGCCAGCATCGCAAAAAGAAACTTCCCCTCTTGATCGCAAAGCGATCAATTCACTGCCTCACAAAAGCTTTCGCTTTTGTTCCCCAATGCTTAAAATGGAACCAATATAGTTAAAAATGATATGGAACCATAAAATGGATCTTGTATATAGTTATCCATCACATAATACCATCACATAATAAGGCGCCCATCGCTATTATATTTCTTCGAAATATAATAGCTCTTCCCACCAAGGCGCCTTTTGCAATAACGACCCCCCCATCCCCGTGCATCATATTTGAATGATTGCGTAGCAATCATTCAAATATGACGCATGCCGGGGGGTCTATTGCCGTGATGGAGCTATGTGATAAAAACATATAGTTATCCATAAAATATGAATCTAGCATATAAAAAATGATGTGGAGCCATGTGATGGAACCAATATGCCTATTGTGCCCTACGACATACAATCTCTGCGAGATTGTATGTCTACCCACAATAGGCCGGAAGGAGGCTCGCTCGTTGACTTCGTCAACGACTTCCCGAGCCTGCTCGCCTCCTCTCCATAAAATGATTTCCATAAAATAAAAAAATGATGTGGAGCCATAAAATGGATAGTAGTTATAGAGTTGGCGCTGTTCAAGACCAGTTTTGAAAAAACTGGTCTCGAACCGCCAACTCTATAACTACTCATGGTCAGTGGGGAGTATATCTTTTTCTCCTCTCCTCGACTGCAGAAGGTCGGCACAGATGCCTATGTTTTAAATGATGAGAAAATGATTGAAAAAAAGTTTTTAAGTTATAAACAAGCTTACTTAAGTTAATTCTTGATCTATAAAGTAAGTTTTGTTGTGGTACATGTACTACAGTAACTGCAAAGACTTACCTTTAACTGTTTGCACAACAAAACCATAATTTAGTTTTTGAGATTGGTTATTGAAGTTTTCAGTAGTAGTCAGCTGTGTGCACTACAACTTCATTTGTGTGAAACTTTAATTTTCAGCTTTTTTATTTTTCTTTTGACATGGTTAGTGTTACGTTATAGGATTATAACATTGAAGCTACTTGAATTGGGCAAATACCGTATTTACTCGAATAAGTGCCGCATTTGGGACAAGTGAGTTAATAAGCGCCTCAGTCCTGATGCGGTGCTTATTTGAGGAATTCCGTATAACTAAGAAAACACTACATAGCAACTCTAAACAGCATTGGAAATTTCTTTTCATCAAAAGAGATGTTCTTCAGTTCAAAGTGATTATATTTCTCCGCTCACCCATTAAGTTCTCTATCCAGAGTTCTTGCAATACATAGTTCTGTTGTGAAGGCCATGGACTTTGCCGGCAACTAAGCCCAGCTTCTCTTTTCCTTTTTCCAATAACTTTTGCAAGTAGTCAGTTTTCAGCATTTTTTTTCCCTTTGTTGTGTCCAATTTTTAAATAAGCGCTGCATTTGAGGCTCGAAAAATTTAATGAGTGCTGGGCACTTATTCGACTAAATACGGTAATTAAAAAGTAAAGCTCAATATAATGATGTTGAGTGATTGCGAGATCAAGTTAACAACATCACGTGAACTTTCAAACTTGTGAAAAAAATTTAAAATTCTATTGTTCTGAGCAGAGCAGCTTCAGTGTAAAACAAAAGAGTATGTGTGCAAAATTCAATTATTGAGGAAACATATAGCAATCATTATAGCAATAGTAAAGGCAATGCAACTTACAGAATAAGAGAGTCGTCAGATGTTGATAAAATATGGAAAGTTCTGTACAGTAATGTTTTAATGAAAGTATAAAATATCAAATTATAATTATCTATTATAATACAATTTCAATTTTAAATTATTTATAGAAATTATGAGTCAATATTTATTGATCTGAATGTTCTTTATAGTATGGGGAAAAATGAAAATATTCATGATCACTATGTTATCAGTTGGGTCCAATAAAAGTCCCTGTGGACAGTTAATTGATGTTTAATTTGGTCTTGTGCATGTGTACCGACACCATAGTATAGACAGACAGAAGCCGCCGCAAAGTTAGGTAAGTTCAACAAATTTAGTTCTATCTTTATTTTTTAAACTATAAAACCACTACATATACGGTGGCACCGAGCATACATTACTTTAAAAAAGTCATGGTCTTTTCATGCAGTTTTCATGGACAAGGTTTAAAATGATTAACCCCATGAAAATAACTCAATTTGACTTGGCTTTATCCGTTCATTGGCCTTGAAAATACCATGAAAAAGCCATGAAAGAAAGCAGGAAACTTTTATGGCCCATTAAAAAACCCCAGTTAATGGGGTTTTCATGGGCCATGAATGTTGTGAGGCCCTTAAAACCCCATTACCTCACACCCATGAAAAACTGGTGTTTTTTCCATGGTTTTTTTATACACCATTAAAAAGTCATAAAAAGTGGTGCCACATGTCATTAAAATTTTAATGGTGTTTTCAGGGTTTATTAATGGACTTCTGTGAAATATGGAACATTTCATGGGTCGTTAATTGGGGTTTTTTAAGGGGATATTCATGGCCTTTTAACGGGGAATTTAATGGCAAAATCCCATGAAAATCCCCTTCCTTTTGTCTGTGAAAAACCTGTGAAAATGCTTGTAAAAAGATGTGAATTTGCCATGAAAAAATTCCCAAGATTTTCATGGGTTTCTATCTCATAGTGCTAGGAAGCGAAACGTTTGGCTTCTTTCATTTGAACTACAAATGTATATATTGTGGGGGTGGGAAGCCAGATGTTTCGCCTCTTGCCACTACAAGCAATGGAAGCGGAACGTTTCGCTTCAACGCCCACAATAATGGAACGCGCTCTTCGCTTCAAAAATCACAATATGTTTAAAGGAATTTTTACGCATATTATGCTTAATACTGCTTTCCCGAACTTGCATTGTCAATTCAAAATTGTCTCGCTAGTTTCCTCGGCAAACTCCTTTTTGATTTGGAACTTTAACTTGGAGTATTACTCAGTTTGTGAAATTAGAAGTCTGTCATGCGAAAGACAACGTGAGGCAAATTTATATTATACAACAACGACAAATTTTTATAAACAAAACAGCAAATTATTAATATATAGATTTAGCCTACGAGCGGAGCCCCACCTTTTTTTTAATTGCTGGAAGTTATTTTATTTTTTTAAAGTAATTACCAAAAAAAAAGAAAAAGGAAAAAAAGGAAAAAAACTGCTCCCCCGAGGGTCGAGCCGATGAGCCTCCAAAACTGCCGGAATGAAAAGGAAAATGCTAACCATGACACCGCTTGTGCTAAACTGACAAAGGGGAATAATTTTATAACTTAAACAGTTGTTTATTGATCACAGCTGGATTGACATAAACACGGGCCTTTTTCTTAGGGAAATGTGTTCGGTCCACTGCAAAAACCACGGTTGTAGACAGAAAACACCGGAAGGCACTAGCTCTGCCATGTTTGATGTCCGAACCACTACCAAATGCTGCGTGTTCAAGCGACGTATTTCGACTCGATCTGATGTTACGCGAGTTACGCAAGTTACTGTGTTTATTACGATAAACACGGGTGTTTTTCCTGGGAAAATGTGTTCCGACCATGGTTGTGGACAGAAAAAAACCAGAAGGCACCAGCTCTGCTATATTTGAGATCGGGACCGCTGCGAAATACTGCGAACTCAAGCGTTGTACCAAACCCGTTAGCAGCACGGAACCGACAACAAAGATGAAGTCTTTAAAAGTAACTTGAACTTTTTGCTTTCCTAAAAGACAACTGAGTACTCTGTTGAACTCTTTCTTTCCATTTATGGTTATTTGATATTTTTTCTCAAGTTCTAAACTTCACTTCTGTCGAACTGAATCGTTTTGTTAAACAAGCTAAGCTTTTAAAAAACCTCTTGGTCATGCGATTTCCCGCCAAGAAAAGATGGCATTCTCCACCCCCCGTCGAGTTGTCTTCTGACTCCTTTCCCCCTCCCCCAGAGTCTGTACGGACAGACGTACGCTGACGTCACAACCAAAATTTCTAGGATCGATAGATTACCAAATTTCCTTAGCAATGGTGCTCCGCTGGCGCGCTAGCGCGCAGGCTCCGCTAAAAACCAAACCATATACTCCACAAAATTAACTTTAACTCAACGGCGAATCTCATAGCTTTTCACTAAATCAAATAGTTTTCAGTCGTCAGTTTTTCGATTACGAAAAATTACTTTTTATATTATTCTGAGCAACATTTCTAAGTTTACAAACTGTAAGAGGAATTTGAAGAGAAATCTACACAAATAAACATGCCGCCGACGGACGCGAACAATTTGCAGAAAAACCTTATTGGTGTCATTTTCACAATATTACTCTTATATCTGCCTTATCGCAGTAACTAACCTCGCCAGTTCCTAGCGGTGGAGCTTTCGATATTTTTTCGCTAGTACAAGTTTAATTTCCTGATTTCACGAGCAATCTGCTGAGGAAACTGCGCAAACAAATTTGCGAAGTGAAGAGAGCAAGTTGTTCGCAGCGGTTGCAAATTGCTCCGAGCATGTTGTCAATCAAAATACCAATGTTGCGGTGGAAGTTTGCAAACTTGCCCGGAAAAGAACATCTGGTTTGGCTGTAGGATGGTTTTGACTTTTGAGACTGTGGATGAAACCATAGAAAGTGATCGTTCAAACGAATGCTATCAAGTAGTACTTTCCGGCGGTGCTGTTTATCGCCCTGTGGATAAAATCCTCAACATCTACTATTCAAGAGCCTCCTGCAAATAAAAGATATTGCAGTAATTTCCCGTGATACCCTTTGTTATGTAGTACAACGTGGTTCTAACTTTTGTGTCTGTGGATGAAATTTCCGTTTGTCCATTCAATTATGGCTATTGAGCCATACTTTAATTTCTTTCGACGCACTTTCAGCTCACCTTGTCGTTGAGTGTTTATTGCCCAAATTTGGTCGCAGCAGGTATATGAGCTGATAACCGAGCTCCGTTCAGCCAATCAAAATGCTAGAAATCCAATACACCTAGTCAGATTTTTAATAATATCTCGTGCAACCACGAGATAAAAACTAAAGCGTGCTAGTTGTTACGCTTTTTCTGAGTTCGCTTTCTATCCGATTAAGAAAGAAAAACTGTGCAAGAAACTAAAAGTTGAGGGTTCTTTTAACAGCTTTCGGAAATACATTTAGCTAAGTCTGGCAGTCAGTGAATAACACAAATCACCTCAAATAAATCTTTATTGAGGAATATACATTGTTACGCGAAACTGTAGTCACTGAGGCGAAATTCATTTTAAGTTTTCTTGTACCTTAATTGTCTTTGAATTAATGACATTAAGGCATCACGCAAATGTTGTTTTCACAGCTGGTTCGGAAAATTATTGTGTTCGCTCCAAATGAGCAGTATTCGGTTCGACACGTGACGAGTTCGCTATTTGCAGAATTCAACATTCACATTTAGGATCACAAAATTCGCCAAAAAGTATGAATGTTATTGCTTATTTTACTGTTCTCGGATAATCTTTCTATAGAATAAACTTGCCCGTTAGGGAACGACCCGAAAAACTCAGCGTCTTTACTTCCGTGTTAGGGATATTTATTTAGTGCCTCCATTAGAAACCATTTACCCATTAATTAAAAAAGATGCAGTTTCTAAACAACTAAAAGTAAATTCACTTTAGGAAAGTTCAAATTTCTGTTTGAGGAGAGTGTGAAAGGTTTTTAAGTTTACGAAATCCTGTATATCAAATTTTCAGGATCGTTATAAATAGCTTCGACTGCTTTTCTTAAGTGATCAATCTAAAATATAACATATTAAGTGAACAAATTAATTGCCATTGTGACATTTCCTTGTTAAAGGTCTCTGTTAACCTCTGGCTGAAGAATACCAAGAAGGTCTTGTTTGGCAACTAGCCTTGGTGGACCTTGGTGAGTATTTTATGGCGAGATTAAATGTAAGGAGAATTTTGCAACTAGACAACATATTTAACCTGCTTTATTGAATGCTGATGTCGTCAAATCTTTGACGAGGACAAAAATTACACCAACAAAAAAATTGAAGAAGGGTTACCGTTCATAAACAGAGATTTTAAATTTGAATGCCTATAGGTAGCTTTTAAGCTAACGTCTAAGGTCATAAATTTCGGGTTGTACCATGTACGTTACAAAACAAAAAGCAACACTTACAAGCAACGTTTAAGAGCTTTTATTTTTATATCCAAAAACTTAAAAGATAGAAAAAGTTCTTATCATTATAGTTTTTGTTTGAATGGTACTACATCAACATTTGGTTAACAGATTTTGAACTTAGAACAGACTTAGATACCGTTTTAGACTTTCTCTGTCTTCAATTCTCTTTATTTCAACTAAGCTGATGCCAATGCTTTGACTTCAAATTAATCATTCTTTATTAAAATGAGCTACTGTATTTGCGCGTCGGTGATGTGTGTCTGTTACGCAATTGCACGATAACGTCTCATTTAACAACACGGTTTTTGGGACGTTGGCGTTGAAAAACGTTAAATCTCATTTTGCATGTCACTGTATGTAGAAGTGCTTTCTGTTAGTGTCAGTGAGGAATTCGAAGACCACGTTTTTCAGACACTCACGTTCATAAGTAACTTATACTAAAATTGTATTGAAACTGAGATAGTATTGACCGAAGATTAGAAATTTAAAACAACATTTCTCATCCAAAATACTCAGAATAAGGTCAAACAGCGAGCTTCACATGAGACAAACTAAATTGAACGAACTCAGTTTGAGATAAGTTGGACGTTTGACTCAGTTATGTTCGTCTCTTGTGAAGTTCGACTTTTGCCCGCGTCTAAAATTCCATGTCCCTTCTTTACAAAAATATATCCTTTTAAGTTCTATTTCGTTCTGGGCCAGTTTGAAAATGTTTTTGACAAATCTCTTTTAATACAGTAAAACACAAGTTTCCCTTTAATTTGTTGTCTCGCTTTCCGTGTTATAAATCAACGCCGATTTTTACCAAAATAATCATTGTAATATTAATCTATTCTACAACTCGAAATCCAGCTGCATTAAAGTTAACTATGCTGTTCATTCCACTTTGACGTTTTCACTCTATCAGTCTTAAGGATGCACTTTCTTTCTGGTTGTTGTACACTACTTTTAATGTCAATTATGTGAAGTAGGGGATCTCAAAGCATAATTCCTGCTTAATCGGTTTCCTTTTTCTCATGTTTTGCAGTTTATCCGAATCAAGGTCTCAAAAATTATACTCAAGATATTTGGTTCGACTGGGCCCAGTGAAATCGAAAGGGTCATGTAACAATCATTCGACGCCCAAAGATTTCCTTTACCAAATCTATCGCAATATTGTTGGGAGCGTTTCATAAACATTTGCGATTGGTACAGCCCTTAAGCTTAAATAAAAACTTGAATCGTGTAACTGATTTCGTTTGCTCTGAGCTCACGCTTTATCGAGTGGAAAAATGATGGAAAATGAAAATTGAAGCTTTCTCTTTTTTTTTTCAGAATATAATTGGACAAGTAGTCATTAAAAAAACAAACAAACTATCTGAAATACAACACTTATAATTAATTTTTTTGCCTTGTTTGGTAATTACCTTCACTGAGGCAGAATTGAGATATTGCGCAAATATTGCTATTTTAAACCAGCTGGTTCTAAAAATTAGTTGCGTCGATCCAACATGGAATTAAATATTGTGGTTGCATGTTCGACATATGAAGACTTCGATGTTTAACCCATGTCTTCAAGGAATTAAATGTTCATGTGAAGAATCGCATAATATACTAATATTCTCACCGCAATTGCTTTATTTAAGCTAAAGAAGGATAATCCTTCTATAAAATGAAGTTACCCATTAAAGACCGACCTAAAACTGAGTTTATCTTTAGTGCCTAGAGTGTCAGGGATATTTATATGCTTCCATTAGAAGCCATTTATCCTGTAAGACCTATATAATTTACGAAAGGCTAAATGGAATTCACTCTTCGAATGATCACATTTCTGTTTGGGGACAGTGTGGGAAGCTTTCAAATTTGCGAAATCCTGAATATCAGCTTCTAAACGTGGTTATATATAGCTTCAACTGTTTTTTTTTTTCTGAACAGATCAAGCTAGATATTAAGTGAATAGATTAAGTATCACTGTGAATTTCCCGGTTGCAGGATTGTTTCACTTGTTGTTCACCGCAGTAAGGGGCTCGAATTAAGAAAAACGTTTTTGGAACTGTACTACCCAGTTGCAGACCTTGGAAAGTATTTTATACTAAAATTAAATGTTTTAAGAACTTTACGACATTAAAACCACTCTTTACAAGAAGGTAATGTTTCCAAATCTTTGCTTAAGATGAAACTTGGAACTAACGAAAAATTGAAGAAGGAGTGCCAAAGAAGACTTCAAAATAGCGTCTAAGGTCCCAATTATTGCTTTGTAATACGTACAGTGCAACAAAAAGCAACACACTCACTTGCAAGAACTCTTATTTTAATTTTCACGTGGACGTTTTGCAATTTTAATCACAAACGCAAATGTTGGAGCCAAATGGTAAGTATTTTAATTAACACCACAGGACAGTGCCGCTCGAAAGGTTTTTAGTAGAATGGTCAGGTGACACAGGTGGTAATTTTATCCACAGACTTAGATGAACCATTGAGTCAGGGGATAAAAACTCGTGAGAGAATTAGAAGTTGGGAATTGTGGCCTAGCAAGTTTGAGCTCCTATAACTGTACGAACATAACTTTATTAACGTAAGTTTAATATAAGTTTCATAGTCTCTACTCGCATTCTCCGTGTTTGCCGGCCGCAGTTCACATAATTTGTTCATAGTTTATTAATTTATAATTAGTTTATAATTTATTTGTTTCTCCTCAAATTGTTGTTTCCAGTGACGTAAGCTGTTTGCTTGCTTCCCGCCATTTCTCGCTTTCAAGGTCACTGGCGATGCTCTACTAAAAAGGGAGTAAATATCTGCTCTAAAGCTCAAGTCTCAGACTGTTGTTTGGAGAAACATTAAATCTGCAGGAGAGCTTGAGCAAGCAGTAGAATTACCGTGGGGAGCTCAATGCTGTCGCGAAGACAATGCGGAAGTTTTTAACTATCCATAAATTTTTTACCTCATTTATTTCAATTGTCTTCACACAAGTTGTGCAGATTAAAAACGGTTCTGTTCAAATCATATAAGACCGAATCTACTTTCTTGCGAAAACTAGAATCGTTCCTCTCTTTTTCGCTAAACTGAATTCATCCAGTTGCAAGTTTTCTTCTCTCGACCATTTTACTCTCACGTTTGCACTCTTTCAGTCTCAAAGGATGCACATTTATTCTCCTTTCTATTTGTTGTACACCACTTTTAATGTCAGACAAGTAAGAGTCGAATATCAATAAAATGCTTTCTAGTTAATTGAATTCCTTGTTTTTAAAGTCGTTTCAATTTATCTGAAATAAGGTCTGAATAATTATGCTTAATAGATTTTCGTTGGGTCGACTGAGAAAGTCAAAGAGAAAGGAGCATATCTTGCAATCACTTGACGCCAAACATTTCATTTGCCGATTCTATCGCAATGTTTTGACAGCGTTTTCGAAACATTTTGCCATCAGTACGGCCCTTTAGCTGAATTATAAAGGTTAATCATGTAACTGATTTCTGTTATCATGAGCTCACACTATAGCCAGTGGAAAATATATGGCAAGGGTCTAAATGTTGAAGCTTCCTCTATTATATTTAGTTGCCAATAAAAAAAGCAAGTAAACAAAAGCATCTGAAATACAATCACTACAATTAATAAAACAAATTATTGGAAATTGCTTTTAGTGAGTTTAATTTAGGTGTTTTATGTACAGAAAATAGAGTTGGTAAACTCATTTGAAAATTATCTCATTGGTATTATTAATTTATTGACATTAGATACTGCACACGAATTGTTGTTTTCGCAGCTGGTTCGGAGAATTAATTGGGGTTTTTCCAACCTGCATAAAGAGATACTAGTTCGAAACAAAAACTGTTCGACGTTTATCCCATATCTTTAAGGAATTACGTGCTCATTAAAAAAAATATTACATGTTCATATCAAGAATCAAATTTTAAATGTTTCTGCTTAATTGTAGACGGATAATCCGTTAGGGAAAAACCTAAAACTCAGCTTCTCACTTGAACCGTGTCAAGGTTATTTATATGCTTCCATTGGAAGCGATTTACCCGTAAAGAGTCACGTAACTTACAAACAGCTAAAAATGAAAGCACTTTACGTATGATTACATTTCTGTTTAAGGAACCAGTGAAAGGCTTTTAAGTTTGCGAAATTCTGAATAAAGCATGGAACAGCAGATGAAATAAGTGTAAACAATAAGCTAAGTGAATTGATTATATATATATCACTGTGAAATTTCCTGGTTGCAGGTTTTTTTCAGTTTTTGTTAAGCCCAGCAAGGAACGTGTAGAAGAGCACTGTGATTTTAGAAACTACCCTTGCAGATCTTGGTAAGTATTTTATACTGAAATTTAATCGTTTTGAGTACTTTACAAGAATAGGAGACAGTCAAAACTACTCTGTACAAATGGTTATGTTGCCAAATCTTTGATGAAGACGAAATTAAACCAACTTAAAATTGAAGAAAGATTGCCCTTCTGGTTTTTGTCTATAAATATTTGAAATGATATGCTGTAAGTGGACTACGCTAGAGTCTGAGGTCCCAAATCTCGGTTTGGAATACGTACCGTACCGCAAAACAAACAGCAACACTCACTTGCAAGCACTAGTCAAGAATTTTTATTCAAATGGTCAAGTTTTAGCATTTTATTCACAAAGGTAAAACTTGGAACCAATTGTCAGAATATAAATAATATTAGCACAACGTGAAAAGGCCGAATAAATGGTAGCACTTTATAATTTCTTCTACACACTTTGAAGTTGGGATCACCTTAAATAAAACAAGTGTTGGTTCTGTCCGTGAAAGGGTTAAGACCTTGTGAGAGGATTCAAAGTTGGGAATTATGGCTTAATTTGAGCTTTCATAATTTTACCAAATATTGTTTATGATGTACATCAAATTCTGAGGCGTGGAAAATATTGAAGTCACTTTCATAGCTTTTTCTCGTACTCTTCGTGTTGTTGGGCACATTTAGTATCATTTGATCATAGTTGGGTTGTCTTTAAAATGGCGCATCTACATAAACGACCGATATTTAGTGAATAACTCATGCATCATTATGAATTTTTCAGGTTGGTTTTCTGTTAACCCAACTGAGGAAAACAAAGAAGAGTCTTTTGGCAAGTAGCTTTGGTAAACCAGTGTGAGTATTTAGAACTAAGTACAGTTCTACATAATAGCAACTGTTTAGAACTGTCTTATAAAGATCAAGGTGAATTTCCACAACTGCAGGTTAGCTTTCTTTGTTAGTCTCACTGAGAAACCCGAAGAAGGTCTTTTTACCGGACTGGTTTCCTTGGCAAGTATTGCACCACGTGTTTGCTCTCCTTTTCAACACAGTTTTGCTCTAAAACCGGCACAGTCAGTCAGTAATTGTTAAGTTATAAGAAGGTTTACTTAAGATACGATTGTAGACTTGCCATATTTCCTTTTTTTGTTCTATATTAACATTTTTATCTTCAATTTAATCATTCACCTTCCAAATAACGTTTTGTACTTGCGTGTCGGTATCGATCTTGTTGAACTGCACAATTTTTATTTAACAACACGGTGTTAGAGAGACTATGGCCGTATGTCATCAGTTTATGTCACAGAGAAACACGAAAAAATACGTTTTCAGCAGCTAGCGTTCACAAGTATAGTGTGCTTTGGCTATTCAAACTGATACTAAAAATAGATGACATCGTCCCTTTAACCACTGGAGCCCAGCGTAGACTGGACATTATTAACTGAAAATATTTTTAAACACCATATCCAGTATAGCTGGAAAACTTCAAGACGAACTCCCAGAAATTATGGCGAATGGTCCAAGGAATGCAGCGGAAACACTTCAGGGTTTTGATGACGTCACATTAAGAGGTGAGAAGAAATGCGAAGAAATTAATACAATATAGATGTTAAATGTGGAACTTGGTATTTGCAAGAAAACTGTATTCAGTGTGTCAGTAAGAAATTCGAGAACCCGACAGCAGTCAAAACGATGAAAGTCCTCGTCCTGTAATCTAAACTTTGAGCTACAAGAACGCTCCTTGTAAACCGAGGCAATAATTTAATTCATGACATTTATTAGGAGCCACAGTCGGGCACGGAGACCGTAACCATGTAAGCTTAAGTCCACGCAAACCATGAATTGTAACGGCAAGTTTGTTATTTTACAAAAAATTGCGCCACCGTAAGTTACAAAACCGCCCTGATAAGGCAAATTTCTGTGAGAATACTATCTTATGAGAAAATTAGTAGTGTAAGTTCAGCTTGGTTTTTGCAAACTTGCCTTCAGTTCGAGCTAAGGTCTGCTTGACTCTGCAGTATTAACATATGTGTGAAAATCCTCAAAAGGCAGTCGGGAAAGAGATTCTGTACACAACAATTGGTTGTTAAAAATAAGTTCTTGCAAATTGAGAACTAGATCGCGTAGACCCGGCGTTTATTATGAAGGGATATTTTTCATCATTGTTGAAAGGCTTAGTTTTTTGGTCTTTAGTACTTCAGGTTCACTAAAAATAAGGAAGAAAATGTCACCAATTTTCGTCTGTAGTCAGCAATTCGAAACAAGGCGGGAACATTAGGTACTCAGTAGAGAGTGGAGTATATTATGTCAACTTAATTTGGCTATATTGAGCAAAATAAGTTGAGCTGAAGTTCATGAACCCTTTTTTAAATTGCTATGACTAATGTTTAATGAGAATCAGCAACACAAAGGTTTATTTTGAAATAAATGTCGGTACCTCGAATAAATGCTCCCGGGTTTTATTTAAAACTTGACCGTGTTTACCCGGCGTTTATTCGAGACCCTGGCTTTTATGGAGAAAATACGGCAATTTAAGATCGACGGCGCCTGAAACAGTACAGTACAACACCGTGACACTAACAAATAGGCTAATTATGATGACTATGTACTTTTTTCCTGTTAACAATTTACTTTTTGCACAGAACGTTCCTTTTATTCTTCCTGTATAGGTAAATCGTAACTCCAACTTTAATGTTCCGAGTGTTCTCATCTCATTATTATTGCACCTAAGCTGTCGTATTTGACAAGCTACGTCATTTATTGAGCATTCTGATAATTGCCATATTAGTTTGGTCTAAGAACTTTATTTTCGTCGATTATCATCCTTGATTGCATTTAGTATTAGTTCTACTTTCTTTCTTACTGTAAATAAAAACTCGTTTTCTTGAGATCCACTGTCCTTGAATTTAAGAATGTTCCATACTTTGAGAAAGCTATTTACGATATCCATTTAGAGTGCTTTTTAATTGAGATTTGTAAAACCAAAACCAAACTATATCCAGTCACAACAAACACATATTACCCAATCAGAAGTCGAATTCGAAAAGTGAATTGGCCACAAAGCTTCCTGATTGAAGCAAATGCTTGTATCAGGGGCCGGGTGTGGTAAAACGCGAGCTAATAAAACGCGATCGCTTTTCGGTTTTACTCTTGATTGGATGAGAAAGTGTCAAGCACTGAGTAAAGTAAAGCAAAACCAAACAAAACACAAATTTCTTTTGACACTCACTTGAAAACCGCTCTAAGGCCCTTATAATCAACGAGTTGTGCTAATATCTGAATATTAATTTTAGCAATAGCTGAAGTGTACAAGCTTGATGGTAACGAAGAATTCATGCACAAGAATTTCAGCAACGCTATTTACTTCTTTACGGAGGGAATTAATGTGAGCTGCAAGGATGAAGAATTAAAAGCTAAACTTTACAACAACAGGGCTGCAGCTAATTTTCATTTGGGTGAGGATATTTGTATTTTTCTCAGCCTTAATAAGCTTCAAGCTTATTTTAAACTGAACCTAATCAACACAGAATACCTTGAGAAAAAATCAATCAATCGATCGATCATTTTTTTAATTACTTACTTAATTTATTTTTTATTTATTTGCATTATTTCACTCACAGGAAATTACAACGAATCACTAAGTGATGCAAAAGTTGCTATTAACTTGCAGCCACGTTACATCAAAGCGATTGTAAGAGGTACGTTTTCTTGGAAATAGAGTCTGTCCTATTAAAATTATACAGATAGCTGTGAATTTACTGCTACATTGTAGAGAGATTTTTATGGCTAATTCTGCATCTAAAAGAACTGCTGTTTTCACTACGAAAATAAGTAGTTTGGAGATTATATTCACCTGAATTTTGGAACTTGAACCCTCTGAAGCCTTCCCTAACAATGTCACAAGTTCACAGACCGTGGGAAAGTTTGTGCACGTGGAAAATAGTTCTTGAATTCTCATTTGAAGTGAAGCTTGCCAGTTCCTTTATATTTTACACATATTGTGGTCGGTTAAAGACCGTTTACAGACCGTAAACCATCTTGGAGAAAATCTAATTCAAGGGCTGCGAAACTTACGCCATTAATTGATAATGGTGATGCCAACTACAGTAATTGGACGCTTCTCGAAGAAAGGTCCAACGTCACTTATATTGTAATGCGTCCTAAATCGAATAAGATCATATGCTTTTGTTTCTTGACCTTTTTTTAATGCTATATTTATTTACTACAAAACTTACAAGTCATTTCTTACTTATAATACATCAATTATGTACAATATATTGCTTACATCAAGCTATAATACATCGCTTATACTTAAACACATTTACTTACTGGAAAACATCACTTACTTAGATACGTTACTTAATTACAATACATCACCACTTACTTACAATACAACGCTAATTACTTACAATACTTCACTAACTGGCTTACACTGCATATTACATTACCTATCTACAACACGCTACGTTACTTACTTACTACAAACATCCGTTAGAAATTACAAAATAAACCGGCTAACATAAATTACTGATAGTGTAATAAGTATTTACCTCTACATAAAATCTTTCCATTTCACATGTGAGTGAGTTTGTTCTTACGTATGGCAATATATTTTTCCAGCGCCATTTATTCTTGCACGGAAACGACAAAATTCGCAAATTGATATTTTTTTTGTTATTTTTTGCGCAGATGAACAAGAAATACTTGCCTATAAGAATAAGGTGGTTTAGGGTTTGAAGCGAAGAGGAGCCTTTTAAGACGCCATATCATATTTCGTATTCTGTCAAAACTGGCCCACTATGCTTTTTGCATAGTGAGCGGTACCACTCAGTAAATTCATTCCAAAAAGATACGGCTAAGGAGCAGTGCACAAGAAGATGTGTGATAGATTGCTCTGTGTCAGAGCAAAATGGACAAATAGGTGAATCGATTTTTTTTTTCATTTTGTAGATGAGACTATTGGCACTAAGTATATTGTGTATTACTTTAACTTGAAACACAGATAATTTGACTTCCTTTGTTACAACAAAGGGAAGTGAGTACACTTTGCGGCGTTGCGATGGATCAAAACCACACTGGATGAGTTTTTTGTCTGCCGTAGGTGGAGGGAGATTTTTTCGATTCATCAACAGATGGTAAATTGTTCTACACGTTAGGCTTTCTATAGTTGGTGTAGAGGAGGAGAGTTCTTCGGTTTGTAATTTTAACAGTTCTTTCCAAGAACTTGGTATTGCAGATAAAATCCCGTAATATTGTAGAAAGTTGCAGTTTAGATGAAATTTCTGTCGGAAAGACTGAAAAGAAAGAAAGCATTTTTTTGTGTTCATCTACGAGACTGGATACATTTTTAATACCGCTTTGGTCCCAATTTTTCAAGAACACTGACATTTTGTTTATTTTTATAAACTGATTATTCCAAATAATAAGATTTAATACGTCGTCTTTCGTGTTAGGTAAACGTTATCGGCTAAGTCTTTCCAGTACACTATTATATCTATAAAATTTCGGAAGCGATTTGTCTAAATTTATGCACTTGGCATTGTAGTTGTAGTCGAAGATTAGTGTGCCACCTACACTTGATAGCTTTCCATGGTGCGTCATCTGTAGAGCATAAGCGCTTTACCCAACATAGTTCTAAAGCTTTATCGACTACCGTGAAGTCAGTTATGTTTAGACCTCCTTCGTATTTGCATTTTGTGATCGTAGATTTTTTAATTTTAGGCTGCTTATATTTCCAAATGAACTTAAAGCCATCGGGGGTGTTAAGCACACTGTTAACAAACGTGAGTTCGACAGCGCAAGTGTTTTGATTATATAGGGAAGGGTTCACGGTTTAGCGCATGCTCATGGGTCTAAATGCTGTTTTTTCACCTGTGCACTCTATAGCGAATACGCAAGCAATATTATTCCATAACACTGATTAAAGAACCAATCGGAAGCGAGTAGATTACTCAGGAGTGAAATTTTCTTGCCAAAGTTTCGTGTTTATTTAATGATCTCTCAACTCTCTGCACGCGCCCCTGGCAGCCATTTGACCAAAGCGCGTGCAAATAGCGGTAAATTCATCAACCATGGAATAAAACCTTCGGGTCAACAATAAATTCAACGTTGGCAGTGTTGGTGCAATCCACTAATATTTCCTGCGAATTTAGTCCTCCGCCGTTCTTCTTGGGCTTACTATCGTATGTGATCGCTGAGATACATGTGAGGGGGATTATTACCCGATAGAATTACTAATAAATCGGAAAATAGGTAATTTGATTAATGCACATGCGCCGAGCCGTGAACCTGTCCCTTTAATTTTGCCATAAATAGAAATGTCTCTTGATGACCAAATGTTGAGAATTTTCTGTAACGACCCAAGTTTATCATACAAGTTTTTTTGGTTGCAAGCTCGTCATTATACGAAAAATATATCCCGAGAGCATATATCGGTTCTTCACTAAGCTTGAGTCTCAAGATTTTATCTTTGCGCAGACGCGATGATCCTAACCATAATAGTTCCTACTTGGACTGGTTTATCCGAAGGCCGGAAACGCTTTCAAATTTTTCTAGTAGATTGAACAGATTGTTTATCGATTGAACGTCCTTTACAAATACAGTAGTGTCATCGGCATACTGAGCAAGTTTCGCAGTTTTCTGGGTGCGATTTCAATGCCTTTTATTGTAGGTGATTGTCTGATTGCCTTACCGAGAACTTCTATACCTATAATGAAAAGTAATCCCGACAAAGGGCATCCTTGCCGTACCCCTCTTGACCAATTTCGCCTCACCATCTGACTGCCTCGGGACCTTTTTTGAAATATCATCTGTCAGTCACTTCTTTGTCTCTAATGATGAGTCAGCAACAGTATTTTACCGTAAGCTGGGTGATAAGTGGCTAATATTATAATTCAGTTGCATTTATCGGTCTCTGTCCAACACTATTGTGTTATAATCTCCCAACTATGCCTGACAAATCAAACGTCAGTAAAGAGATAATCACTTGTACGTGTTCACTTTTTATATCGTTAGGGGCAAGTGCCTGTGTACAGCTGAATCAGTTTGAGGAAGCAGTCAAGTGGTGTGATAAGGGATTAGCTGTATCCTTCATTAGAGAGGCTTTGTTATGTTCATCTTGAAAACGTGAAGCGGTTACCGCTAATGGTATTTTGTCATTTCAAAGTTATCCATATTGTGAATTATAGCATGTGGTATAATTAAGAACGATTTTATAGTCATTATGTCACAGGAGAAAAAATCTACATCAAGGATGGCAGTCGAACCAGTGACCTTCCGTGCAGCGGTCGGACGCTGTAACCACTGAGCTACTGGGAGACTATATGGTTGGTCATATCTACTAGGTTCATTATTACACGCATCCTGCATACTGCTAGGATCAGCAATGTCAAAGGCGTCCTGTGTGATGATAAATAAAGAAAGATGGTAAATTTTAAATTCTAAGCCCATCTTTCTTTCCTTATTAAATGTTAATAACTTTAACTTTTCAATACCTGACCTCCAAACTTTCTTCCGTCAAACCCTTAAATGCAAAAAAATGTTGTTCTTGTGAAGTTTAACGAAAAAGGTGATGTGACTTTTTTAAGTAAATAAAATGTTAAGAAAAACAGAGATAAACGGGGAAGAAAGTGAAATAAACCAAGGCGTTTTCACAAATTAAACCCATTTTCAAATTCCATTCTATTAGTTTATTTGTAATCTTTGCAACTGGCATGTTACAATCTTGACTTATCAAAGATTGACAAAAATAACCAGAAGCTATTGGTATTAAGGAGCAGGTCTATCAAAGAACAAAGTAATCTGAAAGACAGAGAAGGAGAGAAAGCGATTGATCAGGCAGAAACTCAAACGGTAAGTCAGTTGGTACGAAGAACAAAGCACGTGAAACATGCGAAAATCTGTCTGTATTGCCATCGGCTTGAGAATTGTGAATTAATTTTTTCAAAGTGAGTTTTAAATAAATTCATAAAGCGGGATTGGCGATCCTTTAGGTGTGCTCTTACTGAAGACAGTGATACGAGAACAAATAACTCCCGCAAAGAGGCAGCACAATAAGAAGTGCTGGAAGCTCTGTCTACTGTTCTCATTTCTCGCCTGATATCTTACGATATCTTAGAAAGTTTGTAAATTTCTTACGTTATTGATGACTTTTAATACAAATTACAACAGAGCTACAGCCTAAGGTAAAACTAGCCCATTCGATAAAAATACAGCAACTTTTTTAACATCTACAAGTAAAGCAAAATGACAATTTCTCGCAACAACCAGGGACGTTGCTAAGCATTGGAATGAATCGTTCCGTTCCTTACTGTTCCGTTCTGTTTCGTTTCATTTCAATGGCTTTCTGGTATATTCTGGCTCATCGTAGTACCATTCCGATTCATTCCGGTTTAGTCCGGTATAGTGTGTTCCGGTGTTTAGTAATACCCACAAATTCAGAGGCGGCTGCACTGACAAGCGCCACCGGTGAGGGTAAAAGAAGGAATGATTTTGAGGAACGGCATGTAGCGTGACTAGCGGAATAGCATAATTATGCGGAACGCAATATGTGCAGAATGACTTGAACAAATACATCGAAATGAAAAGCTCGTCCTTTTTTCGAGCCAATTTGCCCGAGCAGCCGCTTTTTGTGATGTGCGGGCTCGACTCCAACGACAGTCGAAGAGGTCGGCAGTAAGCCGAATATTGGGTGAAGTAGATCCGAATGATCGGAATTTTCCAACATTTTCTCGTAAAAAGTATAATCTTTAGACTTTCCTTCGATTGTTAACGTAGAAGACGCTACCTTTCAACCAAAATTCTCTGGTCAAATTTTCCAGCTAACACAGGCAGGTCAACGCAAGAGGGGAGTTAAAATTTCACTGCATCCATGCTACTGAGGGAGAAGGGGCTGGGACAGGTATTGCTACTCTTGTTTCAAGTTGTTTCTTTCTATTTTTGAAGATAGTAGGGTCGCTTAGCGATTTTATCGTGCATTTTTGCGTACAATCACCAAACTTGGCACAGATGTTCCCTGGGTGACACCAAACAGATTCAGAAGGGGTGCCTTAGTATTCGGCTACTCTGGGGAGGGGGGGAGTGGCAATTATGTTCAACTCATAACTATGGCTATAAGACAGATAATTCGGAGTTGTTTTGATGCGTATTATTTCCGTAGCATAGATGTTTCTTGTGTGACAACAAACGGTTTCAGAAGAGATGCCACAAAATTCCACCACTGGAGGGGGGGGGGGATTGTGTCAAACTCATATCTTTGGTTTTGGGACAGTAATTGAAAATATTTTTGAACGAAAACTTTTTTTTAGTAGAAATCCCCAACTATTTACAAATGTTCCAAAGGGGTGCCAAAAAAATTAATTCTGCCATTGAGGCGGAGGGGCAGGGGTAGGGGTAGGGGGAGGGGTTCATCTTATTTACGTTATAAAAATATAATAGTAACGTAGTTTCCATTACAAACTCTGCAAAGGAATATCATAACATCTTTATCAGCTTATATTCTAACGTATTTTAAGGCAGGAAACATAACCTATGGCTTATAGCACAATTTCGAACGGGCAGGAGGTTGCTTCTATGCCATTAAAGATGATACAACAATTAATACAAGCCTACCCTGCATTTTTAGCTTTGATCAGAACACTACATGTCAGATTCTCTGCGAAAAACCGTTTGAACCGGTTTGTGCGCTCACTATACTATTGAAACAACACATACTACGGAAATGACCAAGTGGCAAAGGTCTTATAAATCGGCTTACGTTAAGCTTTCCAGCGCAGACAAAATAAAATAAATATCTTAATTTCATATAACTCAGAGTATACTGTGCGTTAAAGCAACTTCACTTCGTATTCTGGCAGCCTCCTGAGCAGAGTTCCGTACAAGGAAGGTTACCTTTGCGACACTTGCAGCACGCACTGAATTATCGACTCTAACATCCGCAATTGAGTAATTCACGGCAGACGTTTGATGCTTCAGGAAGAGTGGTCCACACTGGTGCCCAACGGCTATCGCTCTACATCCGACCAAAGCTGGAATGTTCTAGAGGCTGAGGTTGCAAGGAAATCCACCCGCTAGCCGGATTCATACAGATCGGTTGAAATGGTTAAGGAGAGAGACCTTTTCAGGTGGTATGTACCCTATTTCTCTGGCTATCTTCTTGAAAAGCTCCCTTCGGGTCGTGTTTAGACAGCCACCAGCGCTGGTTTTATCATGCATAATGACTATAAATCTCTCGATGGCAGCAACATAAGAGAGTCAATTGTGAGGGGAATAAACGGATTGTTGATGACCTCCAAGAAAGCGTCCATGACATTACGATACACATCCCATGCTTCCCATGCCGACTTTTTCCCTCGATCTTGGAATGCCAAGGTGGTAAGCGCCATGGCCTTGCTCTGCCCCAAGGTTCCGGCATACATGCATGCAGTTAACCGACAGGTGTTGAAAGTATTTGCCCGTGCCAATCGCGATGCAGATTTGAAGCTTGCGCAAGAAAAGTACTAGAGAGCTGGATCTAGCCCGGAGTGATAACAATCACGGCAGTATCGACTGTGCGGATCATCACTGCCTTGGCGCCACTCTCAACAGCGTGTCGAACATGGACAAGGAGACTTGTGTCCACCCCGTCGTGGTTACAAACCGGCATTCCTTGATGTGGTTGGCTGACATTGACTCTTTCACTAGAAGATATTGCAAAGGTACATTAGAACTAATTTAGGGGTACTTTCAAATGTGATACTTGACGGAAGTTATAATGACGAGCTTGTCATCTGGGAAGATGGTGCTGCTGATCTCGGGTGTTAGGAGGGCAAACAACTCCATCTTGTTGGAAGAGTCCTCCAGGAAGGCTTTCCAGTTGCGAAGCATCATCACGTTCGCGGCCACCTTCTTTCGGCTCCCTTTGCCTCTCTTATGGCGAGTGTTTTCCTTTAAACTTGCTGGCCTGTAATCGTCCCACACAATATCAGTCCTTGATGCATTGGTAAGAGTGCATCCGGCAAAAGGCACAAAGAAGTCACTTGCGTACTCAGCAAAAGTGACTGCTGATCCGTTTGGTGTCACCCAAGAAACATCTGCTGTGCTACGTTTGGTGTTTCTACTGAAATAGTACGCGTCCAAACAACTCCCTTCCCCTCCCCCCTAAATAGTAGAATTTTTGGGGCACCCCTTCTGAATCTGTTTGGTGTCACCCAAGAAACATCTTTGCCACATTTGGTGACTGTACGCAAAATGCACGATCCGACCTTTTTTTGGCCCTAAGCGACCCTACTAAGAGTAAACGATTTAATAGTTCTGTTGTGGTAGGGTGAGCTAGCCCGACATTTTCGAAGTGTAGGTCCGTGAGCATTCTTGTCTTCGTCGAATGAACTGCTTGTTAGTCCGTGAGTCTGCAAAATGAAACGCATTTTTCCTAACAGAGCTTGCAGCCCTCAAATTACTGGAGGAAGAGCATGTCATTACCATCACACACTTGTGCCGCCAAGTTTGTTTCCGAAATTCCAAACCCAGTCGGAAGATAACGTCACTATAACGATTACCCGTATGTCTTCTTAACACAATGTTACCTAAGAACGAAAGTTTTGACCTATGCTTTCGACCTAAATGCAGGAGATTGCCTCATGCCATCCAGGGAAGAAGAACCAGTCATATTAATTATTCTTTTTGTAACCATGGGAGTAATTTCTGGTGTACGTGCCATATAAGCCCCTTGAAATAACTCTTTCCTTTAGCTACTTTATATTGATGGGTAGTGCTGTTAAGTCATCAATTTTGTACTGCTGGCTAAATGTAAAGATTACGGTTAAAGGTAACGTTCTCTTATGCTGAATAATAAGATATTTTTATTTATTTTCCTACATAAGAAAAAGGATAAACTTTATAATGACAAAACAATTTCCTTTAGCGATCAAACAACATTTCTATCGCCTTTGTCAAAGCAGGCTGTGCATTCCTGTAAACTCTTCTATTACAAGCCAACAATAAAACCTTGGTATGTTTGTGAAAACCGACTGTTGCTATTGCAAGCAAACTACAAGGATGTAGCATTCCATTAAGTTAAGCTTGTTGAAAGACTTTAGGCTGAACTTCAACCACGGATAGAAACTTGTGTTTTAGAAGTTTTGGAGGGAAGTGTATTCCTTGATTTCTTGCTTTCAAGAAGCAAAGTTTCTAGAGACCTCGCGTAAAGAAACTCTGTAATTTGCGGTTCAAACAGCGGTTGAATAGAGAAATTCTAGAATCTCAAATGCTCTTCTTCAACTTTGTAAAGAATGCCGCACAGCGATGAACGAAACACTGCCGTTGTAATTGTTGAAAACCATGATGAAAAGTCCTATGCGGTTTCCATGGCGGTCCTCATTATGTTTATGCTTTGTTTTTACGCACTGTTTTCATGGTTTTAAGAGCACATTGACATGAGAGTAATTTAGCGGTATTTTATTTAGGGTCTACCATGAGGACAAATTAAATTACTCTTAATGCTGTTTCCTTAGTCATATCCTTATGAAATCTCACCTATATTGCAAGCGGCGAAGCTGACCGCTGAGAGTTTCTTTCACTCACAATCAGATCCGGCAATTATAATGTTTTTCCAAACGTTTAGAAGTAAAACAAGGGCATCTTTTATAGCGATGTACTGTCTTTCATAGTTCATAATTATCTACCAGCCACTGAAAACACTTGTAATCACAGGCCTACATACGCTAAAATTTAAGGTGTCTGATAATTGTAATGTGTATAGAGTTTAGAGTGAATGTCATTCTTTGTTAATAGCAACCTTGATGTATGTAAGAAAGTGAAATGTGGCTTGGTTCTTGAAATATCCTGTTCAAAGGAAATAAACGATTAAAAACTGAACCGGCCTACAAAATTTAAATTTCAGTTTACGTGAACTCGAAATGGTGCACTTTTCGGGTAGTTCCTACGCTCATTAAAAGTAACAGCAAGACTTCTCTAGCTATAAATTAACACATTGGGCCTTCTTCATCATTCTAGTGATTGCAAACACCAAAACAGAGACCAAACTAGCTCAACGAAAATGCATGTAGTAGTGCATCTTCCAGTCTTTATCCAGGGATACTTTAAGGATAGTTCTTTATTACTGTTGGTTTAATTTTCTGGTACCTTCTAATTAATATTGCAAAGCAAACACAAAGTGAGCTTCTATAGAATCACAAATGGCGTCATGTTGAAATACAACAAAGCGCTCAATATCGGTGTTCCACAAGAAAATCGTTTGGTACGAATATAGCAACTTGCCCTCTTAAAAAATCAACGTAAACTTGTCAAACGATCCCTGTTATAATTAATTACATTGTTTTGCTTACATTCTTTCAAATTGATTTAAGTTATCTACAAAAAACATACCGTAACTTCTTTCACTAGTCTTCCCAGACACTTATATTAATTCTAACTTTCGAACTTCAGGACATGTCGGCACTTTAACCGCTTTCTTCGCAACTCATATAAAAATACACCTTATATTTATTAAGGATTTTTTTTTGGGGGGGGGGGCATTTTAACCCTTGCTTTTTAGTTTACTGAAATCAAACGAGCGACGATATAACCGAAAGTCCACAACGGGTGCGAGCCGGATCGATTAAAGATCGACTCATTGGTATGTCACGCAACACCTGATCGTACATCCATGACGGATTTCTGGTCACCAGATAATTCGCAAAAATGAATTAGAGTAAAAATAACTTCCTTATACATAAGGCTAGAGCAAATTATTTCATGAGACGAGAACAGTCTTATAGAGTATGTTGGGAAGGTGTTTCGTTCATCAGGGGGTGGGGTGGGGTGGGGATGAGGCGAGGCTGTCAATGTCTTACAAACTCCAATATTTTCAAGCTTGCCGACCTGCCGAACGTGTAGACACAGTATTTGTTTCATTTACAGACTGGTTCACGGCGAAACAACTGGGAAAGTCAGGTATTGACGATTTTCCGAAGCTGAATATCCGCGGTGTTACGTTACAATACTGAGTAGGTTATGCACAGACTGGAGCGGTAAGCCTCGGCTTCAGCTGCAGAGTCGGTGTCATCATTATCACACTCTTTCCCTGCTTTGATAACTAAGCGTTTCTTAGCTGGTAGACGACCAAAGAAGCCAGTGATCTGTTGTGCCCTCAGAACCTCGTCGGGTTGAAATCTGCGCACCCCGTTTGGTCCCTCACTGATGACATATTGATTACATTAGCGTCCAGTTTCCCTCGTTTTGGAAACTGCTCAGTTAGAAATTGTTGCTGCTGGTTAGTGGATCGCGTCTTATTTCTGATAGTCTTTAAAGGCCCAGCCCTTTGTAAGCGGCAGTTATCCATCACAAGTCTGCACATTACTCTGAAGAGTAGGAATTCGTTCGTTACCCTCTATCAACTTGCAAGCGTACAATCTCGTTGCTTTATCGTACGGAGATTCATCTTACAGTGTTATTTTGTCTTCCTGTATTACGGTATGCCTGCAGGTAGGTTAAATGGCTGTACGTTTCGAAGCATCTTTCTTCAGGACAGGGAAAGAGCACACCCTCGTCCCCGTCATTAAAATTGCCTCAAGGCAGAGATTCAGTAGAAGAGTGCAGAGAGGTTGTTTTGATATGTCTGTGGCTGACAGCTCTAAACGTTGGCGCACTTCTTACACTCTGGTATGGATGAACCAGAAGTTCATGTCGTAATTGTGCAGCTCTTTCGAATTTGGTCCATGGAATTAGCCTCTCCGATCCCAAATCGAATGCTCACTCTTGAACTAGCAAGTTTAGTGAAGTTATCGAATTCTTGGGACTCCTTCGCTGAAAAGGAGAGAGACTATCGAACAAAAGCCCAGCATACACCCACACTTCTTTGCAGTGTTCTCTTACTCCCGGACTCAAAAATTGGTCTAACAACAATGTTTCTGATACTGTTGTACGCTGTACTCTGGTATCCTCATTGTGACAACTCTCTCACACGTTGACATTTTAAGGAACTTTTCTCTTAATCCTCAGGCGTAAAAGCGGGCGGGGGGGTGGATGCCACCCCCATAAGGTTTTCCATGAAATTTTTTTTCAAGAAGAATTGTTACCTAGATCTGCCTTTTTCAGCAGCTGTGCTCATTTCCCTAAGACACATTTTGACTCAAGGTTGGTGAGAAGTGGTTGCTATGGTTACAAGACATGACGTCATAAGTAACAGGTTGTCAAGCCATTTTTGAAGAACAAATTGTGTTTTCTTACCATTTTTAGGTGAAAATGCAAGAAATGTCAACAAAAAACAGCAAAATGTTAAATTATGTCATATTCTATATGTCCAGCATAAAAAATTGCAGTTTTTAACGTTTTTTTACAATTTCTTATTTCTGTAGAATCTAAGGTGGCGCTCAATATGGCGGCCATTTTGAATGACATCACTGGCCACTAGCAGCGTGGCAACGCATACTATGCACCTCATCTTGTAGAGCACATCACAGGCTTTCTATAAAGGCGAAATCTTTTCAAAATATTGTAACATGAGGAAAACCGAAGGGGGTTCCATCAACCACACCCCTCTTGTACCACGGTTGGGGTGTGACTTTGCTTTACGCGAGGATTCGTTAGGATTCGTAATTCGGCTTATAAGGTACAGGAGCGGCCCTTTCATGAAACAAGCGATTGTGTCATCGGATATTGTAGCGATAGCCGGTGATCGTTGGGAAGAATTCTAGTTACTCATTGAGAGACAAATTGTCTGCCATCAAAGACAGTAGTTGCGGTCGAGTACTCCAGTGTTGAGCGTTCAAGTATTTTTGAGCTCATGCTTTGGGAAATTTAACTTCTATTTCCCTTCTACTGCTGACTTCTTTTAGACAGAATGCGTATGCAGGAGGGTGAGTAAGGCCTCTGTCCAAACAAACCATCGGCTTTGACTAAATGTGGCCTGGTTACGCAAAAAAAAAAACTAGTTCCTTGCCAATCTGAAACCATATAAGGCATATGCAATCTCTTCACTATCGTCTTTGGTAGCCAATTGGGACTGTTTTCGTAGTGTTCCTCTTGACTACTGACATATCACGGAAACTACTGCAGACGTAATTAGAAACTATAAAACTATATTTGTTGTACAAAATAGATTTGTACATAGTTCACAGACAGGGAACATGGTTTTCCGCAGGTCTGAAGGATTTTGCCCTTTTTTGCCCAATTGTGGCGAGCGCAATTTTTACTCGGTCACAAATCGAAAAATGCTTCAAACCTGCGGAAACCATACGGAAAGGCTTGCTATGTAGGTCTTGTTTTTTTTTCGGTCCTTTTTTGTGTCAGTATCGAGTTCTAAATATAAATCTCAGATTGTATTCGGAAAAGCCAAAAATCTCAGTACCACGTGCGACCGCTGAGCTAGTTTCTATTTTTCATAATTCTAAGTAATTTTATTTGGAAGAGATAGAAAAAGAGGAGGCGTGGGGTCGATTGAAAAAAAAACACAATGGGAAGGATTTATCTTGAAAACTCGAAAAACTAGGACAATAAAATTATAAGCTGTTTCGTTAGTCCATACAGCTTCCTGGAAGTTAGCAAGTTTATCTATCTTCTGCTTGTGGTACACAACATAATTGCTCATTCACCGCCATCCTATTCCCAGACTTGATCAATAGGGCGGACAAAAAATTCTCTGGACTCTAAAAATTCCACATCTCGCTTAAATCAAATCAACTGCCCTTACGACTGCTCGTGTGTTTTTCACATAATGATGTTGGACATGTTGGTATGACAGCAGGTAACGGATTTCTGTCGCGTTTAGGCCATCCCGACCGACCAAAATAAAAAACAAAAACAATGAAACAAACAAAACAAAACAATAAAAAGCCTCTGACTTCCTTGCCCACTCCATTCTCTCTGATATTTTCAAGCCTAATGTGCCTCGTACGCATCTTAAAGTGACTACATTAGAACTACATGTACATCAGCCCTTTACCGACTGACCGTCCCACATTTACCAGAGAGACGGCGATGGGGAAAAACTTTTTATAGGGATGAACTTGTCTGCGCAGCAAATACCACCCGAAACGACGAAAATGAGCAAGACATTCTCGATCGAAGTTGGGTCCTTAGCTTTCTTACTTGGGCAATATGAGTGATTCCCATGAGCAATGAAATGTGTGTGTTTCAGATGTTTTCACAAGTGAGGTTGTTCAATCGTCGTTTTTTTCTTGTTTCTCATCTACGTTTTATGCCAGATAATCTTTAGAACAAATTTTCCACTAAGCGAGAAAAGATTAACCCAAGTGCGTAAGACTCAAACGGTTTGCACTACAGCTCGTCAATTAACAGTGACAGGCTGGTTGGCACCAATCCCGCGAAGATTTGGACGACTACAGGCTGCTGTAGTCGTCGAAATCTTAAGAGAATTTAAGAGAATCAGCATCCCACATTTTCTAAAAAAATGTGGAATCGTTTGTAAATTCGCCTTGGTATTCTGTCTTGGAATAAACACAAATCGACGGGGTCCGCGTAAATCGTCAATTCAGAATCTAAAATTAAAGATTACAAAGCCGGTACTCTTGTGACGGCTACTAGAATAGCCTTTTGGCTGGCCCAGTAGAGCCATTTCAAAGATTTTCAATGAGTTTCCGTAAACGTTCTTTCTCTAGAACACCCATGCTGTTTACTAGTGAGATGACGTTGTCTCTCAGGCCACGGTAGAGTTCTACAGTTCGCAGATGCAACTGAATTTGATAAAGTTGCAGCAGCACGGTTTTTGCATGAGTTAACAACGGAGCAGAAGGCGGGGTGGGGGTGTATAAGAGCAATACGAAATTCGGGATAACCATCTACTACTTGGTGGCAGTATTACACGCCTTAGTAGTGGGTATAAAAAGTATTAAAAGGACTGAAAAAACCTGCCCTTTAACACTTGCCTCGTCTGTTGTGAAAGTCTGGCTACGGCCCTTCGCATTAGTAAGTTCATTACGTATAAGGTCGTGAAACACAAATGTAGTCACTGCGTGTTACATGACACGCCTCTTTTTAGCGGTCACAAGGCACGCGTCAAAGAATCGGAGCAGTTAGTAGCAAAGCCTGCACGCGTAGCACACCAGTGGAGCACCATTGCTAAGCAAATCTGGTAACCTGTCGATGCGGGAAATTTTGGTTCTGACGTCAGCGTACGTCTGTACAGACTCTGGGGGAGGTGAAGGGAGTTCCAAGGCGACCCGACCGTGAAGAGGAGAATGCCATCTTTTGCAAAACAGGTTTCTTTAAATAAGCTTTAGCAAAACGATTGTTCGGACAGTTTTAAACTTAAGAAAAAATAGCTAATGACTATAATGTAAAAGTAGAACGCGAAAAGTTCAAGTGACGAACCGAAATTCGTCTTTGAGGACTTTCTATTACTTGAGTTCTGCTGCAATCTCGGTCGGCAAATCGCTTAAGTTCGCAGCATTTGGATTCCCTACGCCAAACATAGCAAAGCTAGTGCCTTCTGATCTGTTTTTTTTTCCATAACTATGGTTTTTGCGACTGTCCTAACACGTTTTCCCAGGAGAAACACCCAGTGCATATCGCAACTCAGTAACTCGCTTACCTCGCGTAACTCGCGTAACATCGAATCGAGTCGAAGTACATATCGCTTAAATTCGCAGCATTTTGCCGCAGGCCCGACCTCAAACATAACAGAGCTTGTGCCTTCTGGTTTTTGCTGTCCAAAACTATGGTTTTTGTGACGGTCGGAAGACATTTTTCCAGAAAAAACATCGGCCTCTTTAATCGACTGAGCTGCGATCAATAAAAAGCTCTTTAAGTATTAAAATGAAGAGTCCATTTGACAACATTGCAGATTGGTCAAGTGGTTAAAGCGATCCAACAGGTAATTACTTTAAATATGAACAAGTTCCAGCAATAAGAAAGTGGAGCTCCGCTTTTTGGCTTGGCTTAATCTTTATATTATTGTTTCTTGTCTTATTCATATTTTTGTCACTGTAATTTGTTGCATTTGAGCCCAAATCAAGAATTTCAGCGGATCATATAAATTCCATAATGAGAAAATTTAAGTTAAAAAGTGCGTGTGGAGAAAATTGACAGGGGATGTTTAGAAGACTTGGCTTTACGTGTCGTTATAGGCAACTGACAGCTGTCAGGCTGGTAAATCTTGTAAGCTTCGTGTCAGTAATCTTTACACCAGTTTTGAGGAGAATTCCAAGACATCGCCAAAACCGTTTGTGGGGTGTAATGCTCTTAATCAGTCGCCCTTTGATATAAGGTCGTCTTGTCGCTGTGAATCCAGGTGAAAGTAGTTTTGGTTCGCGTTCGAATTGACTAATAAAATTGTCCCAGAAATACAAAACTATAACTTGTTTGAACTATATTCAGATACTCAAAGTTTACAATATTAGACATTTTGGTGAACTACCACATACATTTCTACGAAGCTGTTTTGGGCATGCTTTGGCGTGTAATCTAACGGCTGAAGATATAAGTTCAAAATCTGTGCTTCTTTTCCTCAGGAAGACCATGATACTAAAAAGAACATCATATTTCAATTAAATAAGACGCAATGTGTACATTTATTGCTGTAGACGTCTGGCTACTGTATTTTATTTCGAACAAGAATCTTGCAAAAAGTGAAACGTTTCAGGCTCACGCACAGCGAAATGGTCAAATGGTTCAGTTTAACCGTTAATTTTGTTCAAAATGGATATTTCGAAGAACTAACCCCATTTCACTTTGTTTAGCCATGCTAGACTTGGTATTAAAAGGCCCTGCCTTGAGGCTGCACATAGCTTTTTGTAGCTCTTACAGTTCCTCACATCCTTTAGGTGCGATAGAAACTGGAGTATTCGTGGACTAAATGCAGGACGTTGCCTTATCCCATCTAGGGAGGGGGAAACTGAGTCCTACTTTTTCTTTACTTTAGTAACGAGGGAAGTAATTTATGGTGTAGGGGCATCAATCATTTCCATATGAGTCCCTTGAAAGACCTCTTTCCTTTACCTACTTCATATTGATGGGATGTGCTGTTGTCATCCATTTTGTACTGATGGCTAAGTCTAAAGAGCATGGTTAAAGGTAATGTTCTTTTTAATTGAATAACAAGATATTTGTATTTATTTTCCTACTTAATTAAGAAAAAGGATGATCTTTACCATAGCAAGACAATTTTTTTAGGCAAAAAGTAACATCTCAATCACCTTTGCCAAACCGTGCATTCTTGTACTCCCTTCTCCTATTACAAACCAACAATCAAACTTGGATATGTTTGTGAACTTTCAAACGGATTGTTGCTGCAGCAAGCAAAGTACAATAATGTAGCACTCCACCATAAAACAGCAAACATACACATTATTTCTACAGCGTGAAATGTCACTTAAAAGCACCCATATAAGAATATATCTTCTTAAGGGGGCAATGTAAGTAGACGCCTTCTCCCTCAACGTTAAAGCTTTTTGTCTTAATTATCACCGAGACTTGATTCCATCCAAAAATGCTATTATAGGGTCATAGCGCGAGCTCCCATAAATCTGGGAGATATGTTTCGCGTTTTTGTAAAAGTAAACGTAAAGAAAAAGAAGGGGGAGGGGAATTGATGAGTTTTAAGAAAATTGAAAATTGTTAGAAAAAGAAGGCGGGGGTAAAATTTAAACTTGATAATCAATAGATGGACACCAGAAAAGGCAACAAACGAGTCCAAGTGCTCCCACGAGGGAGTGGCCTATCTGGTGGTGTGTACACAAACGTTATCCCTCGCTCATTTTCTTTTAAAATCTTATCCTATATCCTAAAAATTTACGTATACTGCCACCTTAAAATGACAACCAAGCATAAATTTAGTAAAGTTTTCTAACGTCCACTTAAAGTACTTGTATATGCATGTATCGAACATGCAATGCTGTTATGAATGGTCTATGTTACATTCATAAATGCAACTGAAGAAAGTTGCAAAGTGCTGCAGAAGTCAGTTGAGGGAAGGAATAAAAGTGAGAATACAAACACTCTTCTCTCCTGTACTCTGAGTACTACCTGTGTAAATGAATACATAATTGCACGAAAATGCGTACTGTTAAAGCAGGCATGAACATAGTATGTATGAACATGAATAGCATTAACAATAACCGCAAAGTAAACATGTTCCAAGGTTATTAGCAGAGAAAAAATGTGTATTCTGTACGTGTAGTGCAGATTTTTTAAGATTTTTTAACCTTTAGTTCTTATCGGTAAAACGTTTTTTCAAAGAGAAGAATGTCACCTTGCTAGCACAAGACGAAAGATGACATCACATTTTCTTCAGACTCCAGCTTTTTGAAGAAATCTGTTGGTTATCAAGGCAAAAATCACCGCCGTTTTGTTTTGGTTATCTGCCAGGCACTTCACGTTTAGCGCCTTTCCCATGACCCCATTGCGCCTCCCTAAAATACAGCGTAGAAATAGAAGCACGTGAGTAAGAGACAGACCGCTGATTAATGCAGCACACGCACAAACCCTAAAATGGGCTAAAGGAAGGATAGGCGCATTTTTGTTAATGACAAAGCTTTGTATTACAGTTAAAGCTTTATTAAACCACCTTCTCCAACATGTTCCCCCTTAGAAGGTTTATAGGTCCCGGCCAAACCAGGGACATTTATGAATAACAAAACAATCCTAGTAAGCTAACTGTAAAATAGGTTCTGCCTTATACGTGTGTACTTACTTCTTTCCATATATTTTACAGGACGGCAAAAAAATGGCACAAAGCAAGCAGGACCCCAAAAAACGTCCTTCAAAAGCCAAAGAGGTGGGCGACATGCCTGGTAAGGGAGGGGCGTATGGCAATCGCGGTAACGCTCATCTCACCCTTGGAAAACTCCAAGACACCATGGAGTATCACAAGCCACACCTGTCCATAGCCAAAGAAGTGGGCGACAAGGCTGGAGAAGGAACAGCCCATGGCAATCTCGGCAAGGCTTATGACAGACTTGGAAAATTTCAAGAAGCCATAGAGCACCACAATCAAGACGTGTCCATAGGCAAAGAAGTGGGCGACAGGACTGGAGAAGGAACGGCCTATGACAACCTTGGCAACGCTTATCGCAGCCTTGGAAAATTACAAGAAGCCATAGAGTACTACAATCAATGCCTGTCCATAGCCAAAGAAGTGGGCGACAGGGTTGGGGAAGGAAGGACCTATGGCAATCTCGGCATCGCTTATCTCAGCCTTGGAAAATTCCAAGAAGCCATCGAGTACTACAGTCAATACCTGTCCATAGCCAAAGAAGTGGGCAACAGGGCTGGAGAAGGAAGCGCCTATGGTAACCTCGGCAACGCTTATTGCAGCCTTGGAAAATTCCAAGAAGCCATAGAGTACTACAATCAATGCCTGTCCATAGCCAAAGAAGTGGGCGACAGGGTTGGGGAAGGAAGGACCTATGGCAATCTCGGCATCGCTTATCTCAGCCTTGGAAAATTCCAAGAAGCCATCGAGTACTACAGTCAATACCTGTCCATAGCCAAGGAAGTTGGCGACAGGGCTGGAGAAGGAAGCGCCTATGGCAATCTCGGCAACGCTTATCTCAGCCTTGGAAAATACCAAGAAGCCATCGAGTACCACAATCAACACCTGTCCATAGCCAAAAAAGTGGGCGACAGGGATGGAGAAAGAAGCGCCTATGGCAATCTCGGCAACGCTTATTACAGACTTGGAAAATTCCAAGAAGCCATAGTGTACCACAATCAAGACCTGTCCATAGCCAAAGAATTGGGCAACAGGGCTGGAGAAGGAACGGCCTATGGCAACCTTGGCAACGCTTATCGCAGCCTTGGAAAATTCCAACAAGCCATGGAGTACTACAATCAACACCTGTCCATAGCCAAAGAAGTGGGCAACAGGGATGGAGAAGGAAGCGCCTATGGCAATCTCGGCAACGCTTATTACAGCCTTGGAAAATTCCAAGAAGCCATAGACTACCACAATCAACACCTGTCCATAGCCAAAGAAGTGGGCAACAGGGCTGGAGAAGGAAGCGCCTATGGCAATCTCGGCAACGCTTATCGCAGCCTTGGAAAATTACAAGAAGCCATAGAGTACTACAATCAACACCTGTCCATAGCCAAAGAAGTTGGCAACAGGGCTGGAGAAGGAAGCGCCTATGGCAATCTCGGCAACGCTTATTGCAGACTTGGAAAATTCCAAGAAGCCATAGAGTACCACAATCAACACCTGTCCATAGCCAAAGAAGTGGGCAACAGGGATGGAGAAGGAAGCGCCTATGGTAACCTCGGCAACGCTTATCTCAGCCTTGGAAAATTCCAAGAAGCCATCGAGTACTCCAATCAATACCTGTCCATAGCCAAAGAAGTGGGCAACAGGGATGGAGAAGGAAGGGCTTATGGCAATCTTGGCAACGCTTATCTCAGCGTTGGAAAATTCCAACAAGCCATCGAGTACTACAATCAATACCTGTTCATAGCCAAAGAAGTGGGCAACAGGGCTGGAGAAGGAAGCGCCTATGGCAATCTCGGCAACGCTTATCGCAGCCTTGGAAAATTACAAGAAGCCATAGAGTACTACAATCAACACCTGTCCATAGCCAAAGAAGTTGGCAACAGGGCTGGAGAAGGAAGCGCCTATGGCAATCTCGGCAACGCTTATTGCAGACTTGGAAAATTCCAAGAAGCCATAGAGTACCACAATCAACACCTGTCCATAGCCAAAGAAGTGGGCAACAGGGATGGAGAAGGAAGCGCCTATGGCAATCTCGGCAACGCTTATTACAGCCTTGGAAAATTCCAAGAAGCCATAGACTACCACAATCAACACCTGTCCATAGCCAAAGAAGTGGGCAACAGGGCTGGAGAAGGGAGCGCTTATGGTAATCTCGGCAACGCTTATCTCAGCCTTGGAAAATTCCAAGAAGCCATAGAGTACTACAATCAAGACCTGTCCATAGCCAAAGAAGTTGGCAACAGGGCTGGAGAAGGAAGCACCTATGGCAATCTCGGCAACGCTTATTGCAGACTTGGAAAAGTCCAAGAAGCCATAGTGTACCACAATCAAGACCTGTCCATAGCCAAAGAATTGGGCAACAGGGCTGGAGAAGGAAGCACCTATGGCAACCTTGGCAACGATTATCTCAGCCTTGGAAAATTCCAAGAAGCCATCGAGTACTACAATCAACACCTCTCCATAGCGAAAGAAGTGGGCAACAGGGCTGGAGAAGGAAGCGCCTATGGCAATCTCGGCAACGGTTATCTCAGCCTTGGAAAATTCCAAGAAGCCATCGAGTACTACAATCAAGACCTGTCCATAGCCAAAGAAGTTGGCAACAGGGCTGGAGAAGGAAGGGCCTATGGCAATCTCGGCAACGCTTATCTCAGTCTTGGAAAATGCCAAGAAGCCATCGAGTACCATAATCAACACCTGTCCATAGCCAAAAAAGTGGGCAACAGGGATCGAGAAGGAAACGCCTATGGCAATCTTGGCAACGCTTATTGCAGACTTGGAAAATTCCAAGAAGCCATAGAGTACCACAATCAACACTTGTCCATAGCCAAAGAAGTGGGCAACAGGGCTGGAGAAGGAACGGCCTATGGCGGGCTTGGCAACGCTTATCTCAGCCTTGGAAAATTCCAAGAAGCCATCGAGTACTCCAATCAATACCTGTCCATAGCCAAAGAAGTGGGCAACAGGGATGGAGAAGGAACGGCCTATGGCGGACTTGGCAACGCTTATCTCAGCCTTGGAAAATTCCAAGAAGCCATCGAGTACTCCAATCAATACCTGTCCATAGCCAAAGAAGTGGGCAACAGGGATAGAGAAGGAACGGCCTATGGCAATCTCGGCAACGCTTATCTCAGCCTTGGAAAAGTCCACCAAGCCATCAAGTACTACAATCAAAACCTGTCCATAGCCAAAGAAGTGGGCAACAGGGCTGGAGAAGGAAGCGCCTATGGCAATCTCGGCAACGCTTATTACAGACTTGGAAAATTCCAAGAAGCCATCGAGTACTACAATCAACACCTGTCCATAGCCAAAAAAGTGGGCAACAGGGATGGAGAAGGAACAGCCTATGGCGGGCTTGGCTACGCTTATATCAGCCTTGGAAAATTCCAAGAAGCCATCGAGTACTACAATCAACACCTCTCCATAGCCAAAGAATTGGGCGACAGGGCTGGAGAAGGAACGGCCTATGGCGGGCTTGGCGACGCTTATATCAGCCTTGGAAAATTCCAAGAAGCCATCGAGTACTACAATCAACACCTCTCCATAGCCAAAGAATTGGGCAACAGGGCTGGAGAAGGAAGCGCCTATGGCGGGCTTGGCTACGCTTATGACAGCCTTCGAAAATTCCAAGAAGCCATCGAGTACCACAATCAACACCTGTCCATAACCAAAGAAGTGGGTGACAGGGCTGGAGAAGGAAACGCCTATGGCAATCTCGGCAACGCTTATCACAGCCTTGGAAAATTCCAACAAGCCATCGAGTACCACAATCAACACCTGTCCACAGCCAAAGAATTGGGCAACAGGGCTGGAGAAGGAAGCGCCTATGGCAATCTCGGCACCGTTTATCTCAGCCTTGGAAAATTCCAAGAAGCCATCGAGTTCTGCAATCAACACCTGTCCATAGCCAAAATAGTGGGCGACAGGGCTGGAGAAGGAAGAGCCTATGCCAACCTCGGCAACGCTTATGGCAGCCTTGGAAAATTCCAAGAAGCCAAGGAATGTTACCACTCAAGCGTAGAGGTTTTCGATGTTGTGAGGGCTAGTCTTAAGTCTCAAGATGCCTGGAAAATAAGTTTTCGGGAGCTTTATCGTGATGTTTACAATGCTTTTTGGTGGACTTTGTTGAAACTTGACCTTACTGATGAGGCGTTGTATGCTGCTGAGCGAGGTCGAGCGCAGGCATTGGTCGATGGCTTGAAAAAACAGTATGGCTTAACAGCGCTTCCATCAGCGTCACTTGAACCTAAAGAAACAATTTCTTACCTATCCAACAAGATTTGTACACAAACTATTTTTGTTGGTCTTACCAAGAACGTCATCACCTTTTGGGTCATCGACAAGGAGAGCAATTTTAAACTTCGAGAAAGGGAAGTAGACGGGAGAAGTGCACACAAAAATTCCGTTACCGTTTTGTTGGAAACTATTTTGATGAAAATTGGAGCTGGTGTTAGAGTTAGATGCGAGGATCGTTCACTGGATGGGCCAACTGATGACTTCTCGTTTGAAAGAGGAGATGATCAGGAACCAGCACAGACTTTGCAGTGCACCATCGAGTCGTTACAGCCATTACATGATGTAATTATTGGCCCCATTGCAGACTTATGTCATGGTAACGAGTTGATCATTGTTCCAGATGGTCCACTGTGCTTAGCTCCATTCTCTGCCTTAAGCGAATCTCTAAGAATACGTACTGTACCCTCGCTAACCAGTTTAAAATTGATCACAGATTCACCTGAGGACTACCACAGCAGGAGTGGGGCGCTGCTTGTCGGAGATCCATGTCTGAAACAAGTTACTGATATGTGGGGTGATCCCAGGTTCAAAGAACTGAACTTTGCAAGACAGGAAGTAGAGATGATAGGAGATATTCTGAACATCCTACCACTAACGGGCACAGAAGCATCTAAGAACAAGGTGCTAGAAAGGATCAAATCAGTTGCCTTGGTTCACATTGCAGCACATGGACGAGCAGAAACCGGGGAAATTGCGTTGGCTCCAAATGCAGGGTGGGAAAATGATCCGATAATCCTGAAATCAAGGTTAAAGGTTAAGATCCCTAAAGAGGATTACTACCTGCTAAAGATGTCAGATGTGCTAGCAGTTCGTCTGCGAGCAAGGCTTGTTGTGCTGAGTTGTTGTCACAGCGGTCGCGGAGAGTTGAAGTCTGAGGGTGTGGTCGGAATTGCTCGAGCTTTTTTGGCTGCCGGGGCTCGTTCTGTTCTTGTGTCACTCTGGGCAATTTCTGACAAGGCAACCATGGAGTTCATGAAGAGTTTCTATCAACACCTGATAGAGGGAAAAAGTGCCAGTGTGGCTCTCCACCAGGCTATGAAGACCCTTCGAAATTCAGAGAAGTTCTGTGCCGTTAAGTATTGGGCTCCATTTGTACTCATTGGTGATGACGTCAAGCTTGAATTTTGAAATCAAGCTTCTTGTAAGTGGAATGTTCTTTGGAAATCAAACAATAGCACAGCAACACATTTTACTTGCAAAAAGAGAGTTTTAGCCACAACGAGCGCCTTTTGTCTGATTTAATTTTTTATGTGCGTGGCCATCCTCCCAGACAATTAATGGCAACTAGATTTCTCAAGTAAAATCGCAAAGAAAAACGAGCGAAAGTGTAAATAGCGTAACGGCACAATATGCATAGAAGGGCTTGCAGATCGCACATTAATTACATTAATTTCAAAAACAGATTATCCCATCGCACCACGACATGCAGTCGACGCTAGATCAGCAGACGACAACTTCTCAACGAGAAGAACCACATTTTGAAGAGCGGTAGAGAAAGTTACCATGATTTCTATCCAAAACGAAATGGAAGTCTACCATTGGATATGTTGTATTTTTGAATACATTGTTAAAAATTATTACTGCCTTAACGGTGTTTCTTGCATACTTCTCTACAACATGCTAAAACAGTGTGGATTTCCAATGCAACGAGAAATATAAATCAGAATGCGTAATTTTAGTTTTTTATTGTATTTAACTTGGCAATCAAACCCATTGAAATAAGAAGTCTTGTCTTGATGGAAACCATTCTCTATCCAAAGAGTTCCATAAATTATGTCAATCACATCATTTGATTTCTTTGTTTACTCATTGTACTGTTTTTTTGTGTGTGTTTACAGAGGTTCAGTTGTCTGCCAGGAGAGGACTTAACATGCCAAATTTGGTCAACGTTTTTCTCTGTTGAGCAATGTGTTTTTAGTGCACATAGTTTAAAGCCTCAAGAGTTTATATTTGGCTAGAAATATGAGTGGCATGGCATTAATTCAAAGTATTTTTGTATTATGCCATAATATCGAAGCGACATTTAGTGGCATTGTCATGTGAACATACACTCATTTGTGCCATCGCTTTCATAAACGATTATTCTCGAGAAAACAAAAGCAGTAACGTCGGAAACGACAAAATAAAAGTAGCCAACATTGTAAGAGAGCCACACCAGATTCACCTTCAAGATTGTAATAAACTAGGGCTTGCCTTTTTTTATTTATTAAGAATGTAATTGAGCCTAGTGGAGATCTAGCTTAAGGCCAAAGTTGCGTAGTTCATGATAGTATGACTTAGTTTCTTTGCAGAAGAAGGAAGCAATTCTTTGGAAAATGGGCTGTAATGTGGCTGTACAGTAATACGTAGGCTCTGTGCAAGAGAGGAAAGCAATTATTGTGGAATCGTTTTTGCAGCTGTAGCCTACTTCAATCACTTTTCGATCAGCCCCTCAGGTTTAAAATTCTTTGAGGTTGATCTTAGAAGAACTAGAGTAACGTAAGTAATCCTTCAAAAACCATCGCTTCTTTAATTTTAACAACACTCGAATAGACTAAGAATGTTAGCCTAATTTTACAACCCGTTGCGGGAATTTTATTAAATTTTGCGCGCTTCCATTTCAGTTGTAACCTGCCAACACATTATGTAGAAGTGAAGAATAAAGCTCGGTAGATAAAAGAACCGTCTTCTGTCCATTATCCTTTTGAGAATCTGCTTTGTGACAGCGTTAAAGAAAACGTCAAATATTTTCTAAACGTCAAATGTTTTCTAAACGTCAAACATCCCCGTCCAACATTCAATCTCCTTTTCAGAATCGTCAGGCTTCCTGGTCATCGGGTGGTCATGCAAATTTTTTGATTGGCTATTTGCTGTGACAAAACTTAGAACCGTTAACCGCAGGATTTCTGCAATGAAAATTTTAGTACCCCAGAGCCTCCCCTGGTGACCGCCCGCTGACTGCCTGCTGACCAAGAAGCCTGAAGACGAGATTGGTCCAACATCGTGTTATACCCGGCAAAAACATTTTGCAGAAACGGATGGTCATTTTCCCAAAATGTTTTGTACCGAGCGTGGTATCGCAGTGGTAGTCCAACAGTGCCATTAACATCAATTTAGAATTTTCAGAATATTCAGTGACGCAGACTTCAATTTCTAACAAGGCAAAGTCAACCAGGAGGAAAAAAGCAGGGGATTGTTTGAAATACAAGAAACTAATTCTCGTGGATAGGTAAAGGGTGGTTGCGTAGTACCGCAGTACATATAGAAAACATAGGCACGCAATGCGCGCAGAGCCAGTGACGTTTTGGTTCACAATATGGTGAAATTTATCCTGACAACCTATGGGTTTTTACACCCCTGGTAAATCCCACCCTAAGTGTGCACCGGGACACTGAAACCCTTACCTTATCAGCGGCACATACCCATACAGCTTATACTATAGGAGAACGACCCCCGGGATTTAAAGTGTTTGGCGGTCAACAGGAACTATTTAACGTTACTTCGAATGCGCTGTTTTGTATACTTTAGGTCTGCCAGGAATTTTATTCACGATGTAGTCTTGCGTTTACTTAGCCGTGGTACAAATTTTCACAGCAGCAAACTCATCAGAAGTTATACACAAGACGGACTCGTCAATTTGAGATCCACTTGCTGCGTGAATTTACGCACATGTTGTTTGTCTCTATTTTCCTTTATTAATTTCCAAGCGGAATTATTAGTTTTCGTGGAAGAATATTTTGACTTCCAACCAGCTTGATGGATTCAATTGTTTTTCGCTTTCTAGTGGAATTACAAAAGAAAGATAAAGAAAGAAGGATAAATAATGAGAATTCCGAGCTTGAAGTATAAAGTTAGTAAAATTTATTCATCTTGAAGAAGCAAGCTGGATGAAAATATTTCGGTGCTGTTTGAAAGCACAGCAGAATATTTATCCGGCTACAAGTGCAAGCCGACACCCAAATGGGTTCTAAAAATAGACGAACTGTGGGAATGTGCATTTTCGAAAAAATTAAATTTCGGATTTCAAATTTCAACCCGCTTATGCAAATAAGACAAAGCAAAATCGGAATTTGTGGGGGATTGTTCCTAGCTATTTTGAAAACTGAAAAACGTGAATGAAACTAGTATCAAAAATCCAAGTTACAGCGGTGATCAAGGAATTAGAGTAAAATCTTTACAAGATACCAAACTTTACTTCGGGTTATTTATAGTTTAAAGCGTGTGTTGAACAAATTTGTAAAGTTTACAACTACTTGTAATTTGAACCTTCGAAATGTAACGCAACGCTTAAAACAGCTCGAACCGAACGCAAGTGACAAAGCATTCATAGAGACCTATTGAATTTTTCCAGTTTTTTCACACCTGTCAGGATTTGAATACATAAAAAATGCAAGAAACAGACGTATTAGGATATGTTGTCTTTGAAGAAAAGGGAGACGAATAGCTTTATTTACTTCGTACGCAATTCTTATGTCAGGCTATAATTAACTGTCACTTAGTCACGCTGCTCGTTACCCTGTTTATGATAACTGAATATGTTGATTCTTTGCTCTAGCGAAGACATGTTACATTAGCCGCAGGTTAGGGGGAGGGGGGAGGGGACCGCACAGACCGCACTGCAGTTGTGTGACACCCATAGGTTGTGTTCATAAATTTTACCACATTGTGAAACACAACGTCATTGGCTCTGCACGCATTGTGTGCCTATGTTTTAATTTGTTGGCTTTCAGACGTTTCAGTCAACCACCTACGTTCTACGTATAGTCAAATCAGGATTCTACCATGAAATGTACGTTTCCTGTATCGACAAAATTTTCATTCGAAATCGGTTAAAACCAGCGTTTATAAACACGATTAAAATAGTTTTATAACTATATTTATTCCTCATGCAGACTGAAGTTGCTTGCTTTGTAGTCAAGTCGGCTATAGTAATTTTCGTCGTTTTGCTACGCAAATCGACCAAAGCGAGTTTACATTTGTAAATTTCCCACGGTACAAAGTTATTTTTAGCTCACGTGTTTATTTTGGGTCTAAACCTACAGCCTAATAAATCTCGTTTGCTTCGCCTTCGAACACTATGAAAATGTTCAAATTCAGCTCGCTCCTTCAAAACCTGCTGCTTTCCAGTCTCACTAAATATTTGTCCCGTATTCAAACTGACTCATACAAGCTGGCTGGAAATCAAAATATTGTGAGTCCGTCTTCTGCATAATTTCTGATGTGCTTTTTCGGGAATTTTGTATCGCAGTTGAGTAAACACAAATAAACTCAAATCAAACCTCAAGTCACAAAACAGCACATTTTAAGGAATTCACACCTTCGTAGTTCACACCTTTTCGGTTTACACAGTGTTTCTGCTTTGCAGCAGAACACAAAAACTCACGAAATACAGTAAGGCGATCGAGTTGGTTCGCTGCAGTCGCGACGTTCTATTCATACCAAATCTCAAATTGGCAAGTCCGTCTTGTGTATAATTTATGGTGTGTTTAATTTGCGCCAAGGCTAACTAAACGCTGGACTACAAAGCGAATAAAATCCTGCCAGGAACAGCGCATTCGAAGTAACATTAAACAATTCCTGTTGATCGAGACTCGCGAATGCAAACACTTCAATGCCCGGGGGTAGCACTCCCATATAAGCTTTGTGGGCATGTGCCGCTGATAAAGGGTCTCAGTGTCCCGGTGGCACACCCCCACCCAACATCTCACAGGATAATCCCCCCGGCCTCACAGACGAAGACAAATACCATCGGACAGCGCCGTTCTTTAAGGCTTTGATGACATTGGCTAAAAACTAATTCCCGTGGATAGGTAAAGCGTATTGCCTAGTACCGTAGTACATACAAGAAACTAATTATCGTACATACGTAGAGCGTAGTTGCGTGGTACCGTAGTGCATATACAAGAAACTAACTCTCGTGGATAGGTAGAGCGTAGTTGCGTAGTACCGAAGTGCACATACAAGAAACTAATTCTCGTGGATAGGTAGAGCATAGTTGCGTAGTACCGTAATACATATACAAGAAACTAATTCTTGTGGATAGCTAGAGTATAGTTGCGTAGTACCGCAATACATATACAAGAAACTAATTCTTGTGGATAGATAGAGCATAGTTGCGTAGTACCGTAGTACATATAGAAAAACCTAATTCTCCTGGATAGGTGGAGCTCAGTTGCGTAGTATCGTAATACATATAAAAAAAACCTAATTCTTGTGAATAGGTAGAGCGTAGTTGCGTAGTACCGTAGAACACATAGATAAACTTAACTCTTGGGGATAGGTAGAGCATAGCTACGTAGGTAGTACCGTAGTACATATACAAGAAACTAATTCTTGTGGATAGGTAGAGCGTAGTTGCGTAGTACCGTAGTACATATAGATAAACCTAATTCTCGGGGATAGGTAGAACATAGCTGCGTTCGTAGTAGCGTAGTACATATACAAGAATTTAATTCTCGTGGATAGGTAGAGCGTAGTTGCGTAGTACCGTAGTACATATACAAGAAAAAGTTGATTATTTTTTTAGCACGCCAGGTGAAATTAAAGCCAACCTACTCTAAAGTCTATAACCAAATCCAAAATATAGCCCGAATGCAAGAATAATTTAGTATCGTTTGTAGCCTAAAGCTCCGGCTAAACGATGAAACATTTTCGTTCAACATCGTGTTTCTCACGCAGAACGTTTGGTGGCTAAACAGGCAAACAATGTTTGACCAAACAACGGAAAAATTGAGCCCACTTATCGCTTTTTACGTATTACAGCTGAAAATTCCCCCTCTGATAGGTTGCTTTTTTTCACTCGCACATTCCTTGTTGGCAGAGGTGGCTGAATGACCAAACATTTGTTCGTAAGGCAAAATGTTAGGTTAAAATGTTTGAGCTAGACCAAACATGGAAAACCATTTAAATGCAAATTTGAGAGAGGCGGCTAAACGGTAAAACATGTTCTCCCAACAAGGAGTTGGACGAAAATGTTCGATCGTTCTAGCCGGGGCTTAAATGGGGGTAAAATAAACGACATCACAGCAAAGTTCTTACCATATTTAATCAATTTGTTAACTTAAACCTGCGGGTATCTCCCTGGATCGCAAGCGAAAACAGGTTACAACTCTGCCATTGACAGTGTGTTAACATAAAAATCGCTCGTTTTAAAAGCCACTTCCATAACCCCAGGGCACCACGAAAATACATGTTTCTGGGTTCCTGATCGAATACTCTCCTCCGAAATAAACTTTTATAGCTTCCTTCAAAACTTGTTCATCCAATATAAATCCAGAACAGGATAAAAGTTGCATTACGTTGATGAAATCTTCATGGTGGTCACCACATAGTAAACAACAACGTGTTTTGCAGTTGATCCATATTACTGCGCCAGCAAGGAATAAAAACGTTTTCATGATCCCTTAAAAGAAAATGCCTTTCGTTATTTCTGTAAGTAATATTAGACTATTGAAAGCCACGATAAACATGTTAAAGGACAGATGCTCGTAAATATAAGTTCTTAATTTGAAAACTGCAGCAAACGTCCAATAATAACTACTTGTTTTTTAACTGACTTCGAAGTGTTTGAATTCCTGATGCAACACTTTTCCAAGTGTTTGATAGTTTCTCAAACCATCAATAATTCTAAGAGAAATTCAAAGTAAAATTTTGCAAAGTTTTATGCTAGTTAAGACCAGGGATGAGATTGACGAAGCCCTCTTAAGTTAAGATGCATCCTAAGTATTGTTTTTTGAAAATAGCCTATTGCCGGTTATTCCAGCAATAGGCTATTTTAAGAGACAATACTTAGGATGCATCTTAACTTAGGAGGGCTTCGTGAATCCAGCCCCAGGCATCTAAACCACAGTCACGATGGTGATCTCCTTTGTTTTCAATTTATGAATTGTTAATGACTTTGAGAATGTATTCGAAAACAAACAAACCTTCTACGGGGGCTCCAAAAAAATAAACATGGCTAGCAAGATCAACTTGCAGCCTGGATTTAAGGTTATTCCATTCAATTGCATTGCGCATCCTTTCTGCGCATCATTTTTTGCGTGATTAGCGCGCGCATCTTCGGAACTTGTAGGGTTTTCTCTGAAAGCAGAGCAGTTTAGAGAAATAACAGGACGTTTTCCCCTAAACGAGCTCGGTGACCCCCATTTTTTAATACATAAATTTAAATGGCACACAGGCGAGTACAATTTATCGCGATTTCAAGAAAAGTTAAAAATTCTGCTTTGAGATATTTTTATTTAAATGCCGAAAAGAACACGTCTTCAGGTACAGCAGGGTATGTACACATGCGGCAAATTCGTTAATTTTTTTTCATATCCTTAATTCCTGTTCAACTAAAATAGTATAGAATGCAAGATAAATGTCTATTTTGTTGAACTGCTCCAATATTTCAATACAAGCAATGACTTTTCAAAGCAATTATAGTTCTCATTTATTATTACTAGGGTTTCTTCGGAAAACCTTGTGGGTCGTATAGTTGCTATCAGTGGCTATCCATGTTGTGCCAAAGCAAGCTCGGTGACCCCTAATTTCGATGGAATCACCTTAAACTCACTTTTGATACCACACCCCACTAAAACATTGCTCGGCAACGGACCACAAACGGAAAGCACCAGGTTTCTGGATGGATCACGTTCAGGGCGACGTTTTAAAGTTCAGCTGGAAGTTTGCGAAAATGCTCCATCTCCAATCTGAATCGGAGCACACCACTAAACATTGTCAGGTCAGTTTCTTTTAATTACTGCTTTCTTGTAGCTCTATTTCTGAAACTGCTACAACATGGAAACTGCCTGCGAGTAAACATTTTTCAGCCACTTCCATCATTCAATTTTGAGGCTCTAACTAATACTGTCTGCCCAAACAAGTTGAAGGAATTTACTCAAGCTGCCTTTGTTAAATTCCTCGAGTCTCTGAAAAACAGTCGTCGTTAACGTACAACAAAAATTTCATAGATCAAAAGCTAAAATTACCGAAAAAGAAAACATTTGGCATGAGCTAAAGAAAACGTCTTAAGGCAGATGGCAAACTGCAGGTTAACGTTTGCCGTTTGCCGTGAACGCGATACTTAATCTCTCTAATACCTTGAGAGACTTTGACTGGAGTGAACGTCTGTCGTTACAAGTACAGTTCAGGGAGTAATCGGGCGAGTAATTTGAGATCAGCCGAGCGCGTGGCGCGAGGATGATTTAAAATTTCGAGCACGATTACCCCTAAATTGTACGACATGAAGTCCAGTTACCAATTAATCGTATCTATAACAAAATCGGAGATTAGAAAATCTACGTCCCCTTTGGGGATATATTTTTAATTATCAATTTTGCAAGCAGTGGAGAAACAGCCATAGAAAGAACCCATTACAGTGCACCTGATTGACGCGCGTGAAGCATATACGTAGTTGTCCGACTAGAGCTATCCAATTAGGGAAGTGGTCATAACAAGTGTACTCGATAAGGACATACCTTGTGTAGGGGTAGGGGCTATGCAAGATACCACCTATCTGATTAGCCAAATGGACAAAATTTATTGGCCTTAAAATTTGAGATGCATTGCTGGAAGCTTGCATTACTGGAGAAATGGCACAGGGAGGTTTGTATCTTTTTCTTAGTTTCTTATCCTGATAGAATGGGGGCTATACAACAAGACACCATCTTTTAAGGTGGGGGAAGGGGGGTACATCAAGAGACCACCTGTCTATTTGCAGAGTGGTGAGTCCTGTCTGAGTACAATAGTTTTGACCATTTCCCTAACAAAAAGTTCAAATAGGACAGCTGTAATTAGACACCCACGTGATCACCCTACAATTACGTATCAATTAGGCGCACGGAGAACCAATCACAATCGAGCATTTTGTTATATATACGATTATCATAAAAATAACCATACCGGATCGGCGTGAAACCTATTTCCTCGGGCGTCCGCATGATTTGCGAGCTGATTTAGATTTTTATGTTATTCAGCAAAGGTGAATTTTACACGGGATAAATATGGGAGCAAAAATTTACTTAGTTCGATTACTTGTCCCCTAGCATTTAAGGATCATTCTTCTTTCTATATACAGAAGATGGAAGCAAATTCTTTCAGAAAACTTTAAACTGCAACGGCTTTTGCCTTTTTTTAATCGCAGTAGTTCATTTAGATATAAGTTGAACAAAAAGGGCGAAAAGGAATCATTCTTGTCTAACGTTCCTGTGAAATTCAAATAAACTCTTTCTTTGAGCATAATATCTAATGGTGCTTATTGATTTATTGTTCATGTCTGAACGAGGTGATAAAAACGGCTGCCTATTTTGCTGTAAATTAACTTGAGGAACAAACCTTCATGCCAGGTAGAATCAAGTGTTTCTGGAAGTCAAGAAAACCCTAAACAATTTACCCTTGCTTGCATTAATGACATATTGATGGATAAATGAGATAGATAATCCCGTCTTTGACAAACCAAAAGTTTCAGTTTCTCCAAAGGGACGTCCTGTTTTGCCTTTGTGTTATTCCCAATGTCCCCCTTATTATATTATTTTGTGGTGCACGAAGGGAAACTTTAGAAGAGGCAACAGCATACATTTTCGTGAAAAGTTAAGAGACTTAGTTGGAATTAGTTTCGAGATTCCCTATTTTTGAATTTCATTTTCAGTTTCTTTTTTAGGAAATTGACACAATTGTTCCTCGCATATTAGGCAGTATGACAATATGATAGGAAGTATGACAGTATGGCAATACGGTATGACTGTTCGTTTTACATTCATTGCAATTTTAACTATTTCGCTTCAAAATAAAACTCACCCAGGCATAAAAACAGTTTATATAAACGCGATATAAAGTTTTCATCTTGTGGTGGTATGAATTATGTAAACACGTTCTTCTTAAAGTATTCTGGAATTAGTGCAGTTTGAAGGGAAATTAATCATAATGCCGCGAACATTAACGCTTAAGTGTAGGTCTCGTATTTTACCGAAGGAGAGTATGTTGGATTTTCGGTCATTCCAAAGGCTTTTTTTCTAAAATACACTGAAGTGCACATAGACAGAGAATTCCGAGTTTAGTTTGAATGCAACCAATTTTTGATTTTTTTTCTAAACAGATGTTTACTCTTTTAAGCTGAAAACGTTTATCGGTCGCCATCTTGAAGTAGGCCTGAAAAAGGTTAGTCCGCGTTTCCTGGTTTGTAGTGTGTGTGTGGGTAGTGAGAGGGGGGCGGGGGTTAACTCGATCGCTCAATAGTGAAGGAGGGGGGAGAGGGGTGGGTGGCAGCCTGCAGGACGCGAAAAGGTGAAATGTTTGTCTTCCTATATAACCACAACTTTGCACCCAGTCCTCAGGCTTCTTGATCAGCGGGTGGTTGCCGGGAGAGACTCTGAGGTATTGTAGGAATGTTTTTTTTATTGGCTGTCCATTGTAACAAAACTAAGAACCGTTACCCACAGGATTATGATTCGACTGCGCATGCTTCACAATCAACACAAGTAAAATCACGATGTCCTCCTGACAAAAATATCCTAATAAAACATCGCTGTTTGCTTCTCTAATTCTATTTCTCTGAGCGTGAAAACACTGATAAACGAAACGAGGAATTACTATAACAACACGAGCTCCATATAGCAACCCAGTTATCTCATACTGATTACCGTACGAAATAAGCAGAATATTTCCGACAAGGCCCTAAAACACAACGGATTTACTCTCTTGGAGATACCGAACATCACACGAACAACAACGTACGTACACGATCAAGAACTCACGAAAATAACCATGGGAATGCACCAACCCGATCACAATATCTCTTGTTTGCTATCCCAACCACGAGATTAAAAAAAACACATGGTCAACTCAGACCACATTGACCTTGCCCTATTTCAGGTCAAAATGGTCAAAATCTATACCCTTTTTCAGACCAAAACGCCTTGCCTGCAAAACAATCGTATTTTTTGTGTTGGTCCGCGGAAAGGCGCGGTCTTCGGGGGAAAGGTCTGGAGCGGGCCCTTCTCTCGCGAGCTTGTCTTGGGAGACTGTACAGCAGTCTAAAAAGGGCTCGAAAACCATACTCTTTGGGGCCGCACATACCTACCTAGCTTATATAAGTACCCGGGGGGGGGGGGCACTCCCTTATTTGGCCTAAAAGGGTAGGTGCCGCTCAACAGGGTATGGTTTTCAGGGTCTTGCGTCTTAAACAGGGTATACAATTTCACTATGTAAAATGAATATTTAAAAAGTAAAGGAATAATAAATGCGAAAGAATATTAAGTAAGAATGCTAAAAGTGTGAAGCTAATGTTTGTTTAAAAGAATGCGATACTGATTGGGGAGCGGGCATGAGTTATTGTCAGCTTTTTCGGGTTTTTCAGTGTGCCAAGACTCAAGGGTCTTGAGGTGGCTGTAATTAGCTTTATCGATAATTAACGCATTGTCAAAGTCAATCTGGTGGTTCTTGGACCAAGCATGGTTTGCCACATTGGAGCATTTGGTGTGCTCTTTCGTTCTAGTGTGAAATGACCTTCCAGTTTCGCCAATATAGCTCAACGAACATGTGCTGCAGGGAATTTTGTGGACAGCGTTGCATTGGTCTTCTTGTTCTGGACGGAATTTACGGGCCGGGAATTCTTGTTGGAGTGTTCTAACTGGTTTATTAGTGACTAGCATGTCATGACGTCTGAGCAACCGTGTTAGTGGTTCTGTGAGGCCTTTGATGTACGGAATGGTCGCGAATCCACGTGTATGCGGTGGGTCAACCCATTTGAAAAACATTCCGAAAAGTTCTTCAGGTGTGGGAACTGGTGGTGGAACTTTCTTTTTTCTTTCGATGTCGGCAATGAGGTTCACAGGGTATCCATTAGATTCCAATGCGGTGTAGACTCGTTTGATTTCTTTGTTTCTTCCAGTATCGGTGTTCGATAAATTTGTGGCTCGATGTATAAGTGTCGCAGCAGTACTGATTTTCGCGATGGGAAGGAAAATCCAGGTATCTGTCAGTGTGAGTAGGTTTTCGATAGACGTTAATAATAAGTTTGCCGTTGTCTCGAGAGACTAGGGTGTCAAGGAACGATATCTGACAATTGTTTCCTGTTCAATGGTGAAAGAAATGTGAGGGTCGATGGAGCTTAATGTATCATGGGAGGATGATACTGCGTTATTCTTGATGATACAAAAACTATCGTCAACATAGCGTTTCCAGTATCTCGGGGGAATGGGTGTTGAGTTGATGGTTGAATCCTCAATTTCTTCCACGCATAAATTAGCTACAACTGGGCTGACAGGACTTCCCATAGCGCAACCATGAATCTGTTTATAGATCCTGTCCTTGTAAACAAAATAATTATTGGACAGAACAAATTTTAATGGAGAGACGATATCATCAATGTCTAATTGGTTCTGCGGTGCAGAGAAGGGTCGTCCTCAAGTTTCTTTCTTTCTATCCGTTGAAGACAACAGAACGGTTGTCGAAAGCTCATAGATTTTTAACAAATTTTTAACCAGAGAACGTTTTATTCTTATTTACCATGAATCCTGGATACGGATCTTCGATTTCTTACTAAAAACAAGGCAGACAGAAAAACGCAGAACACACGCAAAATATAACGGTCTCTTGTTTTAAACAGGGTAGCGAAATGAAGGGATTTTGTCTTAAACAGGGTCAGGGTTTGAAGGCCTCGGCGGCACACCCCTACCCAAACTTCCCTTAAGTGCCCCCCCCGGGTATAAGTAGACTCCCACCCCCTTATTAATTTCCTATTCTATGAATTGCGTGACCATGGTAACCACAGAAGCGGTATGCACGGTTACCAAGCTAAATTTTCCCTGGCCAACGTGGTTCTCCCGTAAGATCGTGGTTTGAAGAGTTTGCAGCTAACTTTAGATTGTTTTGCACACAGGAAACTTTTCAAAATTCCCAAACTGGGTTAAAAGGGGGGAATTAATGGGCATCATTTGGAATTTTAGTGGATTTTCCCAAATTGGGAAAGTTCTACCAAGACCAATGTTGGGTTCTTTAAAACCTATTATAACCCCATGAATGGGATTAAGTTGACCCAGTATAAACACAAGGATGGGATTATATTGATCCAGGAAAACCCCATGAATGGGATTAAGTTGACCCAGTATAAACACAAGGATGGGATTATATTGATCCAGTAAAACCCCATGAATGGGATTAAGTTGCCCAGTATAAACACAAGGATGGGATTATATTGACCCAGTAAAACCCCATGGATGGGATTAAGTTGAACCAATCCCATGAAAGGAATTTCGTTTTCTTTGACTCTTCTAAGTGAGCTCCATCATTTCAAAGCTCATCCTGGGATAAAATTGAAACAACTTAAACATAAACAAAACCTTTTATTCCAGAAAAATGTGTACATGAAAAGTACTACAGTACCAGTACACATGAAAAATATTTAACGTCAAGATACAGTAACAAGGTCAAGACACACATTTGGTTTACAGAAGACATGATAAAAGTAGCCAGAATTTGCTAGTCAAAATAAATATCAACAGAAGGCATACTACACTTCAATTTCTTTACGAACATCTACATCATCTTTGTTGAGGGGGTTTGTTTTCCCCTCTTTAAGAGAGACATATGCCACATTCACACCAAAGCTTAAACACGGTTAAAAGCTGTTTAATTAAACAAGGTTTAAAATTGTTTTCTTTATAAAAGTTGTTTGCTGATCTTTTTCTACTGCGAATTTAGTGCAAGTGAAAAAACAAGTAAAAGCTCACTTGAAGTCTTTGTTTCAACCAGTCATTCAGCTTTCTGTTGCTGAATTTCATTTTGTTAAACCTGGTTTAACTAAACATGTTTTGTTGGTGTGAATGGGGCAATAGTTTTTTATGAGTTTCTTTACTAAAACCTGTTGTAGCTGAGTTGGTGTCAGATTTGTTAACTTGCTTTGTTTAACAGAAAACTTTGACCTCAGATGTTAACGGTCTGTTCTCTTGATAGTGTTCTTCCAAAGACAGCTTTAATAACCAGATTTGATGAAGTTGCTGTTGTAGGAACTGTTATGTCTTTTGGTGGTAACTTATTGCTTTCACTAGAAATCCCAGTTTCATGATGATGATCACTATTATCAACCGATAGCGTAAACAATGATTCACCACTGTCTGAATTTGAAGCAGCGTCCTTAAAAACAAGATACAAAAATGGAACTACATGTAAGTTGTTGACCTAACTACTTTGGCATGTTAACACCTATTAATCAAGAGCATCAATCAGAGTAATACGCAAGGTAATAACAGTCATTGATAAGATCCTGTTAACCTGCCTGGAAATGTATTCAAGAGAACGTGCATGTACAGTCCAGCCCAGTTTACCTGTAACACCTGGGGCCAGGAAATACAGCTATTTTGAATACATTTCCAGGCAGGTTAACAGGATCTTATCAATGACTGTGGATCCAATTTTAAGCACTGGAAACAGGATTAAGGGATGGTATCTGTCAACTGCATGCATGGTGGGCAACCAGAAAATGAGAAAGCATACAGAAAAACTGTTAACAAGAGTGGCGATAGGTGGATTAAGACAAAAACTAACCTGTTCTGTGGACATTCGAGGTACAACAGGATCGGTCAAACTGGCTCTAAATCTTTTACCCGGAGGTTCTGAGGGTGACTTCCTTTTTACAGGCTATAAAACAAACATAAGTCAAAATTAATGCTCATCCATACATGTCACAAATACAGAAATCTCTACTTTGAATGCTTGAATGCTGATTTTCACTACCAATAAAGGGGCAAGCACAGGCCAGAAAGTTTACTTTCCTCATTGTACATCAGGTCCTTGTGATAACAACACAAGAATAAAGAATGCATTCATTTTCCTGTAAATGTTTATACTCGTGTCACTACTCTGTTTGGAGAAAATAGTAACTAGTATGAAAAATGGTAATCCTCAAGGACACCTTTCATTGAGTCTGTTTTTCTACTAATTAAATTGATCGTGAAGAATAAGTTACCTTAAAGGTTGAACTTTCCCCTTAAGGACTGTAGGCTCAGTGTCCATTGGACTGTCCTCTCGCGACTCTGGTCCATCCTTAATATTTGCAGTAAGAAATGAGAAAGTGAAACAGTTATACAATGTACACCACACTCCTGTAGTGTGTTTGATAATTTACCTAGTTGTTTTGGGAGTGAGGGGTGGGGTAGCCATAAAGAACAAATTTTCTCCTACTCTACATTTTGCATAAGTAAACCTTAGAAATAAAAACTAAGGAAGCAGACCTTACCATTTTTCCATTGTTCTTTTTCTGGTAACGTCTTTGTTCACTAAAATAATCTTGGATGTGCTGGGCGATGCCTTCAGCGGTAAAACCAATTTCTGGGACGCTACACTCTGATTCAATTTGTGACACAAATTTCTTTAATTCTGCTTTCATTATTGGAGTACTGAACTTTGGATATCTTCCCTGCCAGTGGTCAGTCACAAGTGTGCCAACCTTCTGGCGCCTGTTTAATAAGATGTTTTTATATTATTAAGATCGGTCCACACACAAGGTACATAAATGCTATTTTTCCAACGTGTCAATACAGACCCAGTGTTCATGCACAATATACAACTGGAAAGGTCTTAAAGAACCAATTCAAAATATCAAAATAAAAAAACGCTAAAGCTCTGATATACATGGCATTAAAATGCTGAAATAAAAAACTGAGAAATTTGCTAATGCACCCCATACAGAAGGTATACCTGAAATTGTGGCTTATTTTGAGCTCTCAATAAATGAAATGTCTTCGACAAATAATTTTGATAAAATATAAAAAAAATATTATGAGCATGGTTCAAGGTATCACACACTTATATTGTCATGGCAATAAAATTTTATGTTTCAAATGAACACATCTTGTCAAGACCACTTTGTATCTGACCACATGCACTGACAATTCTATGATGGGGGACCCAATGTGGCCAAAGAATTGGAATGATGTTCAACTTTTATTGAAGGAAGAAGGTTTTGAAGATACTCAGGAATATTTCACATGTTTTTGCCGTACAGAAAAGGTAATTAAAAGAAATTATAAAACACATAGAAAATCTGTTTACAGTGGAAATTACAGCGTCATGGATAACAAGGATGCTTGTTGTACTTACTGTGAAAATAAAAGCTGTATCAAATATTACTATTTGGGATTGGAGAATGCCTTGGAGGACTGTTACTGGACTTGCTGATGGCCAGTGGATTGGTCCTGGCATGTGGACACCGGATTCGTGAAATAACATGGTGAAGGTCCTGCTGCTGTTACTGTGAAACTGTTGCAAGACAAACTATGTTTTTAAAGGTATCCTCAAGAGACTGATGGTATTGAATTACAATGAAGTAAAATGACTAATAAGTGCATATACATTGTGGTGTGGAAAATGTGCGGTTAATCAGGTTATTCCAAACTTGAAAATCATGACGTTTTACAAGCAAGTGAAATAATGTAAAGGGTGCATGTGTAGATGTCAACTAAGTGACATTTTTTTGAGTTCATAAATTCATTTGCCATATTTATTTTTGAAATAATATGGTGTGATGGTGAACATGTAAATATTTCCACGTTCTCCGCGTTACATATATTCTCAATTTGTTAGGGGGGGGGAGATTTTTCTTTTTATTTGCAGTTTTGGGAATAATTTGGGGAAAGGATCCCATATTATTCACAATATTGGGAATAACTTGTGGAAATTTTCCCATTTTGTTCACAATTGTGGGAATAACTTAGGGATATGTTCCCATTTTATTCACAGTATTGGGAATAACTTGGGGAAATGATCCCATATTATTCACAATATTGGGAATTCCTTGGGGAAATGTTCCCATTTTATTCACAATTTTGGGAATAACTTAGGGAAGTTTTTCCATTCTATTCTCAAGGCTGGGAATAACTTGGGGAAATGATCCCATTTTATTCACAATATTGGGGATAAAATGAGGAAATGATCCCATTTTATTCACAATATTGGGAATAACTTAGGGATATTTTCCCCTTTTGATCTCAAGGTTAGGAATAACTTGGGGGAAATGTTCCCATTTTATTCACAATATTGGGAATAACTTTGAGAAATCTTCCCATTTTGTTCTCAATACTGGGAATAACTTGCGGAAATGTTCCCATTTTATTCAAAATCTTGGGAATAACTTAGGGACACTTTCCCGTTATATTCTGAAGGCTGGGAATAACTTGAGGAAATGATCCCATTTTATTCACAATATTGGGAATAACCTGGGGAAATGATCCCATTTAATTCACAATATTGGGAAGAACTTGGGGAAATGGTCCCACTTTATTCACAATATTGGGAATAACTTAGGGATATTTTCCCCTTTTATTCGCAAGATTGGGAATAGCTTTGGGAAATTTTCCCAATTTGTTCTCAATGCTGGGAATAACTTGGGGAAATGTTCCCATTTTATTCACAATATTGGGAATAACTTAGGGATATTTTCCCATTTTGTTCTCAAGGCTGGGAATAACGTGGGGGAAATGTTCCCATTTTATTCACAATATTGGGAATAGCTTTGGGATACTTTCCCATTTTATTCTCAAAGGTGGGAATAACTTGGGGAAAGATCCCATTTTATTCACAATAGTGGGGATAAAATGGGGAAATGATCACATTTTATTCACAATATTGGGAATAGCTTTGGGAAATTTTCCCATTTTGTTCTCAATGCTGGGAATAACTTGGGGAAATGTTCCCATTTTATTCACAATATTGGGAATAACTTCGAGATATTTTCCCATTTTGTTCTCAAGGCTGGGAATAACTTGAGGAAATATTCACAGCATTTTCCCAACATTGGGAAATAAGAGAAAGCATGGCATCTTTCTCAGTAAAAACCAATTTAGCTACCGTGAAACAGCTACTTCCCAAAATTATCCCAAAAAAGGAATTTCTTGTCCTAGGTTTTACCCGATAATGGTAAAATTTCCCATTTTATTCCCAACTGGGAATCTTGAAAAGTTTGCTGTGTTAATTGCGAAGCACAGGTAAGCAGAACGTCATAACGAAGTGTTTAAAAGATATTATAACGATCTGAATCCGTGAACGACGCCACCGTCTCTCCCACTGTCAGCAGAAAACCGTCCGAATATGTTGCACTATCCAACTTGAAGTTGTGTGATCGCGCAGGTGACGATTCGATCATGATCAGGCAGTGCTGAAGAAAATTTGCCCATAAATGAGTCTTTAGAGTAATTACTGACTTCCTTCACCGTTTCTTGACCGTGGGAGAATCACGGACGATCGACTAAAGCTGGCGAAATTACACTCGGATCGGGAATCGGGGATCGAATATATTATTAAAATCCTATTAATAGCGAATAAGTTTCTTTTTCTTTTCATAACAGAGCTCCATAGCGGGTGCAGTTTTAAGATTGTATTGCCCCCACAGGGTTTTGGCCCAGAGGCCAAAACATGAGGAGGCAGAATAGAAGTCCCCGTGTAATTATGGGAAATTTTTGTATGGGCGCAAGGTGGTCGTCAGGAAACCGCAACCCCGATCCCTGATTCCCAATCCTCCATCAAGTATCCTGATTTCTACATAAGCTTACTGGATTGAAAGACTCGATCAACAATGAACGATGATTTGTCAGACACAAATCACCTTGATCGACTGAAAGACTTGATCAACAACTAGCTCAGGTCAACAACCAAGTTTTGATAGATGAGATTTATTGGAAAGAGTTCAAGTTAGTAATTCAGGGTTCAATCAAACAAAGTAAATTCAACTGATTTCTGTAGTTGTGATAACTGGGTTCATTCAAACAAAGTAAACTCATCTGATTTCTGTAGAACTTTGTAACCCTGCAGAAAAAGGTTTGTTTAACAAAGGCTCACTGACAACCGAGATTCTTGCTACAAGGGAAAACGATGGCAGCTCGAGTTTAAGCTTCAACTTATCTTTGGTGCTTCATATTGATTAGCTTCCTTATGAAATCTCATATACAATCGCTCAGATCACTTCTAGAAATTAAAGATTTCCAAACATTTTCAAAGTTTTTTCAAAATTGTCCCAAGGTCATTTCACAAAAATGCAACGCCCATGCATTCAAATTTGAACTTATTAAACAGCAAAACAAATAAGATATCAACAGTTAAATTGTTATTAATAAATCAGATTCGCAACATGGTCAGTCAACAGTGGGGGGAGGGGTGCAGTCTTAGTGAGAAATATTACTAGCTAGTAACGGCATCTCAGTGATATTAGAATAAGGTTACGTATCTCTCCTGAGCACCATAAATTTTCAGGAGGGACCCTTGTAAGCATCATGAAGAGTCCTCATTGGTGACACTCAAAATACATATCTATACCTCTATACCAGATCTCGGAATGTAAGCTCCAGAACGTGTGACATCATCTAGCCACTCCTCCTAAGGCTACGTTTAAGAATTCATGTGAGCATCGTGTTTATTGTTGTTAGGCCAGTGTGTACTCAACAGAACTGATTTCACAAACAGCACTATCACAACTGGACTTATTTCATAACATCATACATTCACAATGTAAATATGACGTTGAATTAAATGAGAAGAATACAAGATGAAAATACTGGGAAAGCCTATAATTTGACTTTGATTCACAGACCAATACAATCAGTGTACTTGGTGTATTATGTGAGAATTAAGACATTTCAAAAACACGACACATTGTCTGAGCTAACAAAAACATGTTTTGGATACTTCAGACGTGTTCATTTCATATTTCAGACATGTTCGATAGTTTTAAATTTGTGTAATCTTAGGGTGTTTAATCCAACAAAATAAAACCCAAAACCAATCAAACTCAATCAAATGATTTGCATTGTAATCCAGCGTTCCGTAAAGGTTCAATTGAGTTTGATAATTTGATAATGCTGATAATTTAGAACCCAAACATAATTTGATTGTGTTCATGCATTTAGAAGTTTTTCTTGTAATGGCTTATATTATATTACCGAACCCAATCGAAGGTATTTGATTAGACACCCTGGGTGTTATTTAGCACGTATGTATCTTTTGTCCATGATCAGCTAGCCATGTGAGTTAGAGGTGATGAGAGCTAAGGTGAAGTTGTTCTTCAGTAGTCCTGAGTTCAACTCTTTGGCTAATTGCCTGTAGATTTTTTAAACTAACTGGTCTGCCTCTGGCCAGTTGGAATTCTTAACTACTTGTTTTATATGTTCAGTTTTTCGAGCTTTGTTCTCATTTACATGACCCACAAGCCTATGGCTTTAACACTCATCTTGTATAAATAAAGGTCATCATCATCATTGTTATAACTGAATTAATTTACAACAGACACCATCAGTCACAACGTAACTTAACATCCATTTTCGCACTAAAATTGTCTCTGCAGTATAAATTGGTCCTATGGAAAAAAGGAGTTCCCATTCCATCCCCCCTCCCCCTCCTCCTCAGTGGTCTTCAATTCCCATTTTTCAAAAGTAGTAGACTACGAGCAGTCTCTCTTTCTGCTCAGGGATAGTAGAGGGAAACGCACAAGAGAGCAAGCGAGTGTGTTAATCGCCTGCAGCACTGAAACGTGATGTGCGTGTCGAGCCGCTAGTGTAGTGCCTCACTACGTGCATCACGTTTCAACATGGCAGGTAATTTTGCGCTTGCTCTCTTGTTCATTTTCCTCGACATCCCTTGAGCAGAAAGAGAGACTGCTCGTAGTCTACAAAAGAAATTGGGCTGAAGGCTCCTATTTCAAATTAGGAATTCATATAGTCCTTAATAGCATCACTCTTGCTATTCACATGTATTATTTTTGTTTATTAGTTCACCAAACATGTTTAAAAATCATACATCAATTTTGCTTTTCAACTATGTTAATTTACCTCGTGTACAAAATCAACAGTATGAAATTCAAGAGCAAATCTGAGAGGAGGGAGCTCTTATTCAATGGTGGCAGGTATTTTAATTTTTGGGTGAGAAGAGAGGGACAGTTCCAAATAGATTATTTTTAGAATTAAGGCCACTGAATCCTATTTTCCAGTTTTTAAACATCTGACACTTTTCAAATGATAGGCTACGGCTAGTTTCCTTTGTTAAACAAATGTGTGAATATTTCTGTTCAGCCAAGCAGAATCAAGCACTGATATTTAGCTCTTTTTGAGACTTTTGAGACTGGTGTTTGAGCAAAATTGGCCGCTTAGTGTGGCGGCATCAGCTCGACCAATGACGAAAAGATCCGTGAAATTCAAATAGACTTTGACTCACTAATTCCATAAGGCTCGGGTCTACTGCAGTGTAAACTTTACAGCGGTCCTGTTAAGTGGGACGTGTTTAGGCGAACTGTAAATTAAGGTAGGTTCTGAGTCTTGCAGCAATAATTGTGGTTCCCGTTGTTCCCGTCGAATTTCTGAACCTTATGAAAAATTACACACTATTCGTGGTATAAAAGCTAAGGGCACTTGTTAACTAGCAGAAAGTAGTTGTGACGTAATTGCGATCAACGCTATGCTTGTGCCGTTACACTGAGCCGGCAGAACCACTGGGAAGAATAACCGCTTTTTTTTTTCTTTTTCTTTTTTTGTCAAGCAGTATGTGAACACACCCACTCTGGGCATGGCATCGTTTATTGTGGTTGCTGAATACCTTTACTGTTGTCATGGTAAAATTAATGCGATGGTCCTAATTCAGCTATGTATTCTCGGGTCTCCTCTCACTCCAGTTGCTTCAACCTGGTCCCCAGTGCCTTTTCTCTTCCTAGGAGCGAGGTTGCAACTGGTTGTCAAAACAAATAAACACCTTGTGTTTAAAATGGATGACGTCACAAGTGGTACGATATGTATGCCCCTATAGAGAGTAGGGGAAAGGGTTTGCATGACATCATATGAATTTCCGTGCCTCGTTCTTCCCTTTATTTCAATGTTCATTTTCACTTTCTGAGAGGCTGAAAGAGACAAAGGAAGGGCCATCAAAAAGTTCTTGTTTGCTATTTAAATGTCGCTACTCTCCCGTCTTCTCACAGACTTGCCAACTACTCTGCCAATGTTGTTACTATCTGTACGCGCGTAGGGGCGATACATTATTGGATCTTCGACTGAAAAGTATCATTTTTCGTTCCTATGCATTTTTGCCAGGTCAGTTGAAGACATCTACTTGTTTTCTCTCACTTTAGGCTAATGTGAAATTTGTGATAAAGGAAATCTACAGAGTTGTGTAATGGCTTCAAACTACACAGAGCACAGTACCAGTTTATCTGACCAGGAACAAAGTGCGTCTTACTCTGAGGAAATGGCAGAACATCTACTACCACGGAAATCAACAGAGAGTGGAATCAACCCTGTTGAAGAAGATCGGGGTGGCATTGAGGTTAGTCAAGTCGAAAATCTAAGACGAGGTCAAAACAGGGGCAACGGACGAAAACCATTTGAATGTGATCAGTGTGGCAAATGTTCCAGCATCCTAAAGAATCATAAACGAATACACAGTGGCAGGAAACCCTTTCAGTGCACCAGTGTCGTAAATGTTTTAATCAAAAAGGTAATCAAGAGCAACGCGAAAGAACACACAGCGGACAGAAACCTTTTAAATGCGAGCTGTGTGGTAAATGTTTTAGCTAAACATGGGATCTAAGCAGACATAAAGTAACACACAGTGGAGAGAAACCATTCGAATGCAATCAGTGTGGAAAATGTTTAAGTTCGAAAAGCCATCTAAAACAGCATACAAGAACACATAGTGGAGGGGAAACCTTTTCAGGGCGAACAGAGCGGTAAATGTTTTAGTGTGAAAGGCAATCTAAAACAATACAGAAGGACACACAGTGGAGAGAAACCATTTAAATGCAATCAGTGTGGTAAATGCTTTTCTCAAGCAAGTAATCTAAAGCTGCATGAACGAACTCACACCGGAGAGAAACATTTTGAATGTGATCAGTGTGGCAAATGTTTCAGTCAAGCTGTGGATTTAAAGAGACATAAAAGAACACACAGCTTAGAGAAACCTTTTGAATGCGATCAGTGTGGAAAGTGTTTTAGCGAAACTGGGGCCCTAAAGAAACATAAGAGAACACAAAGTGGAGAGAAACCTTTTGAATGTAATCAGTGTGGAAAGAGTTTCAGTCGAAAATGGCATTTAAAGAGTCATATAAGAACACACGGTGGAGAGAAACCTTTTGAATGTGAGCAGTGTGGAAAACGTTTTAATCGAGATTGGTTTTTAAAGAGCCATAAAAGAACACACAGTGGAGAGAAACCTTTTGAATGTGATCAGTGTGGAAAGTGTTTCAGTCGAAATTGGGATTTAAAGAGTCATAAAAGAAGACACAGCACGCAGACACCTATCAAGTAGTGAGTCGAGCAGACGATTCCTACAGCATTTATGAACTATTGTGTGGTGTTAAAGAAGTGAAACAGGAACCGTTATCATAATATGACTTTTGGGATGTGTTTTACTGATTTTTGCCTCAAAAGGGGTCACTATGAAGGAAAGGCTCTCTACAATTATGGTGTCAATCTCCGCCGCATTTAGTATCAAATATTAAGACGGTGTTCATCTGATACCAGTACGGCTTTTAATTCCGGTGCGAGGTCATCCCGGTTCTCTGTTGTGGCCCTGTATTCGTTTACCTAACACCGTTTTAATATAAACTAAATTTGATCTTGAGAAGACATTACGGCTTTGTAATGACGACTAGTTCGGAGAAAATATATTTTCTCCCTACGCCTTCATTATAAATCCGTAATGTCGTCTCAAAATCAAATTTATTTTTTTTTATCGCGATCCATGTTTCTCTTTTTTTGGAGAAAAAAAACGAATAAAGCAGGACCCAGTTGTTCAAAAAACGGATAGGGCTACCCACCGGATAAATCTCTATCCAGTGGATAACGCAGTTGCTTTCCCTAACACTTATCCACTGGATAGTGATTTATCCGGTGGATAGCGCTGTCCAACTTTTGAACAACTGGGGCCAGAGCAACAATTCTGTTGATCAAAATAGAAATTCTCACTTGTCGTGAAGATTTGCACGCACGATACTTGATTACGAAAACAGTTTTGGTTTTGCAGAAAAATGTTTGAATTCGCCACTTTTTCAACCCAAAATTGCCTAATGAAACAAAATAAACTTTTTCATTGCATCAATATAATTTTTTTTCAAACGACGGGGATCGACAAAACAAGCGAATAACGTGACGATCAACTTCATTTCCAGGTTAAAAGTGGAACACAAATGATAACGCAATTACAGCGCGCGCATGGCGAAATAAACACTGAAAAACAGACTGTTCTAAAGAAACATACACAGTTTTAAAGCCTTAGCACTCCCATTTTCGGCAATCTGTCAAGATAAGTTGCTTATAGGGATGAATCACACTGTAATAAAGGTTTTTTCCCACTATATTACTAAGCAAAAACTAATGTTGTGCCGGCGTTTTTGTGAAGAAAAGTTTTGAAGTTTGACCTTGGCTGCGTTGTCATGACAGTTTTTGAACCTATCACAAGCAAGCATTTTGAGACGACGTTATCGCAAAATAACGTCGTCTCAAACGCAATCAAAACAGACCACTGGATCACGATAAAATCTCATATTATCGGTACGAGTCATACCGGATCGAGTTCACCCTGGTTTCTGCACCGCATTGAGATTCTCATTCCGGTATGAAAACCCATACTGGTATCATTTAAATGGTTTTTGACTGTTCGTTTTACATTCGTTCTAATTTGAACCATTTGGTTCCAAAATAAAACTCACCCAGGCATAAAAACGGTTTATGTAAACGCGATACAAAGTTTTCATCCTGTTATAGGATGAATGTCGCACCGGTATCGTGTAAACACCACCTTGTTAAAGTATTCTGGAATTAGGGCGAATTGAAAGGAAATTAACTATTACACAAGAGTGTAGGTCTCGTATTCTATCGAAGAAGAGTATGTTGGGTAGTTAGTCATTGCAAAGTTTTTTTTTCTGAAATACAGTGAAGTGAACGTTGAGAGACGACTCAGAGTTCGAGACAAAAACTAAACCATGTTTCAGACAAAACGACTCACAAACCATACCCTTTGGGGTTGTACGTGCCTACCTAGCTTATATAAGGAGATTAAGCCCACCCCCACCCCCTCATCCCCAGGGTTATTTCCTATTCTACCTTTAATGCGTCGGGTGACCATAACACTTCGGAAGGACTTGGCACCCAATGGTCCCTAATTGCGTCCATTCACTGTTACCTCGTAACTCAGTCAGACCATGCAGAAGGGTCAGTTTATTCTGTTGTTTTGAAAAGCTGCTAACACTCAACTTGAAACAGCGGGCCATATCAGGTTTTTATCACATGAAGAACAAGCGTAATATAAGAGTTTGTATGGAAAATTGAACTGAGAATTCCCATCGATAAATAAATAAGCTTTAAAATATAAAGCTACTTTATAAAAAGGTAAAATGTTACCTGGTGTTGTATTTTGTCCTTCTATGAAGATTTAGGGCCTTGGGAGAGGTTTTTAACCTTCTACCCTAACAGAAGATTAAAAACCTCTCCAAAGGCCCTAAACCTTCACCGAACGACAGCAAACAACACTAGGTCACATTTCACCTTCTTTATTCAAGAGCTTTACGTTCTAAAATATATTCATTTATTGACAGGAATTCTCAGTTCGATTTTCCATACAAACTCCTATATTACGCTAGGGCTACTAGCGCTCGATTTTGTTTCCGACCGGAGTTTTTGTAAGTGCTAATTTCGCATTTCATTTTCTCTATAGATGAAAACTTTTTCAACCACAAACCTGCTTTTGCATTTAATACTTATCCATTTTTCACCTTAAGTAACGGCTAAATATGCGATCCCAGTTGTTCAAAGTGCATAAAAAAATTGAACAACGGTATTTCAACATTGGGAAGTCGTGTGAACAAAATTGTTTTGCCATTGTTGCGCTAAACATTACAGACCATCTTTAACGGCTAACAGTAACAAATAAATTCACCAGAATCCAGTGGCCATACTGCTCGCTGATACTGGGGAAATATGCCTGGAAGTGTGGTCTTCTAGATTCCTTCGTGCTGGGTGCGCCATGTTGAAAACTTGATAGCCTGTTCCAGGCGTTCAGATAGTGGAGCGCAAGCGAAAAATAAAGCGAGCAAGGGGGGAGTTTCCCCTCGTTTTTTCCAGCTCTTTCGCTCGCTTTATTTGTCGCTCGCGCTCCACTATCTGAACGCCTGGAACAGGCTAAAAACTTGAAAATATTCCCATTTAATTTTTCGGCCTGTTTATGCCTCTTTCAGGCATACACAACGTTTGGAAACAATGTACTTTCCATGGAACACCGTAACAAAATAGAAGTTTACCGGATCCCGTAGTAAAAGATCAGTAGTCAGCAGAAAATGAAGAACCAAATACTTAAAAACAGCGAGGCCGAATTTACGGTACGGGAACTTAACTATTCATATTATAAATAATCAATGAATAAATAATATATATATTGTTTCACCTGTTCTATGAGTGCTACAGATGTAAGGACGGAAAGTTGTAACTCGAGTTTCACCATTCTCGTCCCCACAGCTGCAATCCTTTTGGCCAGCGCCACGGATCGAGAGCTCTGGCAGGGGCCCAGGATAACGTGCAAGCGCAATAGCTGCCCATTTTTGTAACCGATGGTAACCGTTATTGTTTCAAATTTCTGAGGCTGTGCAGAAAGCCGGAAGTCCGTGATTCGCGGACTTCCTGTTTTCGTACCCTGCCAGAGCTCTCGATCCATGGCGCTGGCCAAAGGATCGCAGCTCTGGGGACGAGAATGGAACTTGACGCACCGCGAGTTGCAACTTTCCGTCCTTACATCTGCATCTTAAACAAACAATATTTCAAAAGGGACAGCCTTCAGTGAAAAACAATAAAATCATTAATGTTTCTTTGTTAATACCTTACTTACTTGCTCTGTGGGGCAATGGTTCGCTGTCCGAGCGAGAATAGATGTAAGAGTCTTTCTAATTTATGTTCCCAACCAGCATTGACATTATGCAGGGTCAGTGTACACCTCACCCGCACGCAAGCCCACCTGTGTAATCATTAAATACCCATTACTAATAATCATTAACTGCGCCATATCCAATCACAATTTCCGTAAACTAGAGTAAATCTATATTGAATAAACAAGTATGTACCGAATATACTTATTGTATTTCCTCCGGTTTTACAAAGGACTCCGACATGTCACGTGGTAGTTGGGGGGTATCATGCAATCTCCCCCTGAACTGTACAACCGTGCATAAATTTGACACTAGTTGGGAGCATAAATTACAAAGACATATATTCTCGCTCGGGGAGCGAACCCCTGCCTCAGATAGCAAAAAAAAACCTTGATAATTTCAAATGTTCTTAATAAATCTTTACTATTAACTAAAGCTTTGGCTTCCTGTGTTCGAAATTAACATTTTTTTTTCTTTCTCCACTTGTCTGAATCAGTGTCTGAATGCCAGCGGTAATTTGGAAAACCCGGAATCTCGAATTCCGGGGGAATATTTTTCAGGTCTTTTTTCTTTAATTTAACGTCATCAACGGGAAAAGTTCACCCGAAGACTGGCGAAGATTCTCCGGAGATTGCCGAAGTTCACCCGATTATGCTGGCAGTCTCCTCCCCTAACCCACAGGGGGCGCGAAAGAGAGTCCAAGCAATCACCTTGATAAACCATAGAAGCCCAAACATAATGTTTGTATGGCTTTTCAAAATGACAACTTTTGGCCAAAGCGAAATGAACGAAAAACATGAAACATTACCTGTGATGCCTGCCATCCTTAATAGCATTTCCACACAATTTAAGCTCATTTAGGGAAGAGGACGGTGGGATCTAAACCTCCCGCTTTCCGTACCCTTTAATCCTGGTTTCCCCCCTGTATTTGTTGTCTCCCGCCTCTTTGCATTTTTTCGATTGCGGAATATTTCGGGATGTTGCGTAGTGAACATTCTCAAGTTCTCGCTGGCCTGATTTAGTTGACGATATGCCGCAATACCACACCTCTCTGCACAATCAGAAGTAATATGAACCAGGGTGTAGAAATGTTCATTTAATAGGAGTGGAAATTTCACCTTTTGCACGGTCAATTTCACTTTCCCAGAAGAGGTTCGCATTCGCGAATGTACAGTTCAAGGAACCATCGTCGCTTATAATATGTATTACTCTAAATTTGACCAAGAAGTAAACGCTTTTATTGAACTGTTAACTGAGTGGTCGCTTGCGACAGCTTAAAAACAAAGGAGAAGACCAGTCGTTAATTCACAAAAGTGGTCGCGGTCGCTTACGGGAGTTGTCGCATACGAGAGGTTTAATTGGTTTCATAACGTAGGCCGTAGCTAGGGCGGGTCGCTTACAGGAGCGCTTCGACTGTACACACAAAAACGCCGCTATTTCGAACAGAAACTCGTTTTCCGCCTTGATTGTTGTTGTTCACTCATTTGCTTTGGTTATCTTAAATTCCTCGCCACCTCGAAGAATTTTAGATTTTTCATGCGTGTTGGAGACAGCGGAAGACTGCTATTTTCAAAAATACTTGTTTTCTTCTGCATTTCCATAAATATAAATTTTCTTGTGATAATCAAGTAGCTAATGGTGCCAAGGGATTTCTGTTGAAATTATACCTATTACGATAGTTTGCAAAGTAAGTTGAACTTATTGGTTTGTTAACCGGAAGGTAATGCGAATAAATCTCTAAAGCTGCTCCACAGACTAGACCTTTAGTTGTCGACAACTAAACGCTAAATTTTTAGTTGTCGAAAACTGGACAGTTTCGCTTTTGGAAACGGGAATCTGCTTTGTTGTCGACAACTAATAGTGGTCGACAGCTACGTTTTTGACCGTTTTACCCGTATGTGGGAATGATTGGTAAAGTTGTCGACAACTATCGTAACTGCACACGCCACCGTGGTAAAGTAAGCGTTATAAGCTGAAAACACCTTCCTTGTGTATACATTATACACAGTAGTGTAGATAAGACAAAATCCGCTTAAATTGTGGAGGGGACAAGGGGGCTGGAGGTGTACGGGAAGCGGGAGAAGAGGGGGCGAGAAGCGGAATCCCAAGGTGGCGGGAAGCGGGAGAAAAAGGGAAAAAATTACGCAACTGCGAGGATCTTCTTTAGATTTATTTCTTCATTCCGCAGTTCAAATATATGAATTTCATATATTTATAATTTCATCTTCATCTTTCCCGGGTATATTACGAACCAATTTAATGACCAGCTCCCAGTTGGCTTGTTAGCTCAATTGGTTAGAGCGCTGCACCGGTATCGCAGAGGTCAGGGTTCGAATCCCGGCAAGCCTGATTTTTTCAGGCTTTCTTTTCGCAACTGCATAAGTTGTGTTAATAACTGCGAGGATCTTCTTTAAATTTATTTCTTCATTCTGCAGTTCAAATATATGAATCTCATATATTTATAATTTCATCTTCATCTTTCCCGGGTATATTACGAACCAATTTAATGACCAGCTCCCAGTTGGCTTGTTAGCTCAATTGGTTAGAGCGCTGCACCGGTGTTGCAGAGGTCAGGGTTCGAATCCCGGCAAGCCTGATTTTTTCAGGCTTTCTTTTCGCAACTGCATAGGTTGCGTTAATAACAGCGAGGATCTTCTTTAAATTTATTTCTTCATCCGCAGTTCAAATATATGAATTTCATATATTTATAATTTCACTATTCAAATTCTTTCAGCGTGTTGACATTAAATCGATATTAAATGGTCATGGTTTGTTTTCTCTTAATGAAATTAAGTTAATATTTTCCTTTAAATGTTCAAACACATTGTTGGACATGGAAAAAGTTAGCTACCGATAATTTTAGCACAGTTTTGACCAAAAATCTGCGAAATCCCCGTGTAAAATCCAAACATAACTTTCTTTAGGTCTACCATTTCCTGTTGCAGCTTCAGTGCTTTGTGCTGCTCATCAAGCACATCAGCTTGTGAAATTCGTCTCTTTCTAGGTGGTGGCAATGATGAATGGTCTTCCTCAACCTGCAGAATAACTGTGTTGTTTTCCATCAGACCAAGTTTCATCATATCTTCAGATATTACTGTTGGCAAATCTTGTTGGTCTTCAGCAGTATCCGCTTCAGCTGGTCCTACTGTATTCAATAAAATGACAAATTTGAACTCCGATAGCACTAGCTGTTTATAAACAAACCCAGTAAATAGTTATTCTAACATACAAAAACACTACAGCATTCCCTATTAGTACTGATAAGTAAACTTAACAAGAAAACCTAGGCCTGTGGATTGTTCTCGCACAAAATCATCTTGGAATAAGTAAGCACTCGTAAATTCAAAACCCCCAACATTACACGAGCGTCGCGAGTGTAATTTTGTTAGCAACAAATAATCACAATGAATTGTAATAAACAGAGCTACCAGATTGCAACACGATATAAGAGCTCTGACAGTGTTGTAACAAAAATTTTACCTGGATCAGTGTCTTAAAACCTGAAAGGCCAGTGAACGATGCCGTTTCTTTAAATATCTTAATGACTCGCTTAGCTGTGGCAGCTGATGGCTTATTGGGGGGCGAACCTCCCCCGGTCTTCCTTTGTTCTTTCCCGAAGTCGGAAATTCTCTCTTTGCCGTGGAGGTCAGATTTTTTCAGTTATTCCTAACTTCTTGGACAGTGCAGTAGGCCACTCCTACAGCATTTACCGCCTCTGTTATCTCCAGTCACGCAGCATTCTTCTTTGCGTTAGTAACACTATCGGAAAATTTAGACCTTATCAGGTCCAAATTTTCCTCTATTTTTTCTATGTCTTCTATGTCTTCCGAGTTGGACCAATTAGTATTTAGTGGCCGCCTTTATTTTTCATGTTGCATTGCGGCACTATGGAAACATTGGACGCCATTTTGGAAACCATCACAGTGCGAACTAACCTCGTTCCCAGGGCCTTCTCTGCCAAGGAAAATTGCATTGTGGGATACAACCCGCCAGTTAGCGAAGTTAATCGGCGATTATGTAATCGGGCTTTAAACAACGTTCCCTAATCCACCGATTAGCTAACCCGGTATTAGTGATTTTAATCTGGGAATAGCCTTAATCGGAGATTAATTTTCGGGATTCTGAACAACCGGGCCCTGGTATTTTGCGCGCGCGACTTAAACTAGAAATTTGGATTCACTCAGCTGACTAGCCTGTTAGCAGGCTCCGCAGTGGGGAAAAAGCACGAAAAGAAACCAGCGAGCGAAGCGAGCCCGGCGAGTGGAGCGAGCCGAGCATAGAATGGGGAAGAGGACGGGGCGGCGAAGCCTGTAGACAAAGGTTTCATGCCGTCCTTCCAGGGTACCCGCTGTGCACTAGATCCTAGAGCAATCTCCTATTGGCCAGATCATTGATTGTTGACAAGTTTGATTGACAAACCCATTTTGCCGACGGATTTGCATATCGTGTCCCAAAGCAATGAACGTGACGTCTGTTTTTTTCACGCCAACGTTTTCTTTAAATAAGGATGAGCCCTTCGAAAAAGCATTGAGCAATTCTCTTCGGGATTTCATTCCTACTACATGGGTGAAGGATAAAGAGAAACGCTGCTTACGAACTGTGGAGGAAAGAAAGGAGGTTTTTGGAATTCTTCATACTGCATTTGGGAAAACAGTGGGAACAGTGTGACATTCCAAGTTCTTCCACTCGTCATCAAAGTGCTGTGTAAATTGGAACCAATGAGTGTCCCGATACGCCATTTGGAAGCTACGAGAATGTAGATTTCAATATACAAATGATTTGGAATTCAAGCGATGTAAAATAACTCCAATTTTATGATTTTGTGGTGTATTTGACTGAGTTAGCCGAGTGTCGGTTTTTAACGCTATACAAACAAAGCCTTTGTAAATTAAGTTCTTTTTCCTTCTATTCTCAACCGATTTTTATCTTTAATAGGCCATTTGAAAGCTAAGAACTTATATATTCCAATGTACACAAAGATTTGTAGTTGAAGGGATGTTAACTAACCCAACATTTATGGTGTGTTTGACCCGGGTGTTTGTTTTTGTAGTGTCCGTTTGTAACGCGATTCAAACAATGCGTGCAAACAATGCGTTTGCTATAAACCTCTCACATCAATAATCTTTTTTATGCTATCCCTCTGGAATGTTATGTCTTCTCAAACAAATTCAACAGGGACTAGTTACTGTTGTCAGCAGTAGCTCAGTTTGATGGACCAGAAGAAAAGACACACACCTTTTGTCTGGATGAATTTTGGCTATGTGCAAGCAACACATAGCCGCTTTAATACTCCAAAATTCATTGCAAAAATTAACGACACAATAAAACAAAAGCTACGCCCATCAAAGGTGAGGGCAATGAACCGCCAAAGCTCACTTGGGTAAAGTGGGCAGCCCCACCCTAGCACTGACAACAGGGACTAGTCTCTGGAGGAACACGGACAACAAAAACCCGAAAGACAAGCAGCTACCCCTGCAAGCTACTGCCGTGATATGTAGGAATACAGATTATTATGAGGAGCAGAACAGTTACCCCTGCAATCTGCGCTGCATTTAGGTAAAGACAATTCCAAACAAGCTACCCCTGTAAACTGTTTGGAAGTTTAGATTAGGACTAACTAAAAGATCAAATGGTGAGCGCAGTTGCCCCTGCAAACTATGCTCCTGTAACCCCTAAAGAATAATCAGCCAGACAACGAAAACAGCCACCCCTGTAGACTGGTTTGTCATGGCCGAGAAGCAGCCATATTCCAAACCAACCATTGCCTAAGAAGGAGAGCTGAGACAAGTAGGTGTACTTTGCAAACTAGGTAGGCGAATGTACGTTTTAAAAGCATCTGATTTCCATCGCCCCAAAAGACGAATCTGGGTTTCGGAATAGCCACACTTGGCAGCGTGGGAGGCTGCCCCAATGCGAAAGCTATGACCCTTATATCTGTCTGGGTTAAGACCACAGCTCTTGATTGCTCTTGCCAACCAGTCGCAAAATTCAGAACGGGTAACAGGTGACCCATCCAGATGCTGAAAAATGGGTCCTGGCCGACAACCTCGGAATTGGAGGTAAACAAGGAGAGTGTCGACTGGGCAAACGACCGGCTGACGCATAAGAAGCACGGAGAGTGGTGGCTCATTGTAATGGTGTTTAAAGGAATAAAAAGTAACCTTTATTACCTCAGTGTCCCCGCGCACATTAGACAGCTTTTCCAACTGCCGCAATTGTAACACAGCTGGTGATTGTTTGGTGACTGCGATTTCACCAATGCGCTAAAAGGCATAAAAAGCCATAGCACACATAGCTTTAAACATAGTGGAAACGTAGTGAGAATCCAAAATACTGAGGCACTGCTGAAAAATCTTTGTTAATATGGGAACGGAGAGTGGCATCCGCATGTCAAAGCGCGGGTCAAACTTTCCATACCCTTTTAACATCTCTAGAATAAAAAATAATTTGGTGGGATCGGAAACACCCGCCAGCCGGTGCGAATAACCCAGTGCAGAAACATAGGTATTGACTGTGGAAGAAGCGTAATTTTGCTGATATAAATGGGCAATAAAAAGAGCCAGAGTCGCTGGAGGGATTGGGAAATCAGATGACGGATTACCGACAGTGCTGAAAAGAAAATTGCGGTACAGCTTCCAGGCACGGCGATAGGTTGGAATGGAAGATGGCTGCAAACTAGAACTAATTAAGTGGGTCACTACATCCTCCAATTTTGAGGCTGCATGGCTGGAGGGACAACCGTCGGAGTTGGGTGCATGTGAGCGGGGGCGAGCGGATGGAAACGCTGGATCTGCAAACGGGACAAAGAATCCGCCAAATTATTGTGAATTCCTGGAACATGGCGGGCTCGAAACAAAATATTATGCTTGAGACAAGAAAGAACAAGCTTCCGTACAAAGGACATTAGGAGGGGGTCCCGGCATGAATTCTTGTTAATAACATGGACTAATGCTTCATTATCCGTGAAAAAGAGAACCCGCTTATTTTTCATCCTATGACCCCATAACAGTACACTGAGGACAATTGGATAAAACTCGAGGACAGCGATATTGTACGATTTCCAGGACTCAGGCCACACACCATAACACCACTGGTCACCAAAAACAGCCCCAAAACCTAATGCCCCTGACGCGTCAGTGTATAGGTGAAGAGTGGATGAAGTTAACCACCCTTCATGCATAAAAAAGGAACAGCCGTTAAAATCTGACAGGAAAGTGAGCCAAACCCGCAAGTCAGACTTAACAGCTGAATTAAGTCTGACAAGGTGCTGCGGTCGTTTAATGCCGACAGTTAAATCAATAAGCCGACGGAGAAATGCCCGTCCAGGGAGGACAACAGAACATGCAAAATTCAAAAGCCCTATAAGGGACTGTAGTTCTTGTAGAGTAACCTTCTTTCGAGTCAGAAATGCTGAAAGTAAATTAACACACCGCAGCACCTTGCCTGAGGGGAGACGGGCCTCAGAGCGAATGGTATCAAGTTCAATATCGGCAAATGACAAAACCACCGCTGGACCTACAGTTTTTTCAGGGGACATAGGTATACCCAAATAGTCACACAAGTCCAGAAAACAAGAAAGCTGACTGGAACACAGAGACCTAGTGGGAGTAACGATGAGAAAATCATCCAAGAGATGAATCATGTAAGGTATGTGGAGCTTGGTCCTGGCAATCCACTCAACTGCGCTACTGAAAGACTCAAAAGTTTTACATGAGCTAGCACAGCCCATGACCATACAACGATCATAGTAAAAAAGTCCACGCCAGCGCATGCCGAGAAGATGGTAATCTTCAGGCCGAATAGGAATTATGCGGAAAACACTCTTGATATCAGTTTTGGCCAAAAAACTACCTACCCCAGACCGAGTTATCAGCCGAACAGCATCATCGACGCGAGCGTAAGTGACACTAGTATGTTCTGGGGGAATATAATCATTCACCGAAGCACCTGAGGGATACGACAAGTGCTGTATAAGGCGGAACTCCCCAGGTGATTTCTTAGGAACTACTCCAAGGGGTGACACACGAAAATATGGAAACGGAGAACCAGGAAAGGGGCCAGCAAGGCGCCCGGAGGACAATTCTTTCTCAATATATTGGTCTACTACCTCAGGATGCTGGTGGGCCGATAACAAATTAGGGGCCATCATGGCATTGCCAGGACCATCATAATGTATGGGAAAGCCATTTTGAAGACCACAAATCAAAAATTGAGTCTCGCTAATCGAATATCCTGTGAGTAGTGGAGCTAACCTATTTAGCCTGACTGGAGTTGGTAGGTCGGGATTTGGCAGCGACAGAGGTGGAGCTGGGTAGTGCACTGGAGGGACGAAAATTACATTTGGAGCTCGGATGCAGCCGATGACACTTATGGCACTCATGCTTGAAATTACAACCAGCACAGGCACCACCACGATGGAACTTTCGGCAGCAACCATGGGGGATGAAAACAGGGTTAGCCCCCCCCCCCCCCCATCCGATGGCCTGGGTGGTTTTGTGGTTGATAGATTCTGTGAGCGAATCCACAACTCCCAGTGCACCACATTCCAAGCCAAGCTGGCAGGCTGTTGTTGCTTTAAATAGCGGAAATTGGTGTCATAATACCGCCAGTTGGCCCCCCGCGCTGCCAAATCGCGAACCACCTCACCATACTTCATGAGGGCAGGGGCTTCCTGGGGGAATAATTTGAAAGGCAGAAGTCCAAGCATCTACAGAAGTCAGGGGCTTTGCCTTGTTAGTGGGCTCCAGGCACAGGGTGGGAAGGCCTGCTGAGCCAGAGGCTGCCGATGTGTTGACAGACAAATGGTACTGTGGCTCCGTAGGGGATTTGGCAAGCAGCAAACCAAAATCAAAATATTCATGAGCCCATATTTTGGCTTTAAGTTTAGCAGGGACTCGACAATCAATGGAAAGACTCGTGGGGGTAAAAACATCCCTGGGCCTGTCCTGTCCTGGAGCCGGAGCCCCCACCCCCAAAGGCTCACCTGAAAGATTATGGAGGACAGATGCCACCGACCCCTGTACGCTGGCATCTGCCCCCGCGGTTGCCCCCAGTGGTGCAGCAAGAGCCCCATCATGGGATAGTTGGAAGGGAGGTGGAGCAGCCGAGGGCGCCGTAATACCGGCAGCCACCAAACCGTGTGTGGAAAGGGTCTGTAGCACCTGGTGGGTCACTGCTTGAGTAATGTCCTGGATGAGGGAGCTGCTAGCCATGATGGAGTTGGAGGTGCTTGTTGCGTGGATGACAGATGGTGTGGTGTGGGACACACTGTTGTTGAGGCTGCTCACAATTGTAGAAGTGGCGGTGGAAGACACTGCTGCAGCATCGAAGGAAGTGGCAGGATTGATTAACTGGGCGGGAGGCCGGATGTTCCTCTGGCTGCGACGCATGGCCGGTGGGGCGGGCCGTGTAGCCTGGCGACGATTTCTGGCAGCACGAGGCATTCTAGGATAAACAAAAAGAACCAGACAAGCGAACCCCCACGAAGAAGGCTGGTTTGTAGGTTAAGCTGCTGCAAAAAGTGATCATCGCTCAAATAACACACAAAAACAAACATAAAAACAATTACAACACGAGCGCAGCAGGGTGGCATGGCAGACTATACAAACACAGTGTCGCCGCATAGTGCCACCCCATGAAGCTGCAAAATAAAGAGAGCCATAAATGAGCAGAAACAAAGTAAAATCAAGGTGTGCTCCAGGCTAATAAACATGAGAAGCTTAACCCACAGAAAAAAAAATATGCAAATGAGGTTACCGGGAGATTGAATCTCCCGGTAGCCTAATTGCATACAGTAAAAGCGGTAACATCAGACACTGCGGTTAACACCTAAGGCGTTAACCGTGTCCGGCGGAATTCTTTTAAACTGACATTTTTGACGACTTATAAGAAGGAAAACCAGCTGAACAGACGAAGAAAAATTTTAATTCAGCGGAACGCGATAAAGGCGGTTAGGATCCGCGCGAGTTGTCCCGCCTCAACCGACAATTGGCTTCGCGCGCGCGCGGGCAATACCACCCAAAATAACGGCGCGGTAAAGAATTATTTTGGTTTGAAACGATCAATCACCTTTAATTCTCAGCTACTATGTGCCTTACTTTCCTTTCAAACAGCGATATCTTAATGTCTTTATATCAAAACAGAGATATCTAAATGGAAAAAGTAAAAGTCCTTTCGTAAGAACGACCTAAATTATTTCTATGAATTTTTCCTTCTGTAGTGAATTAAAAGAATAAAACTTGAAGTATTGTAGCGCATACGATAACTGAAGGGAAATTTACATAAATATACCAAAAGCCCATAGTGACCACATGAACGATTTATCTCTTTAGAATTTAGTGCGTGTACTAAAATTAACTATGATTATCAAAAGAAATTATTCAAAAAACCGATCTCTGCCGCGAACACATTAGCAGCGGCGTGAAACAACAACCAGAAATCCTTGCACACGCAAGCTAAACGAATTACGAAATACAAATTGAACACACGAACGATTTAACTCTTTAGAATTTAGCGCGTTGACTAAACTTAACTATGACTATCAAAGGAAATTATTCCAAAACCCCATCTCTGCTGCAAACACATTACTGAGCAGCGGCGTGAAATAACAACCGGAAATCCTTATGTGTACGCAAGCTATACGAATTACGAAAGACAAATAGTACAATATAAGTATAAAAGCAATGCGAAATTATCTTGATCTTATTTAAAAATGTCAATTGTTAGCACGTAAAGCTGCTTTTATGGAAGAGACTGGAGGACGATCAGAAGCCGACTTTGCCAAAGCATTCTTTACGGCAACTGGCATGTCCCACTTAAACGAATCATGCACACTCTTGATTACATAAGCAAGCGCAAAAACGTCGCTCTCAACAGAGGGCTTTTAGGAGTTCAGGGGCAACGTACTTGTACAGTTCCCTGACATGAAGCGGTTTGGCCACCGGGTTCACTGCCTTGTGTATTGCTACACTCTTTCCGAAATCGATAATGACGGGGTGTAGCCGCTCATCTTCTCGCTTTTCCAGGACAACATTGTTACTTTTTAAGTCATTGTGGACATACCCACAAGAATGGATGTGCTCTACGGCCTCCGCGGTTTCTAAAAAAATCATGCTCCATTCTTTTCCCTCGCTTCTCTTTTTACTTTTGGCCGCCTTGTAAATGGTGAGGCTCTCCCCGCCATCGCCGTGGAATTTGAGCACAAGGCTCACAGGGATGGAAACACCGAATAATAGTGGTATCCCAGGATGGTCTCCCAGCTGCTTTATAATAAATGCCTCGTGTCTCACTTCTCGTTGCAAAGATTTCAACGGGCGACCGGTGTCGTTATATTCTTTGATTACTACACGAATCCCACGAAATGTGCCTGGATAACACGTTCCAAAAGTGCCACTGCCTACGGATTTTGCCCCTGGGATCCGTTTTGCACTTTTTACTTCCAATACATCAGTACTGGGCATCTGACTTCTTCTGGTGCTGGTTGGTTCTTTGTTCTGCTTTTCATTTTCTTGGGGCTTTGCAGCCATTTTCAAGGCAGCAGAGACCATCATCTTCCCTCTAGACAAAGCCTCCTTAGCTTTGACTTCTTTCGGCTGTCGTACTTGACGAGGGCAAAAATCTGTCACCGTGACCTTTTCCTTTGAAGGTACTGCCTCAGGTTGCTTCGCTGTCTTTCCTATTCCCTTTCTCTTTTTCTTTTGTTCTCTCCGTAATTTCTTGTAGTAAGCATTTCGCTCACTGCATAATTCTTTGTCCAACGTAAGTTTTCGCTTTTTTTCGCTTGTAGACTCCATCGAGATTGCGGAGCAAACGGAACTGACGAGTCAAATGACGAGTCTAAATACCTGGACATGGAAACAAAGGCAGTATTGAAATGCCTTTAGCCGGGGGAGTTTTACGGAGGGAAGTTTATATTTTTAACCAGGGACTGGTGGGGAATTATTTTGTTGTTTTTTTTTTATTACTAGCTCCGTTGGATGAATTTTGTTTATCTTCAGTTGGAAGCCATTTTATTGATTCGTGTCAGTGCATGACTTTTTTTTCTTGCTAAAGCTATGCGGGAAGTTTTTGCAGTTTGATTCTTGCTAAACCCCCAACCCACCCCTCCAAAATAAAATGGCTTGTCCCTTACCACCCTCAGAGGACAGAGGCAGGAATAAAGGTCAATTGTTTTGCGACATACGTATCATTTTCAACCATAGGACGAGTGATCATTAAGCATGGGTGATATATATTTACGCTGTGATGAATGTTCCAAAACGTTCAAAACATTTCATGCTTTGTTAAAGCACTTTGAAAAAAGCCATGTCGACAGTCCACGTCCAAAGCGAGCTGTGTTTCTACAGAACGATAAGGAATATCAGCTGATGTCCCCCCAGACGTTAAGATCTCCTGCCGCACAAGCAGATTACAAGGCATGGTTGGTTGGTGTAATCGAACGCTTAAACGGAATTCATCACCAGCGGCACAAAAGTAAGTTCGCGTAATGTACACGGGGGTGGATAAGCTGGGATAAGTAACTGCAGTCGTTATCTTCAAATCAAAATAGGTTTTTAAATTGAAAAATCTCATCTCACATGAGTTCTCGACCACGTGGCATTACTATAACTTCGCGAAAATGTGACAAGTCAATCTGTCAAACTTTGAGGGCCAGATAGTAGGACTGAGCCGGATATGTAATAATCTCTAACTATAATTACATCTCATAGTATAAGGTACTCTCTGCTCGCGTTACAAAGTGGCACACATTGGACAACTTAGAGACATTTCATTTTTGTAACTCTTTCACTCTCAGGAGTGACCAGCATATAACTTCTCCTTACAGTTTTAATACACTGTCAAGCAGATGGGTAATGAGAATTAAGAAAATTATCGACTAGGAGATAGTGCCGTAATGTAACACCAAATTCTCAGGAATAGATTATAAAGAAATGTATGGTCATTGGATAGGAGAATTAGCTTCCTCATCTTGGGAGTGAAAAGGATTTATTAAAGAGGCTCATCAAAATCGATGATCTTTTTATAGCAATTGCGGAAATAAAAAATAGTTGATTTCTTTCTCAGGAAACTGACAGACGCTAGAATTCAACATGGTTCCCTCTAAGTATTTCCAGCAGCTACTGAAATGTCTGGACGACCCACAGCCTCACAGTGTTAAAAAAAGCACAACACTGGCGAGCACCTATCTTAACCTCCTCAACCACAAAAGTGACGTACCGCTTCTTTGAGTTAAACCAAGTGAAGACCGCGTTGCAAATGCAAGACACGCTTTCACTAAAAGAACAGGTGCTTTGGAGCGGTGACAAGGAAGTCACTGATAACCTAACTCATATTGATCCCAGAGATGCCCTCATTGCTGCCAAAAACAAAGCTCGAGGTCAAGCCCCTAGGGACAAGATTACATGTAGAAGTCATATAGTTGTTGGATATGGCGAAGGTCGAGCGACCCGGGAACTAGATTTAATTTGGTGGCCAAATCTCTACAAAAGTGTTTCGCTAGGGAAATTGTGCATTAGAATATACGTAAGCCGGGTAGATATGTCCTGAGTATTGAAATTAGGGTGCAGACCTAACCTTGAAAGTTTTCAGTTTTCATTGATCAATGATTCTTTCTTTAATTATAATTATTATTTTGATGATTTTTTTTTTGTTGATGTTCAAGTTGAATTTCTCTGGGAGGAATCTAGTGTAAAACCTTCTCTATAATGATTAACTTAATTGAATGTTCAACCACCAAAGAACTCAGGTGGAATAAAAATGGCTTCTGGGATACCTACAGTAATGGGTTAAATAAAAAGTTGAAAAATACTCATTGAGCGTGGTAAATGGTATTTGAAGGGTGACAGGAACATTTGGTTTCTTCCATCAAGGTCAAGCTTTGCAGTTAGTTACCTTGACATCATGTCTTTCAAGGTGGTCATCTTAAACCTAAAATGAAAACAGACAAAGAGAAAACTAGTAAGAAGTTGAAAAACTCATACTTTCTATAACTTCCTACTTGTAAATTGAACTGGTGTCTAATGGAAAGAAATTATGAACCAATATGTACCAATTTGCACCTTTCCAATTTAAATAACAGATAAATGATATGTTAATGATATCTTTTTAAGAAATTCAAAGATGGCCAACAGAAGCTTGACTTTGGGTGCCAGAAGAAGCAAACATATTTCATATATGCAACAAACAGTAGTTCTTACCCAGAGGTGAATTGTCTTTCTAATGGCAAATAAACTGATCCCCACTGGTACATGTACATGTGATCTGAAATGACAAATTAGATTTATGTGACAGCAGTTATATGCTACCCACAAGGGCACATTGCAAGTTAACGGCAGCAAATTAAATGTAACCCTCAGGTATATGCTAGCAACAGAAGCTTGACTTTGGGTGCCAGAAGAAGCAAACATATTTCATATATGCAACAAACAGTAGTTCTTACCCAGAGGTGAATTGTCTTTCTAATGGCAAATAAACTGATCCCCACTGGTACATGTACATGTGATCTGAAATGACAAACTAGATTTATGTGACAGCAGTTATATGCTACCCACAAGGGCACATTGCAAGTTAACGGCAGCAAATTAAATGTAACCCTCAGGTATATGCTACCCACGAAGGCACATTGCAGGTTAACGACAGCAAATTAAATGTAACCCTCAGGTATATGCTACCCAGGAAGGCACATTTCCGGTTAACGGCAGCAAATTAAATGTAACCCTCAGGTATATGCAACCCACGAAGGCACATTGCAGGTTAATGGCAGCAAATTAAATGTAACCCTCAGGTATATGCTACCCACGAAGGCACATTGCAGGTTAACGACAGCAAATTAAATGTAACCCTCAGGTATATGCTACCCAGGAAGGCACATTTCCGGTTAACGGCAGCAAATTAAATGTAACCCTCAGGTATATGCAACCCACGAAGGCACATTGCAGGTTAGCGGCAACAAATTAAATGTAACCCTCAGGTATATGCTACCCACGAAGGCACATTGCAGGTTAATGGCAGCAAATTAAATGTAACCCTCAGGTATATGCTACCCACGAAGGCACATTGCAGGTTAACAGCAGCAAATTAAATGTAACCCTCAGGTATATGCTACCCATGAAGGCACATTGCAGGTTAACAGCAGCAAATAAAATGTAACCCTCAGGTATATGCTACCCACGAAGGCACATTTCAGGTTAATGGCAGCAAATTAAATGTAACCCTTAGGTATATGCTACCCACGAAGGCACATTGCAGGTTGACGGCAGCAAATTAAATGTAACCCTCAGGTATATGCTACCCACGAAGGCACATTTCAGATTAATGGCAGCAAATTAAATGTAACCCTCAGGTATATGCTACCCAGGAAGGCACAATTCAGGTTAACGGCAGCAAATTAAATGTAACCCTCAGGTATATGCTACCCAGGAAGGCACATTTCCGGTTAACGGCAGCAAATTAAATGTAACCCTCAGGTATATGCTACCCAGGAAGGCACATTTCAGGTTAACGGCAGCAAATTAAATGTAACCTTCAGGTATATGCTACCCACGAAAGCACATTGAAGGTTAACGGCAGCAAATTAAATGTAACCCTCAGGTATATGCTACCCACAAAGGCACATTGCAGGTTAACGGCAGCAAATTAAATGTAACCCCGGTATATGCTACCCACAAAGGCACATTTCAGGTTAATGACAGCAAATTAAGCTAGAACCTTGGTTATACTGGACCGGGTATTTAGAAGGTTAATTAGGAGACTGTTCTTTGTCTAGACTCTCTCCTTTGACCTTCCAGGGATAGGCTCTCAACATGAAATTTGAAGTTCCCATCAAGATAGGTCTAAGGGTCACAGAGACACTCAAGCCCCTCCACCACGTCACGGTGACAGTCCCAACGGAGGGGAAAAATTAGAGCCATGACTTCAGGTATATGCTACCCATGAAGGCACAGCATGGATAAATGTGACAGAAAATAAACTGCTGCCATCAAGTAGATGCTACCTACAAAGGCACAATGAATAACAATGAATTGTGCTACCCACAAGGGCACAGGTAGATAAATATGACAATGAATTAAAGCTATTAAGGCAGACTGAATTTAATGTGACAGAAAATTAACTGCTAACCCTCAGGTATATGCTACCCACGAAGGCACAGGTAGGTTAGTATGACAATGAAGTAAAGCTATTGAGGCAGATTGAATTTAACGTGCAGAAAGTTAACTGCTACCCTCAGGTATATGCTACCCACGAAGGCACAGGTAGGTTAATATGACAATGAATTAAAGCTATCGAGGCAGATTGAATTTAACGTGCAGAAAGTTAACTGCTACCCTCAGGTATATGTTACCCATGAAGGCACAGGTAGGTTAATATGACAATGAATTAAAGCTATTAAGGCAGATTGCATTTAATGTGCAGAAAGACAACTGCTACCCTCAGGTATATGCTACCCACGAAGGCACAGGTAGGTTAATATGACAATGAATTAAAGCTATTGAGGCAGATTGAATTTAACGTGCAGAAAGTTAACTGCTACCCTCAGGTATATGTTACCCCCAAAGGCACAGGTAGGTTAATATGACAATGAATTAAAGCTGTTGAGGCAGATTGAATTTAACGTGCAGAAAGTTAACTGCTACCCTCAGGTATATGTCACCCACGAAGGCACAGGTAGGTTAATATGACAATGAATTAAAGCTATTAAGGCAGATTGAATTTAATGTGCAGAAAGTTAACTGCTACCCTCAGGTATATGCTACCCACGAAGGCACAGGTAGCATAATATGACAATGAATTAAAGCTATTGAGGCAGATTGAATTTAACATGCAGAAAGTTAACTGCTACCCTCAGGTATATGCTACCCACGAAGGCACAGGTAGGTTAATATGACAATGAATTAAAGCTATTGAGGCAGATTGAATTTAACTTGCAGAAAGTTAACTGCTACCCTCAGGTATATGCTACCCACGAAGGCACAGGTAGGTTAATATGACAATGAATTAAAGCTATTGAGGCAGATTGAATTTAACGTGCAGAAAGTTAACTGCTACCTTCAGGTATATGCTACCCACGAAGGGATGGATAAATGGTGCCCTCTGGGATGTGCTAACCACGAGGTAATAAAACAACAAAAAAGCAACTGACTAGAAAACAGTCTAAGGATTGTGTCCTGCCCAATACAAAATCTGAAGCATGAGATCTTTCCTGTGTTTATCCATATCACAGTATCTCCACCGGAAATTATTTACTGTACACTGGCCTTTTTGGATGAAATCTCTAGCAGCCATAATAACTCCTATTCCACAGCTGCCAGCACCAATCATCTTCTTGTCCACAGGCACCTGTGATGGCATTCCAAAGCGACTGAAGCCTTGAGAAGATTGCCAAAACTTTGTTTGAAAAGAGGGATGATTAGGATGCATTTCAAGAAGGAGATTCAATGCCTCTTTGATGGAAGGAAGGGCTGTTGAAGGCACATGGGAAGTTAGCCCATCATCAAAATGTAAAAGCTGACCTGCAAGGTTGACATAGATCAGGCCCCAATGGTTTGGCATGTGCACTGGCACCAGAATCTGCTGAAGGGTGCTTAATGTGGTAAAATGTGAAGCTCTTTCTTCCAACTGCCTGAGTTTGAAGACCTTGTCATCACAAGTCATCCAGTGAAAAAATTCGGTTGGAAAGAACAGTGTGTCTTGCCTTCCTTGACTGTAGCTTTCCTCCATGTACTTGTTAATACACACATCGATTACAAAGCTATCGATATACCTTTCTCCTACAAGATCACAAAAGGAAAGGACATCAATAGCCTTGTTGCCACATCTAAGAACCACACTAGTCATTGGTCTGTTCCAGAGGATGTCTTGAAAAAGAGCAAGTTCGTGAGAGGGACACTGAATATTTGAAAGCCAGTGAGCGTCAGCAGCAATTTTACCCCTGGTTTTAGAAATTTCACAGAATTGTCGAAGAATTCTCAAGCCCTGTTCAGAGAACTGCCCAAGGCCTTGAACGACAATCCCTGATGGATGGTTACCCTTTCTCTTTTGCTCATTCATGATTTCTTCTGCTGCTCCCACAACTGTTTCACATGGACGGTGAACCAGACTGAATGGATCTGTGAAGACCAGATTGCTGTCTGATACCTGTACATGAAAAGGAGGTATGGAACCAGTGGAGGGCAATATTGGTGGGATTACAGAGTCCAGAGCAGCTAGTTCAGCTCTTGTCGCAGCTTTGAACAAAGCAGAGGACAGTTGGAAAGAAGGCTGTTGTGCACTACCATCACTATGACGAGTTGTTTCTTCAGCTTCATCTTCATCATCACTAATAATATTAAGCACCTCCTTGGAAGCCGGAGTTGGGTCGAGGCATTTCGCAAGAACATCATGAGAAGAATTGTCTATGTCTAGTTTAATTGCCTGGGTAGTCTGAGCACCTATGAAGGGCAGCTGCGTGGGAGCCAAACTCTGTTGACATTTCAATTTCGTTTGTTTTTCAGAAGATGTATCTTTCAGAAAAGACCCCTTCCTCTCCAAATAGCTTTTCTCCCACTCATCATGATCATACTCCACTAAGGCATTCATTGCATGCAGGTCGACACTTGTCCCCTTGTCTTTATCATAAACATAAGGTAGAAAGTCTCCACCAAGTATCTGGCTAAACAGGTTGTCAATGGCCAAAATCCAACTCTGTTTGTCTGCTGTCCACTGTTTAGTGTCAATGGGTTTCCACCCACATCCACGGAAGCTAAACTTTTTCTTTGCTGTAATGAACACAAAAGTACCGTACTGTACATACATGGGCTCTGTCAAAGGTTATAAGACTACGATACTTCACATAACAACGATGTGCACTAGTTTTCATTGTTGTCCAAAATAAACATCATATGCTTGAAACCCTAGTAAGTGAAATGAGTTTTTGGTCTTCAACAAGCAAACCTTGATTGCCTAAGGCAATTTCATTATTATGGCTAAGTCTTTACTTGTTTAGGTAATTGAAGGAACACATGACTTGGAAGGCTCACACGGACTATATATGTGTGTGAAAAGGTGGTTACAAGAGTTAGTATCCTAGGCTGTGTTAAGGTTTCGTGACAAAAGAGGCAGCAATACTTGTTTACAACATAATAATTCTTCCATTTTTTGATTACTGCGACATCGCCTGGAGCAGTTGGCTTCAACAAGACATGGATAGACTACAGCGCTTACAAAATAGATCTGCCCAGATAATAACAAGTTGCACACGCTCTTTCGTCTTCCATAAAAAAATGAGACAATAGCACGACCATTTCTCTGACATTCCCAACATCATACTTAAAACTAATAACTTCTAAGTATATCTGCATTAGTGAACTTACCAAGCACAATGCAATCCTTGGCTTCGCGAAAAGCATGCCTTAATGCCAGAAGCATAGTTGCAAACCAGTGTGTTAAGATTTGATCCACTGAAATTGCAATAAATACACAGTCTTGACTATAATGCCCATCACTCATACTATCATGATTGATTAAATTGAATTTCTTATAAGTCTGCCAATTTGAAGTTCAAAAACAAGTAAAAATCAATGCTGGTAAAATCGAACGACGTTTCGGTGTCGTCATGACGCCATTTTCAAGTTCAAAAATGATTCAAATAAACTGTCACGAATAGTAGCTGGAGATTAACACAAATGATTAATCAGTGCAGAGTCACGCAGAGTCATCTCTTAATGTCCAATCGGACTCAATTCGAGCTAAACTATTTGCGTGACTCTGCATTAATCATTTATGTTAATCTCCAGCTACTATTCCTGACAGTTTATTTGAATCATTTTTGAACTTGAAAATGGCGTCATGACGACACCGAAACGTCGTTCGATTTTACCAGCGTTGATTTTTACTTGTTTTTGTATAACCAAAACCTTTACTTATAAGGAATTTGCAGTTCACCAAGTCCATGAATGCAATAGTCTTTCAAGAGGATGACAACATTCACACATGCAACCTGCCCTGAAGGCCGTCAAATGATCCAGGCATATCAAATGGTTTTGACGCATTTCATATCAACACAAAAGGAGGGATCTATTGATGACAAGAAGCTACATTTCAACTCTTGGGGTATGGGTACATGAACAGTACTCAAAATAAACAATGGTATATTAAACTTCCCAAATATTACATCTAAATTCTCAATTCTAGCAATACTTATACAGGAGGACCTGCACAGTTAAAGGAGTCACATTGGTGTGCCAAAAAAATCACAATAAAGATGAAAAGAACACACACTCTGTATGTCTAATTGCTTAACTTACATGACTGCCCAGGTGCAGCTGAATCATGGTTAGTTGCCTTTGAATAAAGTTGACGGTGTAATTTGTGGGAATTGCTTCAAAGCCCTGCCCAGAGTACTTGTACAGGGAGCGGAAGTGGCGCAGTAACATGGCACTGTGGTCAATTACTAGGTGCCCATAATCACCTGTACCTAGATGGATTCCAAATAGTTTCCTCAAGAGGAAACCCCACTCTTTGCACTGAAATTCAACAAAATATACCCCGTGTTGCACACATAAGTCCAGTAAAACATCAGCCTATGTTGAGGTGAAAGTAAAAATAAATGTTATGAAGAATAAGTATTACAGAGACTCTCGGAGGCCGAAGTAAATGCCCCTTTTCAATTGAGGTAGTAATTCTTTGCAACAACAAACACAATGAACAAAAAAGACAATTTTATATTAAGCTACATGCATGGATCTTATCATCAGCAGAAAAGATAACTGCCAATAACATACTCTTCTTAAAAAAAACAGATTCTTCTTTTTTGTCTTGATACTAGCACTCTGCTATTGTATAATTATGTGGCTTTATATTTTACGTGTGTGCATGCGCATTGTATATTATGTGCGAGCTAGAAGTCATAATAGTTTCACACCTTTACATCATGAATATCAATCAGCTGCTCTTCGTCATCCTCAAACACTTTATCTCGTATTGTCAATGCAATCTCCCGCCAATCACTGCAAACCTTAAGGCAACAAAACAAATGAACACAAAAAGGATGTTAGTGTAAACAGAACCCAGTTCACTCAAGTCTTAACTCTCACTTGAGATCTTGAAATAAGAGCTGGACTTCCCTATGATTCCTTTCATGAATCCCCCTTCAATTGAATTCTCAATTGATTTTATTTCTTAATTTAATTTCCAGAAAAAAGGAAAAGCGCTGATATAGAGTTGTAACGCACAGTTACTCACATTTGACCAAAATGATAATTAATGCATTCAGCAAGTGTACACTACACATGTAACAACCTGTTACCTTTTTAAAAAACTCAACTTGCAGTTCAGCTGCATAGCTTGCAAAGGGGTCTTCCTGTGCTTGAGACTGGCATTTGGTGTAATTCCTCTTTCTGCTTTTTCGTTTGGGCTCATCATGAACTACTATTTTGTCAGACAACTGTAAAAACCGTGATTCAACCTCCTTTTGTTTTCTTTCCCATTGCTGTTTGGTGTTGGTAAGAAATGTTTCAAGATCTAAAATAAAGGCAACAATGTAGTATAATCTGCAGTTTTACAGGATTTTAATACTTATCTTACATAGCGAGACAAAAATAGAGTATTTGCAGTAATTAAAACACATTGATTTAATTTAAATGTGCCTCTTACCACTGCCTTTTTCAATCTTTGCATTTTCTTGTCTTGTGCCAAAGTCTCTTAACACTTCTCCTTGCTCAAGCATTTCAGTGACAAACTGCATTTCAAAATAGGATAAAGGTCTATGTCGAGGAAAAATGAAACATGTAACCCTAAACACGTACCTAAGGTATACAAATGAATGGCATGAAATATTGTCTTTCAAATCATCCAAGCATTTGGGTGCTAAGATGCAGAAATGTATTTCATGTGATAGCTAAATGCATCCACTAGTAGTTTTCGGACATTAGGGGGTGTCCAAAGTCACAATACTGAACCGCAAAAATTGCACTGTCAGAACATTGTATACAGACCATACTTATATTACATACTGCAAGGTAATATGTAACAAGTGATCAGGCTACAGTATTACTGCTCTAAAACAATGAAATCACCCAAATACAATATGGTTGAAAACTGCAACATCATGCACAGACCCAAGTGTGCCAATCAAATACGATTGAAATCAGAATGCAAATAAAGACTAAACAGCAAAGCAAACTGACCAGGAACTCATAGCAGCTCATTTGCATACATATTTATTTCCTATAAAACAGAATGGTTAAGAAATCTAAAGCTGGTGATTAGTGCATTAAATATAATCACTTCTGATCGAGGTATATCAATGAATGTATGCCTCTTAGAAAGGATTAACAAAAATATATAGTAATCTACCAACCGTTTTCCTCTCTTCAAAAAATGTCACATAATCTAAGATCACTTGCTTTGCTGATCCAGAACACTGTCTGTAATAGTTAGTGACTTTTTCTAAAGGAAGAGATCTCTCCACAATACTATCGAAATGCTTAAGAACTTCCCTCTCAAAGGAACCTAGGAAAATATTTGTAAAACACTATATAAGTTATAATAACATCATGTACATGTACTTGTTTGGATAACAAATCTAAGGAATTATATAATATATTTCACATCTAAAACACTGGCATTGCAACAACTATTGTTTAAGAGCACTTAAAGTAAATGAATAAGTATACCAGAAAGGTATATCAGAGAGTATACCAGAAAAAGATGCCACTTTGATGTTACTTCGATCTACTGCTGTCTACTGCCCACGTCTCTCCTTTACTTTAACCCGTGGAAAACCTTTGCAGCTCTCCGGTCCCTGGTCTGAGAGGGCTTCATTAAGCTTATCAAGGCTTCCTATGCAATAAGCAAATAAACCCAGGGATCCCAGGAGCTGCTCGCAGTTTCTCATCTCACAGTGAAGAGAGTAGAGATTTATATGGCTGAGGTCTTCCTCAAGAAGAAGATTTAGGTCATCGCGAAGACCAGTGGATCTATCAAGATAATACAACATTCAGTTACTATGGTCATTAATATCTTTTTACGAACTAGTTAAAACTAATCTCAAAATTTGGAAAGAAATGAGTAAATGCTCAACCCTTTTATCGACCTGATCAAACCTTACCTTCAGAGGGAGAGAGAGCTTTTAATATTTTCTTTTCTTATTTTTTCACAATCTTGCATTTGCTTACGAATATCTATATATGTATATAGATTTTTTTTTTAATTACAATTATAGTGTCTTTTAATTTCTTTTTTTCCAATCTGTTACCTTCCAATATTTGCCTTGGATCTTAAGCAGTGAGGCATGTCTCATCTGGTTCAACTCCGTGGCATGTGCATGCCTGGAAATAATACAATTCAAACATTATAAGAGAGCAGCACATGTTGTCTGTGCAGTGTGTATAGCAATTGTCTCTATATAATTATATAATTGAAGATATGATTACTGTAGATGTCAATGAGAAATACCAACTCTATGTTTGAATTTGATCTAAACATTTGGCAAAAAAATTCAAAAGTTCAAACTTGTCATTTTTGATGTAATTATTTTGAAATAAAGTAGCTATTTACGAATTTGGCTAATTACAGAATAAAACCACCCAAAAACTAAATTAAAATACAATAATATTACTCAGGATAGTCAAAATAATCTTACTCTGATGGCATCACAATATGCACAGAATTCTGAGCAAAAACGTCTCCCTCCAAGAACAAAGTCTTCATCATCTCTTTTATGAAGTAGCAATAGGAGAGCTTTATAGTCCAGGGTAACTAAACAGGGAAAAAAACTAAGGTCAGTTGATATTGCACTAGATCACGCCAGAATCAACTCTAAACACTGCTGCTCAGTAATTACAATAATATTGCCATCAGGGAAGAGGAGGCATATGCATGGTTAAACTCAGATAATGACAATCAGGGGTCAGTTGTGGCTGAAAGAAAGCTTTTTCCAGCCAAGTTTATTTACTTAGCACAGCAGTGTATGTCACCTCACAAGTAAGACTTCTGTAAAACTGTATTAGCATTGCTGTGTTATGGTATGAAAATGAATTAATTACCTGTAAACTTGATTTGGTACTTCTTGCCATCAACAACAATCCCATCTTTCTTTATTTTACGTTTCTGAACATTCAAGCTTGAAATCAGCTGAGTTAGGTGTTTTCTGTGAAAAAAAAATTAAAAATTAATACATTAATTACACAATTCTGAATGAAAGGGTTGATTTGCCTGCTGACTTTGAAAAGTTGAACTCATGAATTAAGGGTCTTCAGGCAGTTACCACATACAATATGCAAGCTAGCCAATGACCGCTTCACTTTGACAAGAAAACAAAACTGTTAAGTCATAAGTCATTATTATCATCACATTTATTTAAAACACATTACTTTTATTTTGTACATTAGTTTAAGTGAGATTAAAGAAAATGCTGTACAATGATCTGAACCATTTCAGTTCAGGCCATATCAAAGTTGTATACTGACCTGTTTTCTTTACAGTTCCCAATGGCAAGTGGATAGACAGACAAGGCACTCTCTGAACTTTTATTCATAAAATTAATGGGTACAAGTCCAACAGCCACTTGACTTTTGCCTACCCAAAACAAGGATCGTTTGCAAGCTTCACAAACAACATAAAAGGAAATTTCTAAATCAAAGCATTCAAATTACACATACAGCTAATTCTAGCCCCCGTGTTCTACTAGGAAATTACAAACAGTAAAAAGAGCAATGGTGATAGTGATGGCCGCAAAGAACAAGAATTTAATGACAATACCCTCCATATCCTCCACCTACACATGTTCATGCAAACCAATTCCCTAACCTGATGGCTGGCAAAACAATACTCATTCAGTTGTACCTAATTCACACACATTAAGACATTTTAACCCTTTCCCTAATGTGTAATTGTTGGAAATTTTTGCATCCACCCGTGAAAGTGTTCTTCTTTCCAGCTTTTGTGGAATCCTGACAAATAATTAATAAATCATCGCCTGAACCCCTCATTTGCAGCTATCCAAACTCTTTTAGCCATTTGTCTAAAAAGTGGTTATGACTTCCACCCTTTGCACGGTTCATTGGGTAATACGAGTAAGGTAAAGCACTTGAATATCAATCGATCGAATGAGCAACAAAGTGGCAGGACCTCATTTAAGTTTACTGGATGTTCAATCATCTCCAGTCTCCTTTGCTTAACTCAGTAAAGAGCCAATCGCAATTAATCAAACATGTTCTAACTAATCCCAGCAGACAATTGTCAGTTAAACAAGCCAGATTGCCTTTAGAAAGCAAAAGCACATCAGTACAAATATGCCCTTGTAAAAATGGTACCGGGATCTTGGCGGGATCTTGGCAAGATCCCGCCAAGATTCCCGCCGGGATCCCGCCGAGATTTTGGCCGCCGGGATTCCCGGTTCCGCCGGGATCCTTACCGAAATTCTTGGCAGGAGGCGGGATTCCCGGCGGCCAAAATCTCGGCAGGATCCCGGCGGGAATCTTGCCGGGATTCTTGGCGGGAGACGGGATTCCCGGCGGCCAAAATCTTGGCGGGATCCCGGCGGGAATCTTGCCGGGATTCTTGGCGGGAGACGGGATTCCCGGCGGCCAAAATCTCGGCGGGATCCCGGCGGGAATCTTGCCGGGATTCTTGGACGGGAAGCGGGATCCTGACGGCCAAAATCTCGGCAGGATTCCGGCGGGAGTCTTGCCGGGATTCTTGGTGGGAGACGGGATTCTCAGCGGCCAAAATCTCGGCAGGATCCCAGCGGGAGTCTTGCCGGGATTCTTGGCGGGTAACTGGATATCTCGGTGGGAGTGTTGCCGGGATTTGCGACGGGAAACAAAATTCCTTGCGGTCAAAATCTTCCCGGCAGCCAAAATCTCCGGGGGTCCTGTCTGGAATCTTGCCAGGATTCGCGATGAGAACGTAATTAACATTAATCAAACTACCAGACGCTGACAAAACTATGTCCTATATTGCAGTCCCAAGTATTGTTGACATGATTGTTATCAGCCTTGCACGGATTTCTTAATCGAATTATCCCTTATGTGGTACTATTTCCATGTGACACTAACGAGAAGACAAAGAATAGTTCACGTGCATGGGTTGTTACTTCAGCGTGCCGAAGTTAACGTTGTTGATTGATTTCCACGTTCCCCTTCTCAAACTCATTAATTATTCATATTGTTAGCAGCCTACCAGAACGGCCCATTCTGGTCAGGTGGATGAGTTTAGAAACCCAATGAAAAACGAGTTGAAAACCACACGCGTTTAGAAACGATTTCAAACCCGTGTGTAAATTGTTTCTTAATCTGCATATTCAAAAGGCAAGACGAAAACATGGACATCAACAAATTTATTTATTCACACAATATGAGAGCAAATTATGACAATGAAAGCAACACTACTGCACCTTTTGTCTGATGCATCGAGGAGATTGAAATCCAAGTTTGCATTCTTTTCCTCCATGAATCGACGTATTCCGCACACAATCTGATATATGGTTCTGGGTGGGTATCTTTCCTTTGATGGTTTAGCAACTTCTTGGATAAACTTTGCCAGCCAATAATTGAGGCTTAAAGCATCCATTTCAAGCAACGGAAATTCCAAGGACTGAACTTTGTGCAGATCGTAATTTTTAAATAGACCGCCTGGTTCCAACGTTGCTACTTTAGGAACTCGGACTTTTTGCCATTGTTCAAAAATTCCAACCGCCCATTTGTTTTTATATTGGGTAGACTTCGGAATAGCGCTGGCCACACACTTTTCTTCTTGTTCAAAAGTTTTGGCAGCTCTAAATCTGTACTCTGCCATTTCTGCCATTTGGGTTGTGAATTCAAAGCAACGTGTTTGCTTCGAACTGACAAACAACAAGACTGAAAAACGTTGCATTAAATGCAAGAATAATTTCACACACTAGCACGTCGGCGACGGGATCTCAATCAACGCCTCAAAGCGTTGATTACGATCCACAAATAGAATATTTGAATCGAGAAAACTCATTAAAATGATAAGTGCTTCTAATTTTTTTGTTGGAGAAGTAATTACAAAAACTCGTGCTTCAGGTTTCATCAGGTTTCCAAACACTCGAAAACAATAAAAATGTTTTCTCGTGTTTGGAAACCTGATGAAACCCTCGCACTCGTTTTTGAAATAGTACATGAAAGCCTCGTGGTGCCAGGAGCGTTGCTGGTGGAAGGAGGCAAGTGTCTTCTTTATTTGCTGTGAAATTCGTAGCATCTGCAGGAGAATAACCAACGAACAGGAAGAGTTTGATGGTGTTTTGAGCATTATGTGTTTGTTCGCACTTACATTTTATACGGCTCAGATGTAAACCATATGTGTTCGCGGTTCAGAGAGATCGATTTATTTGTAGTCAAGACAAAGCATGGAATAGCGGCCGTGCAGAAACTCGGATTTGTTCATGATCATCTAAGAAAGGAACAGTGTGCTGGACGAGAATTGTCAGTGGAAATTTAAATGCTGAGTGAAAGAAACGTGTGAAATCTGAAATATCTGGCAACGCAGTTTTGCGAAGTACCTTTTACAATTGTCATCAGAGGAACAAATATTGTTTGGTACTCCAAAGTATTCAGAATTTCGCAGAACGGCCCCATTGGAGGAGACAGGTGGAAAGGCTTGGGTTTTATTTTATAACATGCACACCGTTTCAGATTTAAGGTTAATCTACATCGTTATTTCAAGATTACTCTCTCTTTAATAAACGTAAGTGTATTAAATTTTGTTGACGCGTTCTGCCTGAACATACGTGCAGGGTCTGTAATTGGGCGAAGCTTATGCAAAACACAAATTAAATCGCCAAATACTAGCAAATGTGGGGAATTTGTTGAAAACATCTGCGCCGCTTGCATTGCGCTTCAACTCGTTTATAAATGTAAACACTGAAATATGAACATGCAGGGATGAACAGGGATGACCATCTGTTTTTGTATAACCCTGAGAATCCAATAAATTGTATCTAGTAAATAATCCCATTATTTTCCTTTGTCTTTGTGGTTTATTTTGGATAGTTCAACTGAAAACAGAATGTGCGAGGACCTTTTAAATGAAAACTATCTACATCTAATTAGACTGTCTCAATTTGTTATGGAATTTATCTTGCGTAGTTCTTCCTCAACTATTTGCCTTGGAAAAGAATACAAAAGGAGAACACGTTATGGAGAATAAAAAGGTGAAACCGACGACACCGAACAAAGAAAAATAGAATTCAAGGGATTACAAACAAACTACACTTTCCGGTAACTTGAAGCCTCAGTTAATCGAACCTCCCGCCAACTTTATAACTCGAGGTGAACGCTTTTTTCTCTTCACAACATTTCCTTCAGAATTTTGCCCTGGATAACTCAAACCTTCAAATAACTCCAACCTTTGTTATTTTCCTTAAAGGTTCGAGTAAAGAAACTGAACAAGGAAAATGACAATGTAAAAATAAAGTGTTTCTTTTGTGGCGTCTTCTAGTCTTGCAGAAATTGGCTGCTCGCAAAACTGTGGTCACGCAAGACACGATTTTTTTTGTCATGTAGTGCAAAGCTCGTGAAATTGTCGATCGCAAATTGTTTATATATTGTTGGTGTTGTTTTGCATCTAAAACTATTTAACAAGGCACCATTTTCAGTATTAGATTCTGCAACTTGCCACAAATTCTGAAATTTGTCAGACTTGTCACCTGGCTGTTCTTTACGCTACGGGCTAAATTGTGTCAAGTTTACGCAAATCTGGAGAAGACGGCGAAAACTAAGCTTACTTTTTGAACTCACAAAATGAATGCTTAAGTAATGTCTAAGAGCAAATTAGTTACAGGTAAGTAAGTTTATTTATACCATCCTCACACATTTTTATAGGTAAGTCAAGCTTTTTTTCAGTGTGGATTTTTCTTACAAGGGAGCCTCTTTCTGTGAAAGACTCGCCAATGGTCAGTTTACTTGACTGAAATCAACATCACCAATTAAAATAAATTAAAGGTTAACAGTCGACGACATATAAAAGGGTTCTTTCAGCGAAAAAATATACAAGGCAACAAAAAGCAGTACACGCTGATGCTTTTGAGTGAAATATAAAAGTGAAACTCACTGACCTTTTCCTGACATGTTGAATGATTGGAGCGACCAGACTCGTACGTTGAAGGAAAGAAACCCAGTTCAGTAGCGGCTTCCATCGCGGCAAATTAGTAAGCCGTAGAGACTATAGACGTCCTTTGGAAATTTTTGAAAGCATTTAACTCGATTGTTCATTCCTCAAATGTAGCTTTGTCCACAACATCTACTCATCCTTTGTTTAAGTTCATTCTCAGTACACTTTAGTGTGGCATGTCTTGCTGGGTTTAGCATGCCGGCCGTTCTCTCGTTGACAACAGTTTCTTGAGTTTCTTTCAAAACGTTCTCTTGCTTCAAACTTGACAGAACCATGTTGTTTTCGGTAAAAATAATAACTGTTAAACGTTTCAATTTTCTCCTGTACATACAACAAAAAGAAGCCATTTTCAACTTGTTTTGTGGAAAAGTTTCGCATTTTTTGGCTTACGCGAGCACCGCTCGCCGATGGCGTGATTGAATCAACCAATCACATTGTTCCATTAACGCAATGGCGGGAGTCAAGGCGGGATTTTTTGGCGCGACTACGGTATTAGGTACATGGCCGGCAAGCAGCGAAAAAAGTTAAATTCAGAACGACAACATATTAGTCACAGGAAACAGTATTTAAATAACCCTTGCTTAACTCTTCCGTGGTGGCTTATAAAGAAAGTTCAACAAAGAGATGACATGACATCACCTAGACAGAAGTAGTCATTTAAAATACAGGGATGCGAAAACGAAGTCCTCTGCATAAAAGGTAAGCTTAAGTGACAACAAATAGACATCAGTGGTCTGATAAAATGAAATGACTTGTAAAACAGAGCCGATCAGAGCCAGCAGCGTTTCTGATCGTTGTTATTTTGGTAGATGTCGCGCGTAGCGGCAAAGCTACAAAACCGGACAACCGTTAACATTGCTCTTCGTCGATTGTTAGTTTCAGTTATATCGAGAACCCGGAATGATTCTCCTTACGGATACAGCACTGCGTTAATTGCCACTTTAATCCCGTTTGAAGATATAAACTTTTGAAGATTAATAGAGTTCGGGATTAATGACCATCGTCTTTACAATCTCGCACAACGTGCCAGCGCGAACTCCCGCACGATGATCGCCCTGTTTTTTATTCATCAACATAACGAGCCATACAAGAACGCTGTTTGAAACGCACTCTGATAAAAATATCAGTTGCAATAGACCTCACTAAAGTTTGCTCGGGCTTTACATACCACAACTTGTAATATTTTTTCTGAAGTCTCATCACGGTCAGTTATGAATCTGCGCATCTTGCCAAGATCGTAGTTGTCGTGCCGAGATTGCGGTTGTCTTGGCGGGATCACCGATGTCTTGGCAAGATCACGCCGGGAACCGAAACTCTCGCCGGGATTCTTGCCAAGATCCCGGCCAAGATTTTTTCTTGCCAAGATCCCGTTAGAATCCCGGCGGGGAAATTCCGTTTCCCGGCAAGATTTTTTATTTCCCGGCAAGATCCCGGTAGGAAGCGGGATTCTTGGCGGGATCCCGCCGGGATCCCGGTAGCCATTTTACAAGGGTGTCAATTGCATAAAAAAAATCCTTTGCTTACATCCGGATCCCTCCCCCCCCCCCCCTTCTGGGAATACGATGATTTTTGAGAAAACCAAAAAATGCATGCAGTAATTATTTGAACTTTCTAAAACATGAACATTCTATTATGAGTGACAGAAATAGTAAAAAAGCACTTTCCATAATGCAGTGCTTTTATTTCATACATGTAGGTACTGAGATCGAAAAAAATGGCAAATTTCAGTCGCCTTCTGGAAACTAATATTAAGTGATAAACAAAATTAATTCACACATAAGCTTAAGTCTTAAGTCTCTTAAGTCCATGTAAATAAAATTATTGAAATTCAAGCAAACAATTCAGAAATCAGAATTATAGGTTTAAAGAATATTTAAGACCTACTTCAGTAGATTCATAAATGAGGATGTGGTTTTTCATCGATTCGTTACTTGCATGGATTTTGGTAGGGTTTTGCCGAGGATATTGTAAACAATGACTGGATTCAGAGTTTAAAAGAACGAGCCATATCTCAATTATGTCCTGTTTACATGTATCATTCTTTTGTTAGTCAATGAGTTAACATCTTGACGATTCGCGCTGGTACTTCAAGTTTCGTCTATTACTTCACTACATGCTTTTAAAAGCTGTTTTCTCCTTTGCCTGGCTACACTTTGCTCCGTGAAAACAAAACTCACTGGTATCCTTCAAAGTTAAAAGCGGGTTGTCGTCGTAAAAAAAATAACTGAAAATAATATATTTATAACCAAAGCCAAGGCAAATTTCTCTTTGTTCGAGATAACGGGGAATTGGAAATAAGCGAGTTGAGATAGTGGGATCCTTCTAAATAAAAGCGAATGTACAATACCGTAATATTCTGTGAAATGATTGAAAAATTCCGAGAAACTCACCGGGGAAACTCAGCAATCAGATCTTCAATCGGTTCAATTAAAGCATCGGGCCAAAGCAATCCATATTTCTCCTCTCTAAGACATTCATATTCCACTTTATAGGCATTCGGGACCGGCAGTCGAGTTTCTTTAGCCTATCTTTTCATTTCTAACGTTGAAAAGGTATTGTGTTCTCGTTCTCGGTGACGCGGCCATTATTGAATCTTGTAATATGATACCATCATCTTTGCTCTACCCCCTCAAATTCCGTTACTTTTTTCCGTTTTTTTTGTGTTTTTTTTTTCACTTTCTACGAGTAGTACTAAATGACATAAAAGGTGCGGTTTAAGTTTTGACGAAAAGTTTGCTTTTGTTACAAAGCACGGAATTTGATTTTACCTGAACACCTTCTAACTTCATGCTGTCCTTGGCGTAAATTTCTTCTCCGTTCTCTCTCTCCGTTACGATTTCTTTCCCCTTGTTCATCTGTAGAATAAATACAAAAACGTAGACGTAAATTATTCGGTGGTACAAAATTATTTCCAATCACAAATTGATAAAAATCAAGAAATCTGTACCCGACATGTTTACAGTTCTCTGTCGGCGTCTCTCAGTTTTCCTCTGGCGTTGTTCTTCAGTACCGTCAGTCTTACTTCTGATCTCGTTGCCTTTCTCGCTTTGCTGTAAGCTTACTGTTCCTTTGTCTTTCTCGTTTACGTTTCCGTCCTGCTTGACGCTGTTCTTCAGTGGCGTTTCTCATCATTACCCGTTGTTGTTCTCTATCTCCTTCTCTTTTCCTTCGTCTCTGCTCTTCTGACATATTTTTCTCAGTATATTATTTAAATTAAAGTTTAATAAAAGATAAATGGACAATGATCTGGGCGAAAATTTGCCTCATGTAAGAATGTCATGCGACGGTCTCCGCTTGCCACGGACCATAAAAAATCACCAGCATGCCTTTTAGTATAAGTATGGGGCTCCACTCTTGCAGCCTTCGGCCGCAAAGGAGTTCCGCTAAAAACTGGGAAAATAAGTACTTTGTATATTTTCCCTATTGAATGCCAGTTTGCTCATCACATATTTACGTAAATTTTATTAACCCTATACAGACAAGGCTTTTTTCGCTCGACTTTAACAAGCTCTCTTTGGGAGCAAATAACGCAGACTCGTTCACATTTACTCACAAACAATTGCCATAGTCTTGTTAAGCTGATATCGAGCTTTCAACAAATTGTTGTCAGAGGTGACAATTCTCACACCTCAGGTGGCAAATCACATTTGTATTGCGGGCTCAAAAATAAAAGTTCGGCGTTTTACGGCTAATTTGTTAAGATATACTTTACAGCAAAGTAGGAGTTTATTCCTATACAGAAAAGGAAAAAATAAGTGGGATCCCAGAGCGCAACTCCGATTACTTCCTTAGTATCGGCGTTAATATTAAAAACCATGTGCCATGTTTTTAAGTGGCTATAATACCGAGTCGAAAGCAGTGTTTGTTCTGGGCTCCAGTGAAAAGTTTCTCGTACTTCATTTCAATAAGCCGCCCAAATTTCTTTCAGATACGATTTTTTACGTCTTTATTTTTAAAATACGTTTCAGTGCATTCGGTACCTGCCCTTAAAATTTGCCATTTTTTCGCCGAAATCTCCTCGCAAACAGCTCGTGATCAGCCGCCATTTTGAATTCTCTTTGGAAAGCCGTTGTTCAAAGTGTTTGTGCTAACAAAGGGCTGATTATTGGTCGAAGAATACTGAGAATCCACGGTATTTCTCGCGTACTGTCGGAACTCAGTATGGCGTCGATAACAATCAAAAATGCATAGCAACGCGCTAGTTCTCCTTAATCGTTCACTTATTTCTCGTTGAGTGACGTCTGTACGTCGCAAAGATCGGATATCAAAAGTTTATATGGACAAATAACGTTCAAAAGGTAACGTGGACCTTAGAAGCGATTGCCAATTACTTGTGAAACTGTAGCGTTAAAGAATTCCGCTGCCTTTTCCTCTAATTTCCCTGGAACTATTCCTTATTGTCGCTAGTAGAAATATGAAAAATTGCTCCACAGCTAAAATGCTAAAACATTGCGAAACAACGCTCGTAGCAACCAACTTTGGCCTTCGTTTCGCTGCTTCAAGCATAGGAGAAATTCTCATCTCTCGGATTTGGCTACAACTTAATATGTACTTTCACATACTTGAGGTTTTAGGTATGTTTCAATTTTGACCTAATGTCAGTCCTTAACTCCAAGAATATTTTAAAAAGGTATGACAAAGAAACTGTATCTACTGGATATTTCTTCGACTATATCATCTTTTAGAATGACCAGTGATTACTAGAAGGTGTTTCTCCAGGCGATTGATTAAGCTCCCCGTTTACTAAATAATTCCTCTTAACAATTTCCCTATCATGGTTATAATGTTGTGTTGACTCAAGCCAACTTGCCCACCACAAAGAAACTCTAACCTCTAAATCATAAGATAAATGTTGGAAACCACACTAAAATGTTCAAAAAATAATATAAGCGGTAGCTCTTACCTCGCCTTGTAAGAGAGCTGAAGTTAAATAGTGTTTCTAGGAGAATATATTGCTTTTAAGTTTCCACGTGACTGAGGGCTGTCAATCAGCTCGGTTTCTTGGCGTGTTGTACATCATTATAAACAGTAAATTTAAGTTTCATATATTTGATATCTAATTTATTTTCAAGCTTATTGTTGTTAGCTATTTAGCAGTTTCTGACTGTTCTTTTTATCCAATAAAGAACTGTAGACAATTGCAAACTATGGAAAGCAATTTGGCCCGCTTCTTTAATATGTTTTGTTAGAGAGATTTAAATTGAAAATGATCAATTCATTAGTTATTTCATTTTATTAAGTAAACTCAAATTCACATGCGTACACCCAATCGTTTGTCCATGCATAAACGACAAGGATAAGTGTTAAACAGACTCTCAACGTGCAAGAAGTTAAGAACAAGGCAGTCTCTCAGATTAGAGAGCTATTGCGAACGGCAAAACAAGAAAAGTAATCTGCCAAGTGTTCAGGATTGAAGTAATCAGCCGACACTCACTCACACCCATACCAGATAGATTACTAAGAATGATGAGATTAACATTATACCACAGAAAACTTCAAATGGTTTGAAGTGATTTAAAAACTTGATTTTGCTGGGGCTGTCATTTGTATTTCAAGAAATAGAAGTTAACGTTGTCTTTGTAAAGTCATGTTTTTGGCTTTATAAAACTATGTACCAAATTATTTAGCTATTCAGGTACATTATATTGAGATGTGCCTTGAGATTGTTCAGCTGTCAACCTCTATAAACGAAGAGGTCTAATAATTTTGTGGACCACCGCCCGTGTTTAGGAAAGCACACACAATATTTAGTTGCTTCCAATAATCCTAGACATTCTTTACACCTCCTAAGTCCATTACATTTTATTGTCAAAAGTTTACAGTGGTAAAGTAGGGTGTAGGATCTATATTACGTTTCCCCGTAATTGTTACAGAGGATTATTCATGACCAATATATCACCTAGTAAGGAGGCTCGAAAGGGTTTTTGGCCGCGCGAGCGCGTAGCCCACACAGGACATTGCTATAATACACAGGTCAGCTGATAGCCTGTGAACAGGCTCTCTGGTCGGAGAAAGAGCGAAAAAAACAAAGGGCGAGAACGAGCAAAGAGACGGGGAGGGGGTGGGGAAGGAAGGAGGGAAGAGAGAAGGGGGAGAGCCTGTTGACAAAGGATTGAAACCGCCATTCCGCCCCCTTGTAATTGACCTGTCATTGATCGTCTGCATCGATCGTCATCGATCATCGATCGTCTGATCGGTCGTCTTCGGTTGGACGCCATAAGATTTGGGTTATTTAACATCTCTTCAACTCAAATCATTATGTGCAGTGGAATCTACATTCTCTGAGTTTTCAAATAGCGTATTAAACTTAGAAATCGATTGAGAATCGAAGGAAAAAAGGCATTATTGGCCTGACAATAAAAATTTTATGATGTCCCTCGCTGTCATTGATTAACTTCAATTTTGAACACGTGAGGGAAGGACAATACTCTAGGGGTATCCTTGAATTGGTTAGTGGGTATACCCTTTAGACCTGTATGCCATGCGCTTCTAGCGATCTAGCCTCGAGCAATTTGTTGAGTTTTCGGAGCTACAATTTTATACCTCTTTCCGCCTTCTTTGTCAGGTAAGTGTGTTTTAGCTCCCCATTTCCTCTGCTGATTGCATTCAGGACCGTTTACGTATTTCCACGTATTTTTCTTCTGCATATCTTTTGTTGTTACGAACCTTGAGTTCGCTTGCTTCGCTCGTATCCGCCCGCTCGTATCTTCGCTTCGGTAGTTCATTATAATTCCGTCATTATGAATAATTCAGTTCGTCCTAAGGCCCTCATCATCGGGCATTCTTTTGTCCGTCGTTTAAAGGACGATCTCCTGCGGAATTTTGACTCTCGTGCATCCCTTGATTTCGGGCTAGATCGAAGCATGGAGGTTTTGTTGCATGGCGTCGGCGGGCTTCGCGTTACTCAACTTCGCCGCATTATTTCCCAGAAAGTTCGCGATCTGTCGGCAAATGCTGTGCTTTTGGAAATCGGCACGAACGACTTGGCTTCTATTTCACCCGAAATTGCGGGCTCCGACATTCATGATATTGTCGAATATTTACATTTCTCTTTAGGTATAAAAATGGTGCGTGTTTGTTTAGTGATACCTCGTAGGGTTCGCGGGTCGGGCTTGCCCGACGCTGGTTTCAATCTTTTGGCCCTGAAACTAAACCAGTATCTTTCTGTGTTGCTGGATGATACTCCTTTCGCTTTTGTCTGGCATCACGAGGAGCTGGAGTCGCTGGATCGCGCCATTTTGATGCCAGATGGTGTTCATTTGAATCCACATGGCCAGTACAAGCTGTACCGGAGCTATCGTGATGCACTTTTAAAGGCTTTGCCTTCGTCGTCTTAGAATTTTTCACGGGGGTTATGGGCTCTTAATAACTTGCTTTGTGTTTGTACTGTAATAATGTAAGCCTACAATATTGATTATTTCATCATTGTTGGCCTGGCGCCCACTTAGCTGTTTTCGTGTCACATGGTTAACGCTCATTTATGGCCTCCTACGTTTGCAGGCTTTTTTGTTTTTATTAACGTTCATTTATGGCCTGCATTAACACTTGATTTGTTGGCCTGGAGCAGCCTTAGCAGGATTAATTTTCTTTCGATTTTCTTTTGGCCTGTTAAGTTGGCCTGGAGCACACTAAGCCATTTGTTTGTGCTACTTTATTGCCTGCTTAAAGCCTGATTCCTTATTTGTCGGCCTGAGCAGACTTAGCACGTTGCTTTGTTTTAATTTACTTTCTGGCTTCGTGCTCATTTATGGCCTACTTTGCATGAGAAGCTTAACCCACAGAAAAAATTCGCTCCAGGAGACTATTTCGAGGTGATAAATTCCGTCAATTATTTTGCTCAACTTGGAGAATTGAATGACGTTTGCGGTCAACATCAATCGACACTATATAATTTAAATGAGCTAAATAAATGCTAAATCTCTCTGAAGGGTAACCGATCTGGTGGGTTTCGAATTGAAAGAAAATCTCGAAGATAGTCAAAGACACCTCTTTTCCAATTCTTCGCTTCAATTCTTTGCTTCTACTCGGCTTGTTATTGGAATATGTCAGTTTCAGTTAATGCCTTTGGGCTTTAGGAAAAGCCAAGTTCAGTTCTCGTGTTTGGCTATTGGCTGTACTTTAAATGAGAAAGGGATAGCTCTATGGCCATTGTGTGGATCGTAAAGAGTCGAGTTATAGTCGCAATGCCGGTCAGAGTAGCCGTTAAGCGGCCGCGAGATTTGAAAATGCCGCGCGCGCTTTGTCGCCTTTGTCCTGTCACGCGCGTCACGTACATTGTTTGCTCGCGCTTGGTCGGAACGGCCTGGCACATTGCTCCTCTATTGTTGCCCTGTGTGTACTTTCGATTAATGTTGTACAAGGAACATGTGGAAAATAATTATCCATAAAAGGTTTATTATTACCGAACTTTTAATGTTTTACTGGAGCGGGAATTTCAACTTGGAAAACACGATGTGTTTCACGAGTTCGTCAAACGAAGTGTTTTCGCAATGGCAGCGGATGTTTCGTCCTCCGTGCCGTCGAAGACGTGGGAACTCTGCAGAGTTACTAGCCCAGCGTTGGACACCAAAAAACATTGGTACGTCCTCACTAAGAGTCTGTGTGGTAGCAGGCCAAAAGATTTCGCCAAGAACGAAATTTTTTGTCGCTTTCCGAGCGAAATTCAACTTGTGGAAACCCGAGAACTGAAGCCCGCCACCAGTAACTGTTCTTATAGCAAGAATACGCGAAGCCTTTATGTGGCTACTTCGTTTGGTCTTTGCGCCGCCTTATTGAGACAACGAGACTTTCCCCCAGACGGATTCATCGGATCGTCCGAATTTATCGCTGTTCAAAATGTCATGAATTGTATCATCCTCGACTCAGACAAAGAATATGGCGGGAAGAATTCCAATTTTGCCGCGCGTGCAAAGGTTGTCGATGCACAGATCACAAGTTGGAAAGCGAAGTTCGAAGCTGCCGATCTTGAACTGATCAAGTTAAAAACGAGGGTATCTGATTTGGAGGCAGAAATCTTGGCGCTGAAAAGCAGTTCAACTTCTCCCTATAATTGCTGCACAACCACATTGCTTGGTGACGGATCATCCCCGGTTTCCTCTTGCTCTTCGTCGTCGAGTATCGAAGATATAAAAACTAGCCCTCTTGGATCCACGACAAAGAAGAGGAAAGTGGCGGCACACTGCAGAACTATCATGACGGATCTGAACGATGTCTGTGATAAATACAACGAATTGTTGGCGTGTGTTCTGGGAAACTGTTTTCTGTATGGGAATGAAGAGGACAAGAAAGACGTGTCCAACACTGTGTCTGAGATTTTGAACCTTGTGATGGACTCCAAGGGAACAAAAAAGGGAATCAAGGATCTTCTCCTGGCGGAAACCCACCAACGAGTTTTGCAAAGTATGCGAGTGCCAGACTGGGTTCTTTTGTATTTGAAGATCCAGGCCAAACTCCCGGATGCTGCTTGGCAGACTCTGCTTAATCTTACACAGTTTGGACGAAGTGGGGTAATATGATAATTTTTGTTTAGTATTATTAATTAGTTAATTAATTAATTTTATGTAGTAGCCTCAGAGGCATTGCTTTTTCAGAAAAAAAATGTTGTTGTTGTTTTGTAGGTGTGTATGGCATGGGTTGGGGGGGGGGGGGACAAGTAAGGGGCTAATTGGCCATTAGCTCTACTGTCTTTGCAGGGCTTCTAATATGACTTTGGTTATGAGATTTGGCAAAACCATATTGAACATGTTCTTTGCAACAACACCCAAGGAAAAAATGACAATTTGTATATGCTCACATATATTTATGTACACTATTTACTTTTATTTTCATAAATAAATTATTACATGTAGCAACTGTCACATTGCATATGTTGAAATTTTGTCACTTTAATTTGTTCTATGCTTTTTCCATTTAAAAAGAATTTTTGTTAGGAATGAAACAACAAATTATGTGTTATTTCTATTGATAGTACAAACATGTTTTGCAGCGTTCTGATGATACAGCAGTGTTGTTAACGAAAAATGAGATAAAGGCAGTTAGAAAATTGGTTTTCACGGTCATTCGAAGAACAATGAAAATTGGAAGGATGCAAACTGAATTTGATGCCTGCAGTGTTGACTTGTCATCTGTCCTGGTCTGGGCAATCAGAGAACAGTGCCTACTTTCCTCTGACCAGGAAAACATGGAATTCAACATCAAACGTGATGGTCGCCCACTTGGAGGTATGGTGCACAATAGTATCTATCATTTTTATTTTATCTTGTTTACACAAACACTAGACAGTAGTACGCCACAGTGCAATTTGAATGAAAACAAAAAAAAAAATTGGTAAATTCTCGTACATTGACTGTTCATATGCAGACCTGGCAACTCTCACGGTTTCACCGTGAGACTCACGGTTTGGGGTATCAACTCACGGTCTCACGATTTGGCCTCCAAATCTCACGGTGAATCAGAAAATCTTGAAATTGCCAAACAATTCAGGTAGTATGAAGCAATATTGAAAAACCGTGTTGAAAATGGCCAAATTTGTCACATCTAATGTTTGAGGGAAAGCTGGGTACAATTCCGACCTCATTCCCGTGAAACCATAGGTCAATATAGGTGTACTTAGGTCTCTGGGGAAGCTAGAGCTGTGAATAGTTAACTCAAACTGGCGCCTCGCGTCGAAAGCGAAACAGAACCTGACTTCAAAAAATGCGGCAAAAGAATACAATAGGTAGCACAAATAAGGTAAAGAATACCTTGAAACAAGAAATCTACCATTTTTATTTTCATTTTACACATATTTTGGAAATCTCCAGGTTTGAGGTCCCAATCTCCAGGTTTTTCTGGGCTTTTTTGCAAGGTCTCCAGATTTGCATGTTTTGGAGGTCGGCAGGTCTGCATAGACAAGGCACTTGCACGTCTCATGAATCAGGTGGATCACAAAAGTAAGCAAAATATAGCTTCGGCAACAACATTTCAATGCTCAGGAAGTGACAATGCTAGCAAAGTGCATGATGACTCCCTTAATAATAATTAATTGACATTGAGAATAATTACTATTCTGTTCACCCATTCTTTCTGTTCAGTAATGTCACATTGGTCAAAAATTGCATTGTGAATGCTTTAATAATGTATGTTACATACAATATTGGTTAATTGATATTGTCAAAAGAAAAAACAATAAATAGTTTATATTATTTTAAGGATGAAAGTAATTTGCCAGGCGCTCGTTCTCATGAATGTTGCGCTCCAAAGAACAAAGAATTTACTTCAATTGATGAACTTAGAGTTGAGGAGGGGAAAGAAAAGAAAGATGCTCCAATGAAAGTCTAATTTATTTAAATTGTAACTACAGTGTACCTTTTATTTGCAGTCCTCTATCAGGCATTTAAGCCTCAACTTTTAGTGGCCCTCGTCAGTTTTAAATCGCCACTGGCGACTGGGCGACTGGGCGACTGGGCGACTGCCAATTGTTTTAGCCCTGAATTTGTTTTTTTTTTCACTGATCCTTTATTTCTGTTCTAGGCATGTATGCCAGCAGTGATCAGTGATGCAGCATTTTCTTACAGTGAAGGTACGTGGAAGATATCAGTTATATAATTAGCCCAGCTTATGTATCTAACTGTTCAGTAAATTGAACTGGATTGAATGCAGTGATTGGGTTAATTTGGGTTCGGTAATTGAACACAATAATTATTAACCAAAAATATGCCTGCAGCTGTGTTTGATTCCATTCAATTTCTGCACCCAGTCAAACATAATTAAACAGTTTTAAAATCATTCAAATATATAGATTTCAACTGGAGCTCCAAATTTTTTATTTGGCAATCCTATTATTCACAATAGAAAATAAAAATTGAACCAACGATAAAATTGAACCACAACATTTACACGAGTGTGCCATCAAGACTTCCATTTGGGAAGGGCAATGAGAGCCTTTACATCTGGACTTAACGAGGCAGACTCTTAATCACCATATTGTTGCTATGGGAAGTTCCTCAGAACCATCATATCTTGGAAACCCTATTACTTCCACAGATAAGCTGCTTGGCCACGTTTGTTTTATGGGAAAGGTTTTCAAGATTTTCAAGTCACAACTATGTTCGGCATGTCACTTGACCTGAACAGAAAAAATGCTAAAGCTCTGCAAACAGCATACAGTTTTCGCTATTGTAAACATTGCGAAAATTTAAAGATTAATTCAGGATGCAAAATTTGAAGTAACTGTTTCTAGAAATTCGCTTTATTATGAATATAAAAGTTATGATGGCACAAGCATGTATCTTTATACATGTTTGTGCTGTAGTTCTTCTATTGTTTGTAAAAACAGTAATTGCATGCTTCGGATTGTAAAGAAGGGTGGGGCGATTCGCAAAAAAATCTGAACTTTACTAGTTTCCGCTTAGCTTTGCTGTTTTTCTTTTTAATGTGCGGTTGGGAACTGGCACTATGTATGCATGTGCAATGTTCAGTTGTGGAATTCAGATGTTCTTCCTCATTATTTCACCAATATAGCGGCACAAAATGCTGCAGAACAGCATATGACAATACCATCCACAAAAATCCCTTAGCAACAATGTGAGATCTGTAGTTAAGAATCTCCCTTCCTCAAGTTACAAAATCCTTTTTTTCGTGGTGATGTGAGATTTATTCTGGATGGCTAATTATGGTTAATTAACTTGATGCAGAATGAATCAATTAGTTATACCATGTTTACATGACACCAGTATGAACTCACCCAGGTATGACTCGCACTGTTACGAGATTTTGTGCTTTTATCATGTAACAAATACAGAGAAGCAAGAGGGAACTGGGGTGAACTTGTATCAGAATGAAAAACATACAATGAACTGGTGTCATGCAAATACCCCCTCAGACTAAAGTTGAGCAGCTCTCAAGAATGTTTAACAACATCCTCAGATACCCAGGGGCAGTAAAACCCTGATTTCATTAAAGCGGTGTAAACTCAGACTGGTACAATTTTGTTTGCATGAGACCAGTTTGAAAGTCAGACTGGCATAAGTATTTACATGACACCAACCATCTCTAAAAATACAGTTTACTTTTGTCCACTTGGAATGCCTCAATGCCACTTATTTAAATGCATATGCTCAAAACAAATACTGTAAACTGCCGCTTATAAGCCCGCACGCTTAAAAGCCCCCCCCCCCCCCGGCTATAGGCCCATCTACCTGTAAACAAAAAATACATCCAGTTATAAGCCCCCCACCCCAAATATAAGCCTTCCTCTAGTTTTCCCTGTTTCCTTAATATCAGGCACTCTCACAGAAAACTGCGAAGATGAACTCTGAGCTTTCGTTTTGTTACGTTCCGGTTACGTTCATGTTGTTGCAATTTTCATTTTGTTGTTAAAATTGAAATGAATTCCATTTATTATGACGTTTCAAAGGTTAATTACAAACTGGTAAATTAAAAACGTATTTCGATCAACACTGCTGTGGCTCATTTCGAAACGTGTTTCTTATTCTGCTCATAAGCCCCCCCGGATATAAGCCCCTCCGTTTATAAGCCCACCCAAAACCCCTTACGAAGTGGTATAAGCCTAGGGCTTATAAGCAGCAGTTTACGGTATCGTAAAACATTTGGGGTAGGTTTTCATGCGAGCGTGCATGTTCAGTGCATGACGTGGCATGACATTGCCAATTTTGTGAATTGTGTGCGCAGTATGGATGCGCAGAAAAAAATTGTGCAAATATCCTTAGAACCTCCCTAAAGCCATGGGCTTACTTTTGGCAACTGAGATAATAAAATTCTACTTTGTTTTCCATACAGGTTTTTATTCCATCAACCTGATGTCAAAAAAATATGGCAGTTTATTGTTAGGCTTTGGTTAATAAATTTGTACTCTTAGCTACATGTATGTTCCCAGGCAGACATTATCAATTGAAATAAAAAATTTGAAGAGCAGTTTTGAAATAAGGTTTTATATTTTTTGTCTTTTTATGCAAATTTTGATGTTGGTGATTAGTTTGACTGTATCCACATACACTTTAATCCCTCAGTAACACACCCATACACCAGTAACATTTATTTGGGAGTAACCCTACTTCCCCCCCCCCCCCCCCACACACACACACACAACTAACTTCCCAGGAATAATGATTCAGACTTATCTGATTGAATTCACTTGACAGGGAAAACTATTTCAAATGATGGATTCACCACAGTCTGATCCCCTCTTGTGAGTTCATTACGTGACAGGTTTCTGACTATTCTGAAATGATTTATGAAGAGGCTTTTCTTTTTGTTTCTCTTTGCTACCAGATTATGACAGTCAGTAACAATTTCTCATTGGTGACATTAGATGCAGTGTAAAGGCTAATGGTCAAGCCAAAAACAAATTATACCACAAGATTTACTGCCATCACGGTCAGGGGTAGTAACATGTCATAATCTGTGCATTAAATTAAGTCACTAGTGGTTACTGGACCATTTGTTATTCGCATTGGCAACACTGTTAGTCACAGATTTTTAATTGACTGATTGACCGATTTATCAACTAAGTGGTTGAGTGGTTGATTCATGACTGATGGGTACTTAAAGTGATTGATTTTATTAAAATAGTCCCTGGGCATCAATAAGAGTACCGTATTTACTCGATTAAGTGCCGCCCCGAATTAGCGCCGCCCTCGAATAAGCGCAGCATTTGGGACAAAAAAGTTAATAAGCGCCGCCCCCGAATAAGCGCCGCGGTCCCGATGCGGCGCTTATTCAAGGAATTCCATAGAGCTAAAAAAACCACTACAAAGCAGCTCGAAAACAGCATTGGAAACTTCTTTTCATCAAAAGCGATGTTCTTCAGTTCAAAGTGATTATATTTCACCGCTCGCCCATTAAGTTCTCTACCCTGCGCTTCTGTTACTTACTGTAAAATTTTCGTACAGATAGAAAAGATTTCTTTGTCGCATCCAATTTTTAAAAAGCGCCGCCCTCAAATAAGCGCCACCCTCGAATAAGCGCTACATTTGAGGCGCGAAAAATTTAATAAGCGCCGTAGCGCTTATTCGAGTAAATACGGTAAACAAGGTAAATTATTATTCCACTATAGCAGCAGTTTATCATATAAGGAGAAAACACATACATGAGAGTATGAGAGTGTATTGCGCTGTAGAAAGCGTATTGCACTGTAGTGTCCCGGTTTCAAATCACTCATTGAATAAATCATTAAAAAAAGTTAGGCGAATATTGTAGTGGAATAATAAATATCATTCAGTGGTTTTACTGATAATGGTGAAGGAAATTTTACCGGTACTCATTGCTCGCATTTTTCCTCGCTCTATACTACACAACTTATCTGTTAAACCATTGAATAAGGTGGAGGTATTTTTCAATTAGTACCTTGTCTATACAATTTGACAACTCTGCAAAAATGTAAATAAATTAAGCCGTAGACTTGTGGCAGAGAAAAGACCGAGGTAAGGTAAACAAAAATAATTATTGTGCCCAATATTTAAGTTTACAACCTAAACTGGGGCTTATTTAGAATTTTGTAAAACAGTTTCATACCTGCCATCTATCCCGATTTAATAGGAATTGTCCCAGTTTTTAAGTTTCAAAACCTAAAAAAATGAGGACATTCCGATTTTCAAGAAAAAAAGACAATTTGGAACTGGGTTGTTAAAGATAATAATCAACTAAAATATAATATTGCTGTCAGGTACCACTTGAAATAATAATAATAATAATAATAATAATAATAATAATAATAATAATAATAAATAAAATAAATAATAAAAATAAAAATTAGAGTTCCGCTTTTAGGCTTGGCTAGATCTATATGTTATTTTTCCTATGAAAAGTTGTGATATATTGGTCATGAAAAATTCTCTGTTACAATTACGAGGAAAAGTAATATAGATCCTACACCCTACTTTACCACTTTAAACGTTTGACAATAAAGTGTAATGAACTTGGTAGGTGTTAAGAATATCTAGGATTGGAAGCAACTAAATTTTGCGTGTGCTTTCCGCCTAAACACGTGCGGTGGTCCACAAAATTTTTAACGTAAAGGAACCTCTTCGTTTACAGAGGTTGACAGCTGAACAATCTCAAGGCACATCTCAATGTAATGTACCTGAATAGCTAAATAATTTGGTACATATTTTAATAAAGCCAAAAACTTGACTTTACAAAGACAACGTTAACTTCTAATTCTTGAAAAACAAATGACAGCCCCAGCAAAAATCGAGGTTTTGAATCACTTCATTTGAAGCTTTTGGTCGGGAATGTGAGTGAGTGTCGGCTGATTACCTAAATCTTGAACACTTGGCAGATTGCTTTTCTTGTTTTGCCGTTCGCAATCGCTCTCTAATATGAGAGATTGCCTTCTGTTTAACTTCTTGCACGTTGAGGGTCTGTTTGGCACTTCTCCTTGTCGTTTATGTATGGACAAACGATTGGGTGTACGCATGTGAATTTGAGTTTACTAATAAAATGAAATAACTAATGAATTGATCATTTTCAATTTAAATCTCTCCAACAAAACATATATATTCATATTCATTTCTCCATCTACGGGATAAATACGAACTCACAATTGACCAGCTCCCAGTTGGCTTGATAGCTCAGTTGGTTAGAGCGCTGCACTAGTATCGCAGAGGTCATGGGTTCGATTCCCGTTCAAGCCTGAATTTTTTCAGGTTTCTTCTTTTCAACTGCTTAAGTTGAAACAGCTTCACTGCGATGATCTTCATATAATTCTATCTTTATCCGCAGTTCAAATATGATGATTATTTCATATATTCATATTCAAAACATATTAAAGAAGCGGGCCAAATTGCTTTCCATAGTTTGCTATTGTCTACAGTTCTTTATTAGGTAAAAAGAACAGTCAGAAACTGCTAAGTAGCTAACAACAATAAGCGTGAAAATAAATTAGATATCAAATATATTAAGGTTAAATTTACTCTGTTTATAATGATGTACAATACGCCAACAAACCGAGCTGATTGACAGCCTTCAGTAACGTGGAAACTTAAAATTCAAAGCAATATTGAAGCCCTCTCCTAGAAACACTATTTGACTTCAGCTCTCTTACAAGGCGAGGTAAAAGCTACCGCTTATATTATTTTGTAACATTTTAGTGTGGTTTCCATCATTTATCTTTTGAATTAGAGATTAGAGCCTCTGTGTGGTGGGCAAGTTGGCTTGAGTCATGAAAGGGAAATTGTTAAGAGAAATTTTTTAGTAAACAGGGAGCTAAATCAATCACTTAAAAAAATCCCCAGTAATGACTGGTCTTTAATATTCTAGGAGTCAACGAGTTAAGGTTCCAGAAGACAAAAATAAGTCTGGATAGGGTCAATGTAACGTACAAAAAAAATTGATGAGCAAACTGGCATTAAATATGGAAAATTTATAGAGTACTTATTTCTCCAATTTTAAGTTTTCGTATGAAAAAGTAAGTGATAAATTTTCTGTTGCAATTACGAGGAAGAGTAAGCGAGATCCTACACGCTACTTTACCATTCTAATCTTTTGCCAATAAAATTCAGTGGATTTGGGAGGTGTTGAGAACATCTAAGATTTTTGGAAGGTGCTAATTATGGTTTGTGGTTTCTTAAACACGCGTGTGCGGTGGTCCACAGTTTAAAGTAAAATTATTAGACCAGAGAAACCTCCTCGTTTACAGAACCTGGCAGCTGAACAATCTCAAGGCATACATCTCAATACCATGTACTTGAATAGCTAAATAAGTTGGTACATCTTGTAATAACGCCCAGAGCACGATTCTACAAAGATAACCTTAACGTCTAATTCTTGAAACACAGGTAAAAGCCCCAGCAACAATCAAGTTTTTAAATCACTGCATTTGACGTTTTTTGTGGTATCAAGTTTTTAAATCACTGCATTTGACGTTTTTTGTGGTATAATGTTAATCTCATCATTCTTAGTGATCTAACTAATATGGGTGTGAGTGCGTGTGCTGAATATTTGAATCTTGACCATTAGGCAGATTGCTTTTCTTGTTTTGCCGTTCGCAATAGATCTGTAATCTGAGAGATTGCCTTGTTTTTAATTTCTTACGCAATGAGAGACTATTTAACACCTTTCCCTGTGGTTTATGCACATGTGCTTACACTTCCATTACAACAAAAATCACTTGACGCATTTTTGCATCTATTCTCCTTTAAGATCGCAGTTCCTTCACTATGCATTCAACCATCCTTGTAGTCATTTTCGCTGTTGGTTCCGTGTCTTTTGGGAGCGGCCTCGACGCAAAACAAAAGTCTGCTTATGAGGCAGTTGTCAAGTGTGTTCAAAGTGGATTGGACGCAGACGCTTCCGACCTGCGAGCAAAGGGAGGTCACCCCGACTTAGCCGAGAAAATTGAAGAAGGTTGCATTTTTTCAAGAGTAAGGTTAGAACATCTCTAATGACTCTCAAGATATTTTGCTAAGTTCCTTGTGAAAGAAAAATGTACATTTTTATGGGAAAGTTGAAACGTCATTCAAATCTACGTTTTTCATGTAATCCTTCCCCTTTCCCTTTCTCCCAAGCCAAGACTCAAATAATTTTTTTTCTAGCAAACCGTACTACATGTAAATACTCAAAGGTTTCGTTTTAATGGTTGCCCTTTAGGAGTTCATTAACAAACTTAAAAATTAGAGTTATGTACCACAACAAACAGAACCACCGAAAAGCACTGATTAATAGCTTTCATTTTGAAAGGCCAGACTTTTAAAGGGTTTCGTAGATTCCAACATAACAACTTTCAAACATGAGATACTAACACGTTTCAATCTGTAATTACTCAAGATTTTTCTTAAGGGCAGCTGGATAATAGACTACAAAACGATGAAACGGTTCCTTAACAAAGTTGTAAGAATCTTCAATTTAATTCAATTCAATTCAAAACAATTCTTAAATTCAATTTTATTTATTAATTGATTCCAATCAATTTATTCAATTCTTAAATTTCATTTGACGATGGTGTTGGAGTGTCAAGCTGAGAGGCAGCTTTTTATTCATCGTGGCGGCAAAATAGCTACGTTTGTTTCATCTTGAGAAAAATATTAAGAATAGTTTGTTTCATCAATTTTTCAGGAATTTGGGCGGTGCATTTTAAGCGTTTCTGACTTCTCATCACCAGTCCCCGACATCTTGTATTTCATGGCGTTATATACATGGCAGCACCAGGTCCTTTTGGTGAGAGCCGGTCTTTGCAAGAATATGGCGTATGGCGAACTGAAAAGAATTTCATTAGAAGCAGGTACGGTTGCCTTGTTGTAGTGTTTACACGAGGTTATGAAGTTGCAGGGTTTTCGTCTTTAATAAAGACTGTGTCCCAGGAACAAGTCTCCTGAGCGTGAAAACGATGAGGTTTTGCTGACTCGTTCTTCCGTTATTAGTGTTTTTTTTGTTTTTGTTTGCGAACTCCATTTACCATATTAATTGCTTTTAGATCCAGGTTACATTGCTCTTTCCATTTTTTCTTTGCTTTGTAGGTATACTGGAGGAACGAAACTTGGTGAATATTGGTAAGTAATTCCACAATTGTAGAGGGAATTCTGGGAAGGAAAATTTACGTTTCATGAGGTTTAATTCCATAACTTCCTCTAAAACAAAGAAACGTTGACTGTGAGTACTTGGCTAAAATACCTTGCTGCGATAGTCAATCTATAAGTCAGACTTGCAATTTTTCACTGTTTCCAAGTTTAGAAACGAAGTTCGAAGCGGTGAAAAACTAAACCCTCGATGGAAAGGCGCAATGCTGTAAGCTCTATTAAAAGACCATTTCGATGCTAGGTGCAAAGCACGTAAAAATATACAATATACCCAATTTTACAGCAGTTACTCTAACACGCGCCCTTCAAGGAATTTTTCCCAACGGCCAAACGTGTTTTTGGTGGGTGTCAATCATCTGTTTCAATGACACTTTAAGAACGCTCGCTGAATGATAAACAATTTGGTAGTAAATTTAGCGCCGAGTGAAATAACGAAAAAATCTTGTGGGAAGTTTTAACCACCCTTTGACGATTTTGTGTATTTCTAACCGACAGCAAAATATGGCAGACTCTGAATTATTACTTGAAAAGTACCAAAACAAATCGCTCAGCAAAGGTTTTATTCGCTGAGTCAAGCATGGCTTCACAAATACATTCAAAACACCTGAAAATATGCAATGCAAACTGCTTTTACGAAAGTAGATTTCGGAAGCAAATTTGTATAAAACTGACCTTTATTCTATTCGAAAAAGTGCTTCAATCCACTGAATTACTTCTCTGAGTTCACGGCGATTAGAAATCGTCTGACACTCGCCGTTCAGTCAAAAATTTTCGTTGTCAGACTATGACAAATAATCTCTTCTTTTTGCTTCGCGGTTGGTTTCTGAGAAGTTCAGTCAATTAAAAGTCAAATTAAGGTTTACTGGTTGTGTCCTCAATGAATAATTTCAGAATTGCTGTAGCTCATTCATAAAAAGTTTAGGAACCGGAGGGCAGATTATCCACGGCCCCAGACAGGATTGCGTTACATGTGACAATCAGCAAGAGCCAATCAGCGCGAGTAGTAAGGTGGGACGGTATGGTAAATGAATCAAAAAGGCCCACCCCCCTCACTTTTTGAGCCAATGAGAGACTAGGGCCATTCCTTTTTATCATGTGATCCCGGTCAAGAGAATGGACCAATGAGAGAAGAGGTCAAAGGTCATTTTTGGTTGGTGGGGTAACCGCTGACCGTCAAAATGATGACGTCATGAGGTCACGTGGTAAAATGAATCAAAAAGGCCCACCCCCCTCACTTTTTGAGCCAATGAGAGACTAGGGCCATTCCTTTTTATCATGTGATCCCGGTCAAGAGAATGGACCAATGAGAGAAGAGGTCAAAGGTCATTTTTGGTTGGTGGGGTAACCGCTGACCGTCAAAATGATGACGTCATGAGGTCACGTGATTTGTGATGGGGGGTGACCGCTGAGTGTAAGGGGGATAAGAGTTCAATAACAAGACAGAGAAATTCTTTTCAACAAGTTTAATAAGCAGATCAAGTCGAACAAGTCAGTGTTTCTTTGGTGTGACTGGAGCTACAAACGCCAGGTTGTAAACAGCCAGTGGTTACCGTCCTCGTGGGATTACTTGTATCAAAGTTCTCCATTAAACGAAATCAGTCCAAGAGATGGCGTGTCATGCAAGACGGAAGTCACCGAAGTTGTCGGTTGGAAATAAGTTGCGTCACTGTTGATGTGGTCAGTGCAGAAATGGAATAACAAATGATTTTTTTCTGCCAACTTTGGAAGAAGCACATGCAACTGTCCATTCATCAGAACAGAAACGGATTGCCCACTTGTTACGACATTGCGTCCATTGACCCGTTCCAGAAATGAATAACCATTGCGTCAGCGACGACGTTTTGGCACCGACTCGCATGAGGTGTTGCTTGTAACAACAGATGCTCTTGTCCAGACGAATTATTGGAAGAATTTGAGGCATTCCAAGTGGACGAACTGATCCTTCTTTGGTGAACACCAATGTGTATGCGGAAAGACGTTTGGGAGGAAGGTGGAATCTCTTAGGGGAAGAAATTTACCGCCAGACTATCAACAGAGGACTCCACTTGTCTTCGTTCCCTTCAAGACGTCAAGTAGGAGGTCGACAACAGAGGAGGAGATTGCGGGATTGCTTCCTTGTTCATGGAGGTCAAGAATGTGCTCGTACTGTTTGGCATGCAAAGTTGTCCTGCTCTATTTGAATTGGCTGGTAAAGGCTTCTTCTTCTTTTTTGTCGTGATCCAGAATGGTTTTGACATGTTCAGTAATGTCATCCAAGTTATGTCCTAGAACACTTTCACGTAACTTGTTCACTTTGTGTCGTCGTTCAAGTCTCCTTTGTAAAATTTCTTCAAAATACTGGTCTCGTTCCGAAGACTTGTAGGTGCGTCCTGCTAGTTCTAAAGGAAACACAATGGTATTGTTTCTGTCAATGACGGCTAGATTGTCCAAATCTTTTTGGATTTGTTTTTGGAGTTCGTTGCGTTCGGTACTTTTCATGATGGCGATGGCTTCATTTTGAATCAATTCTTTGTAGTGTTCGGTCACGTCTTCGAGATCAAAACCAGCCTGTAGACCTCGTCGAACCAGTTCTAAGATGTAGTCATGAGTGTTGTTGAAGGTTTTGGGATCCAAATTCTTGGCATAGTCCATGTTGCGCCTCCCACACGACCCGCCGCCGCCGCTGCCGCCCGCCGCCGCCCGCGCTCACCGCCGCTGCATCACGAGGTGGTGACGTCATCAGAATGGAATGTGATTTTTCTCGATTCTGATTGGTTACACGCTATATCGACGCCCCTTACTACTATGTTCAATGGGGTAAAATGAGGGATTGCCTTATGTAATTCCGGACTGACTACTCAGACATCGATAGGCAGTGAGGGAGGAACATAGTCGGCCCCTAGACCATGAATGACTATGCCCTTGTCCATCAGATGGACTACCTCGATGTCAACGAGCCGTTACAGTCAGCACATCCTTGGATTGTGGAACAAGAAATACAGAGAGAGTAAAAAATAAAGGAATAAAATATTCTTTCGGGTAGAAAAGGATTTTTTTCACAACAACGCGGGGAATGGAAAAACATTGCGAGCTAAACAGAACCGCGATGGTTCGCTTAAAAAATATTTTTAGCCGGCAGCAAAAAAAAACAACACTTACCTCGTGTTAAGCTTTCGCTGTTTTCAAAAAGCCGCTCGCTTTCTTTTCGGAGAAAAAATGCGAGTTGTCATCTCGTTTGTCTCACCGCGTTACAGTCAGCACATCCTTGGATTGTGGAACAAGAAATACAGAGAGAGTAAAAAATAAAGGAATAAAATAGTCTTTCGGGTAGAAAAGGATTTTTTCACAACAACGCGGGGAATGGGAAAACATTGCGAGCTAAACAGAACCGCGATGGTTCGCTTAAAAAAATATTTTTAGCCGGCAGCAAAAAAAACAACACTTACCTCGTGTTAAGCTTTCGCTGTTTTCAAAAAGCCGCTCGCTTTCTTCTCGGAGAAAATGCGAGTTGTCATCTCGTTTGTCTCACCGCGTTACAGTCAGCACATCGTTGGACTGTGGAAAAAAGAAATACAGAAAGTGAGTAAACATAAATCAAATAGTCTTTCAGGTAGAAAATGATTTTAGCCGGCAGCGAAACACAACACTTACCTCGTGTTAAGCTTTCGCTGTTTTCAAAACATCCATTCGGCGGCTTTTACAGATAAAAATCTCCCACTTTTTTCGCTGACATCTTAGCTGTCATCGTTTTGTTTGTAAGGCCGAGGGTTGCTGGGGTAAAGCGATGAATAAATCTGTGAAATAACTGTCGTAAATCTCCCTGACCTTCCTCCATCTTGAAAAAAGTGAGAATTTGGGCGTACGTTTGCTGCTTATATATAGCAAACAGTATGACCTTATTTGGTTAGGATTGGTTGTGATTGGTCAGTCCCATTCAGGCCATGGTCAAGGTCCAAGGCCATGGTCAAGGTCCAAGGCCATGGTCAAATTGCAATCAGAAGCAGAGCGCATGTCTACGCGGGCGGCAGCGGCGGCGGGCAGCGGCGGCGAGCGCGGGCGGCGGCGGCGGGCGCGCGCGGGGAATCGGCGGCGGCGGCGCGCGCTTGGCGCGCGCTGTGGGGGAAACCAAGATTTTTTTTAGTGTGAGTTCGAATCCCGGTCGGGGTGGAAAAAAATTTTTTTTTGAAAAAAAGCATGGAAATTTTTTTTTCGGGTCGAAGCGAGTAGGTGACAATGGAATGAAGAGTGTTTCTTGGGGATTTGGCTGGGAGGTTTTTTTGGGTTAGAAGCGATCGATCGAGTTCGGCTCGGTTTGAAAACAAAAATCCTTTTTTTTAAAAAAACAGATAGTTTATTGGTTTTACTTGGATAACATAGGTTTTTTATTCATGTCAAGGGAAAAAGGATCGTGGGCTCAGATCAGAAAAAGAGAGGTACAATTACATAGGGAATACATAGGGAATACATAGGTAGTACATAGGCAATACATAAGGAAAAAGGGATCGCGGGCTCAGATCAGAAAAGAGAGGACATTTCGTGACGCTTACATGACGTAGGTAAATATCCCTCTGGCTAGGGTGGGAAGCCGCTGACCAGTGATGAAAAAAGGATCGCGGGCTCAGATCAGAAAAGAGAGGTACAATTACATAGGGAATACATAGAGAATACATAGGGAATGACAGGTCTCAAAAACCGCTGAGCATGCGCGAGCTGTTCCCGCCATCAATGTTACAAAATGGCGGACGACAAATAACGTTTTGCCACGTAGTTTCGCGTCCCACCAGTCTGCTCGCGGAGAACTTCTCGTTAAAAACATGGGCTCAGTGAAACGAACAACTCTTCTTGTTTGTCTAGGAGTAAGTTCAGAGAAATCGGTAGTCATTATCCACATGATAATTCCATTTATCTTGCTCCTTTTGGTGAAAATGTTTGCAACTACTCGAAAGAGAAGTGGGCTTAGTTTTTCGTGTTGGTTAAGGTCAGCAGTCGCTGGATAAGCTTGAGATTTGGACTACGTTCTCGTCGTTTCTTCCACGAAGAAATATCAAAAATGACTTTTTTTTCGTTCAAATGGTCTTGAGAAAATGCTGTACGAAGGTTTATTATCATTATCGAGCAAAGGAAGCCACCCTTTATGACGCTGTAAGAGCTGGCTAGTATAAGATAGGACTCCGAAGAGAAACGTGTGAGTACCTTGATTCGTCCCTTTACTCGTTTTCTCGACAGGAAATTAAGCTTACCTTAAGAATCTTACGAGATCTTTTGCAAAATTGTAATTTCCAGTAATTTACTTTATATACGACTGTTGTATTAAAGCAGTAATATTGTATGTCTCTTCGTAAATGCTAATGAACAGTTTGGTTGTTTTTATAATTTGAGTTTATTGTACTGTCTTGTAATCGTTCTCGTAGCGCTGTGGCCGACACCGACAAGGCCCGCGAAAATTCCCCGACAGCGGCTTGAAAACATTTACGTGACTTGAAACAAAACGGGGAAAACCCATCTCAAGTTAACACCAAGTTTCACTTTGTGTGTTCATCACAAAAATGTTATGCGCCAAAGAACAACGGCTGCTCCAAAGCCGGAAAAAACAAGAATGTTTTCCACAATAGATGTGCTGAAAAACAAACAGCACCACAGGATCAGCAAATTTATAAACCAGCTTCTATTTCAGTGGTCACACCTATCTCGAGATTGTAACTCTGGGAGTGAAAGGGCTGAAGAATAGCGAAGTGAACTTAAATTCTAACCCGTTAATGTATTCCCTTCGAGAGCACCTCGCATAGGAAATAAACGACCTCCACATATTGAAGTTAATTGGCATTTTTGGTGAAAGAGCTTGAAATCGCTTCCCATTGAATATTTTTAAGTGATAAGATTTCTAATGAATATTTTTCAGAGAATGCTATGTTAGAACAATTCCATCTCAAATCACTTCATCTGGAATCAACCAAACAAGAACGTCTGTTTTTATCACTGATGGCAGTCATGGGAATTGTGATGGAGCATGAACAAAAAAATCTGTGAAACTGAGCTACTGAATACACGAACAGCACAAACACCAAAAACACCTAAATGTATTTTATTAATGCATAAAACGTGGAAAACTCATGGAAAATGCCGTGATTTTAATAGACCTGGAACAGGACAAAATAGTATCTTTCAAACACAAAGTACACCCCCCTTTGCAACAAAATTGTCATTGCAGCATAACTTCATTTAAAACATACTCAAAAATGTAAAATTATAATAGCAAAGCAAAGTGCATTTCCTTGCCAATACAAGTGTACTCATTGTTTCTGCAGCCACCTTCTTTAGCTTGTGACATAGAGGTGGATCTTGAAGAACTCCTATTAGTTAAAAATTAATGGAAACACATTTAGGAATGTATCAGACGAACCCTTCATTTATATTCCAACAGCAGACAGGTGCAATCCTTTGTTTTTTAGAGAACTAGGCTGACAGTTGTCAGATGAATCAAAATTCAGCAACTTTAGGCTAATCCTCAAGAGTGATTAATGAAAGAACTTCACTATTGCAAAACGAAATTGTTGAGCAGTATATTAACCAAATAATCTAAAATAATGATATCACACAGAATTTAAATTTGAATTTAAAAAAATGGTTTAGAAACACAAAACACTGAGGTAAGTTGCTTCAGAATTAAGTTCACTAATTAGGAGCACATGCTGCATCAATCAACGTTCAATGCTTCAAACGAGTAGTGTCTGAAAAGTGCAGATAGAGCAAAGACTTATAAAAATGGTTATAATCATCATTCATGCCCCTCTCACACAACTGCTTCTGACTCCCTTCCAAAGAAAGGATGGCTACAAAATTAGTGTAGGATGGCTTGCAAGATGGAAAAAAGGCACAAAGATGTTGGGCTTTATTTCTCAAGTCTTTATATACATGCTTTTCACGCCACCTTTCATCAGGAGCATTATAAAGGCGTCTATCTCAAGACAGACCTCAAAACAACAGTACACTTCACTGGACTGTTTCAGTATCAATGAAGAAGGTTATACAGCCAAAGAGTGTAGGGCAAACAGACATATGAAAGATCAATTAGAATAAATATTTGAATTGAACACTAGTGACTTTTATGGCTGCCACTCTCTGCTTTCTACCAAGAACTTAACAGGCTGGATAAGAACATATCACTGAAGTCAAAAGCTGTGATAACCTGGAGAAAAAAATGTAAAACATAAATTTTACTTCATGTACAATTGATTAAAAAACTTCTTGGCAAGAAATGTATCATGATGCTGGCACTCAGTAAATTTAAACATTAAAAAACATTCTGCAAATAGATTAAATCTATTTTGTCCACATGACCTGGTTTGATCACACAGGTCTTGAAAGTACAATGTAAAGGTGAAACCCTGTCTTACCAACCACTTTTTTACCTGCAAATATTTTATGACACTTCTTTTTCAGGGCCGTAGCTAGCCGGGGGGGGCAAGGGGGGCAGCTGTCCCCCCCCGGACCAGTTGAGCCAGACAGATTTGTGGACTGAGGATTTTCATTGTTCAAAGGATTTGTTTTCTTTAGACTCAGTTATTTTGATTGTAGTGACTTGCACTTGTTTGCCATTTTCATGGCCAGGAAATCGGAAATAATGTTGTAAGCACTGAAAACACCTGCCTTTTCACACTTATTCAAAGTCAATTTTTCAGAGACATATCTCATGACAAGTGCTGAAAATAGCATTTCGGAGCCTCCAAATTTGAAAATTTTCTGGGGGAGGATACCCCAGACCCCTCCACCAAGGCTCGTGCCCCCGTTTACAAAAGACCTGGCTACGGCCCTGTTTTTAAGCCCAGAAATTAACTCATCCAGTTATTCTCTGACTGAAATACTTGCTGAATGCAACAACCATTTTTTAATTAATCATTTAACATCAGGCCAATTGATCAGAGATCATATTAGTGGAATTCCCCTGTAAACATCAATCAACACTCTGATCCAGCTATTTGCAAAAGGTTTTTTGCCCAAAAACTAATACAGTTGTTTCCTATTACTAGAATATGTCCTAAATGCAAAAACCAGTTGAAGCATAAATATTTTATCCACCATTAGCAATCATACTAGGGTTTTACTTTGAAAATTGTGGAGCTGTATACTGGTTCAAGTATACAAATAAATTTATTGCAAAACAAGTGAAATGCTGACAAAGAGATGGAATGGATCTTCATGGGAACAAAGTATATGGGAAAAGCTAACAATACACAAATCAATGACCAGAAGCAAAGCTTAATAAAAATTGTCATCATGTATTGATCAACAAGTGTGTTGATTAAATTTGTTAACCAATTAATAAAGCAAATAAACATGTTCGGTGTTGCTGATCTAAAAAGACTGAGTAATTGCAATTAGCAAAATTCAAAATAATTATTTGATTTGCTTTCTTCAGAATTCAACACACGACATAAGGTAGCATTTGTCAGTTAACAAAATTATGCATCACAGTGTTGACTTAAAGTATCAAAAATTCCAAGCACAAAAGGCTTTTAACTGATGTCAAAAAAGGGCACTTTTGAAGACGGTTTATAGCATTATTTGAGCATCAGGTAACACTCTCTTCTTGCCATTAAAGCAATTGTCAGTTTTTAAAAGAGCAGCACTCCACGTCAACATACTCGTACATTAAATGTGCAAAAACTTGATCAGCAAAGGAAAACATAACAACCACCGAGTGAATTCAGTATGTTTTACGATGATTAGTTATGAAATAGTACATCAATAGATTACTGACCTGCAACCATGAGATCACCCCCTTCTGCATGCCTTGTCCACGACAAAGTATTGACGGAAGATAAAATTTTAATGAAACAACGAGATCAATCCTTAACGCCGTCAGAAGATGCAGTTTGATCCAAAATTGGACTGCCGATAAGTATATTCAGTTTCTGAAGTGTACGGCGGCCAAAATGGCTTCTTTGAAACCCACTGAAGTCAAGGTTCGATTCAAACATCATTTCCAGTTTAAAAAACTGTCTAACGTAACTTCGATCATCCGTTCAAAGTGAAATAACATTGCAGTTCCCGCGCATAAACAACAACAGCCCGTCCGCCATATTGAATTTTTCAAGCGTGAAAAAGCAAGACGCCTGCTCAGTAACAATTCCGTGACGCTTTTGACGTAATATCTTTAAACCAATCAGCGGTTTTTGAGACCTGTCATAGGGAATACATAGGTAGTACCTAGGGACTACATAAGGAAAAAGGGATCGCGGGCTCAGATCAGAAAAGAGAGGACATTTCGTGACGCTTACATGACGTAGGTAAATAGCCCTCTGGCTAGGGTGGGAAACCGCTGACCAGTGATGTAAAAAGGATCGTGGGCTCAGATCAGAAAAGAGAGGACAATTACGGGGTGTGATAAATTTGTTTCGGTCAATGACGGCCAGATTATGCAAATCTTTTTGGATTTGTTCCTTGAGTTCTTTGTGTTGTGTGTTTTTCATGATGGCGGCTGCTTCTTCTTGGATTTTTCTTTGTAATGTTCGGCATTGTCTTCCAGATCATAACCTGCTTGCAGACCTTGTCGCAGCAGTTCTAGTGCTGATAAAGATGGTTTCAAGCTTGAGACTGGATCCATTGGTAAAACAAATAGGTTTCTTGTTTGGGACAATGGTGGGTGGGTTTCGCGTGACGACCGCAGGTTAATCCTACATCAAACCCCATGGCGATGAGTTTCTCGACTTTAGGACATCCAAAGTCTTCCAAGTTAACGCAAGGAATCTGTAGCTCGTTTAGTAGATTCTTTTCCAAATATCCTCCCTTGTAAGCTACCATGTATTGGTGTTGCGTCCTGGAACGATGATAGGCTGACTCGATCATGGTTTTGACCAGATGTTGAGGTAAGGCTTTTTCTTGCTTGCTCGATTCAAAGCGTAAGCCGTGAATATGATGGTAGACATAGTTGACCGTTTTACGATCTCGCTTTTCCAAAGAGAGGTAAGACAACTTGTTTTCCAAGAACCAGCTGAAACTCCCGTGCTGTAAACTGTAAACACCCATTTCCCTTACAATAAACGGTTGATGGTTTACTTTATAGCCATCCAAATCGACAATCATACAGATTTGTTCCATGTTGTCTTCTGTCTAAAAACGGAATGGATTTGGTTTAACTGTCACACCTTAAATAGGTACAGACTTGCCCCATGACGTCATAACCGTCTTTGTCGGTAGATTGCTTGTCGGAACATGTCGAAACATACCCGTTGACATCACAATCCACACCCACCTTGTTTTGTATATAGAAATTTTATTGCGCGCTTTTTTCTAAAGGGAACGATCAAAGATGCCCGGTTGTTTTCTCTATATCTCGTCAAGTTTTAAGGATTGGTTTCTTTACAAGACACACTTGTACCTGTGTAAGCAGTTGTATGAACCTACTGACTTACCGGAACCGACAGACCATCCTTTACAGGCGATTGAACTCTGTCAAGGGAATATCGGGCGTTGGATCGTGTTTATGGTCTGGTTGGAAACCTGTCCGAGCGCGTTTCCTTGTTTTTAAGGAGCCTTGGGAGGTCAAGGTCCTTACATAGGTATAAAAAAGGCAACCATGGGCTATTTTGTTGTCATCATGAGTTTCTACATCACCCTCCTCAGTGATCAAGCGCAAGGCACGGGGCAAAAATTTACCGCTACACTTCCTCATTCACACTATCTGGTAGAAGATGATTGGGAAGCGGCCCTCGTTCATATCTCACACCCTGGTTTTTATCAACAATTGGAAGATCAAACCAAGCAGAATTGGACGCAAGAAGATAGTCAAAAACACTGGATGAAAACAGATATCAGATACGTGCCAAAACGTGCTGATGGAACGGCTCCCATTCAAGTCACCAAACAAATCCATTTACCCCCAGGGTATTACCACAATTTGAAAGAAGCATGGATCGCCATCGGTTACGAAATGGAAAAACAACACATGGAGGTCATGATGGATATAGCCAAAATGGACGTGGACGATCAAGCTAAACGACAACAACTAGCCATTCTCAACCTGGCTCAACCCTACGTGAAAATCACCAATGCAGGCATTGCCTCCGAATTAGATTCCTTGTATGTACTCATTCCAGCCAACATGCAATTTGAAATGGAATGGAAATTCGCTCAACTGATGGGACTGGTGAAAGATGGACCGCCAAGTGAACGCATCGTCCAAGAAAAAAATTATCTGGTGAAACATATCGTGGATTACAACGATCGACACAAATGGACACCAACCGTCGGTCCTGTCAACAAATATCCACCGCATGGCATCGTCTCTGTCAGCTTTACCCACCCCGATTTCGAGTACGAGTTGTTCTTGGGTCCGAATCTCAGTCGACAACCATTTCCCACCACGCAAACCGTCAAACCACAACAAGGACAACAACAACTCATGATCTATACGGATCTCGTCGCGCAGAGTATTGTGGGAAATCAACAAAAAGGTTTTTTACGTGCCATGGATGCCGGCAATACCGACCATCAGTTTGATACCACTGAACGGATGTATTTTCCTCTTGGTAAAACCATCTTTGACAGCATTGCCATGGATATTCAAACAGCCAATGGACAGCCGGCTCCCTTCAAACAAGGCAGTACCATCCTCACCCTTGAACTCTCCAGAAAAAGTCAACGGACATAAAAACAGAGCGAGCGCCTGGCTGGAGCAGCTTATCATGACCACGAGAAATTATTGGAAGAGTTTGAAACATTGGAAGACGATTTTAGAGGTGGAGCAAATTTTGAAGAAGGTGAAGGCAGAACGTGTCCGAGACAAGAGTCTTGCTGAACAATTAGAGAAGAGAGAGCAGAGGGGAGGTGTGTGACTTTTTAAAGCACATGTCCCCTGACCAATGGGAACAATTGAGATGTGGACGATCCGTTTGATTTGGATGATTTTGTTTCTTGAAAAAAGACAGGTGCAGACATTTTCATTTTGTTTTATTTTCTCCCAAAAGAACACAACATGGGCTGTAACACGAGGTGATTAAAACAATTACAATTTTAAACGTTTCTTGGCTTGCATGATTTTTTTGACCACGCGTTCCGTCTTGGTTTTCTTGCCGGGTAACCGATCAATGGCTTGGATCATCTTTGTATCGGCTTTCCATTTATCTTGCAAATTCTTGGCACGGCTGTAATCAATGTCATGTTGTTTAGCGATCTTGTCCAAGCGATTGATGCCGGGATCCCCACGTTTCAGGCGTTTGGCTAAATGCGTGCCAGGGCCCATGTACTGATAGCCAGGCCAATGAAATTCTTTGCCGGTTTTTGCGATCCATTTTTGTACATCCACCGCCCCACCGGATTGGCGGCGTTTCCTTTTGATACCCCTTCTCCTCCTCTTGGTGGGCATGTTTAGTCACTGTCGTCGTAATCCAACCGACGTCGTAACTTTTTGCCACGAGCCCAATCTTCCCAACCGGGTAAAGGTTTCAATCGTTCCACTTCACGAGCGGGTCCTTTGCCTTTGCCTTTGCCTTTGCCTTTGCCCCAAGGACTCTCGGCTATCTTTTTTTCCAAGGTCTTGCGCTGTTCTCGAATGGCTTCTAAACGCGACCGGATATCCCCTCGACTGGTGGAAGGCCTCTGTTTCTTGAGAATGGGAATTTTACTGGTGGTGGCCGCTCCTTTCCCTTTCTTGGTTGCAGGGGTAATGGGGCGTTTGGGAGTTGACGGGCTGCCTTTTATCATCCGCTTTAACCATTGTTCCACGGGTCCCGTCACCAAATCCCCGGCCTCTTCCTCTTCCTCGCCTGGCGGGCCACCGGGTGCCCCCACACCTACGCCTCCAGGAAATTGACGGATCCGTTTGGTTAACTTGGTTAATTCTCGACTCAAGGGTTTGGTTTGAGCATTGACGAGGGCGGGTGGGAGTTGAGGGTCGGCTAACAACACATGTTTTTTGGCAGCTAACGTGGCGGCTTTGTTCAACAAGGCATTTTCGGTGAGTTCTCCTTTGTAATATTCAATGAGTTGTTCCAAATCCTTTTGGGGAATCATGTACACTTCGTCCATCCTAGGTTACACGTTGGGCAAAGTTCCCCGTCTTCTTGGTCACGACAACGCTCACAAAGAGCAGAGTTCAAGATGTGCAGGTACTCTTGATACAACTGGTCATATTTATGCTGCCAATAATGACAATTGTCTTTCCATTTCTCTGTTTCTCGATTGGCCTCTTGTAACAGACGTACCCACGTGGGGAGTGTTAACGGGTCGGTCGAGCACATTGACATAACACGTGGTGAAGCCCTTGAAATAACCCGCGTCCTTTTTGTTGGACCAACCACGCACGACGCTTTTTCACCGAATGTTGACGACGTCCCAAGTCGCGTAGCACCTTTTTATAGGGACGAAGCTTGGCCAGGATGGGTGGGGTCACGGGAATCTTGTTTTTTAAGAAGTTCAAGGCCAGTTCACTCACAGCATTGATTTGATCGGCATTGGCATGTTGTAAAAGGTCTTGACGTTTCAAGCGATTGGCTTCTTGTAACACCGTCCGTAAAAACGGTAATTGTCGTCGGAGTCGTTGCATCTTTTATCGGTGACGGCGACGATACCGTTGGTTGGCTTTTTGGATCACGCGTTTTATACGTTTATCCGTTTCCATTGCTACAGCTTTCCCCAACCCTGCCATGGCTGGGACCAATACGTTCAAAAAAGAACCTCCTTGTTGACGTCGTCGTTGTCGTCGTCGTCGTCTCCTCAAGGACGCCATGGGCGCGTGGGGTGGGACAACAGACGTTGAAGAGCTTTGTTTTTTTTTATGGCATCCTGCGACTCTTTATAGCCTTGACGGGTGTTGCGTTTGAAATCTTGCCACCACCCACTGCCTTTTTGAGGTCGTTGTCGGTAATACTGTACATTGTCGGTGACGCCTTTCAGAGCTTGAGCGCCTAATTTGCCTAAAGCGAGGCCAAACCCAGGCGCTGGACCCGATAGAACCATACTCAGGCCATGGGCTATTTTATCCACCAAACGGGGTTTGCGACGCATTAATGCCCCTCCTCGTTGACGTCGTTTTCTTTGGGTGGTTCTTTTTCGTCGGACGGCCATGGTTCTAGGAGTGTGGGACTGGAGGGGGGCGGCTTTTTATCCTTTTCCGTCCAATACCCTTTGGACATCAACGGACGAGCACATCCATCCACGTAACATGGCGCTTCCACGGGTTGGTACACAAAACGACGATGGTAATCTTGCACACATCGTTTGGGTAACGGAGGCGTGAAATCCACAATGGTATCATCCAACGTTTGCATCTTGATCAAAAACCTTTCCAGGTCCTCCAAGGGAACGCCACGCACATGGGTTTTCAATTCGGTCAAGGCTTTGGCATAGGTGGTAAACGCAAACCGACTCATTGTCACTTTAAACCGGTATTGTTTAAAATCGTTCCATCCTTTGACCACCGTACCCACGGCCGCCAAACACGCCACCAACGTACTGTTTTCCAAGAGGGGTCCGGCAATCATGCCCGCCGCCATCAGGAGTAATGCCAAGCCATTGAACAAGGCGTTAACAAACTTGAAATGATTCAGCATTTTCCGATAACACCACCACTGTTTGTGGTAAAAGGCATACAAGGAATCCATGCGTTGCAAAAGTTCCGGTTTGAATTTTTCACCGTGGCTTCTGGACAACGGTCCATTCAGCAAGGATACCACGGTTTTTTCTTTTTGGGAAGTCATGGTGGTGCCTACAGGTGAAACGGTTGCGTAAGCTTGCGAAGGACGTCGGGATGCATCATCAACTGCCATGCTCGATCTTCTAAGGTCCACACCAGTTCACGAAAATACGTTTCGTTGTAACGATCGATTAAACGGTCAATAGATTGGCCTCGTCGGTTTCGAACCAAATTATATACCTCTTGCATTGCCTGGTAATCCATGTCGTCCAAACGCATGCTATGAAAATAATCACCAACAATTTTTTCCCAACAAATCCAAAACAACGCGGGAGCCAATCCCTGCAACCTTCTACTTGGTAATCGTCTACTTGACATCCTGATCACTGCGACGTTTTTGATACGTGCGCGTCCATCCTTCGTCTTTTAGGACGTGACTCAACAAGCGTTGTTGATCGGACGAGGCCGGGTGCAAATCCAACACCAAATAGCCATACGGTCGTGTGGTGGTGTGATGAAAGGTTTCCAGACTGTCTTTCCAGGTGGTAGGAAACGATTGCAGCAAGACATTGCGCACCCCCAATTGATCTCGGGGGTTCTTGAACGCCACGATGTAATGGGCATTGCGGGATATACTTTTGGCATATCGGCCTACGGGAAACATGTCTTGGCACAAGTACAACACCGTCACACCTTGATGATGAGAGTGTTTGGTAAACAGATCCAGCACACGTTTGTCACCCGATCCTTCATCCATCAAATCATCCAAGACCATCACTCCTTTTCGCCCGGGAGGAAACCATTGCACCAAGGCGTCATGATCGGGAATCCCTTCATGAAATATTACCCCACGATCTTGCATGCCTCGAAATCGATCTTGCCAGGCACCATAACAATAATGCAGTTGGGTCGGTGGGGTGTCAAACAAGTCTGGGTTCTCTAACAAGAGTTTTTCCGTAAACACGGTTTTGCCACATCCCGAAGGACCCACCACCAAAATACTGGACGGGGTATGAAAACGAAACGGTTTCCCCGTTTGCATGATGAGGACTAAGACCCTGACAAAAAAAAGGCACCTTTTTATGGAGTCGGTGGGACTCGAACCCACGCACGACCCCCCAACACGTGTTTTTTTTTCGGGGATCCAAGGCTCTACCGACTGAGCTACGTTTGGATAGGACACAACAAAAACAACTGTTTTTTAACTCTTTTTATTTAACAACATTGATGATACGGACTACAACAGATTTGGTACCATCTCGGTTCTTGGCCTACAATCCATTGTTTGAGGCGTTGACCGGCTTTATGGTCATTGCTTACATAATCGTGATCGGAAAACTCATTTAAAAAGTCTTGCAAGGTGCGTCCACGGGCTTTGGCTTTCAAGTACAACAAGGCATAATCGCCACAACTCTTGCTATAGATGGCTTGCAGGGACTTGCCATTGGTCACCACGTACTTCCAATGTTGGACAATCCATTCTCGCAAAGGAGCGGCTTGCACGTACGTTTCCAACGGCAAGGCATAACTGTCGAGGACTTCACACACGTTCTGATCGGTCCACACCGCTAACCAATGTTGCCCCGGTTGATCGTGGGGGTCGGTGTTGACAATGTACCCTTGGGGTTGGGTCTTGACAGGACTCTTGGGTAAACGATCACAGGCCACCGTCCCGTAAAAGACAGGTTTCAATTGGGGGTCGTCGCGGGCTAAATAATCCAACTGCACATTATTCAAGGCCACTTGTTCCATCTTCTTTAGTGCTGGTAAATGTTATACAACACAGCTCCGTTGCGGTCAATCTCCAGCAAGTTCTCAAATTCACCATACACGAGCACGGTTATATTGGTAGCGGGCGCGGCTCCAAATTCCAAGCTGAGTTGTAAATCTCCACTTTGCTTGGGGTTGAGGGTTTGACTGTCGGCACATCCATTGGCTACATTGTCAAACATGTACAAGGTACAATTTTTCCGATGGCCCCAATCTCCTAGTTGTACCATATTGCCTTTCTTTTTACACCAGGCGCCACTGGCTTGCAGAAAACGGAAGTAGCCTAGATTATCTCGGGTGCCATTGTTGCGCACCAACTGCAGGGTTTCATAAGGGTATTCTTCTCCTTTGACAATCTGTTTAATGGAGGTCAGACCAAATTTCTGGAAGCAGAAGGGATCTCGGGTGACATCGCCATTGAAGGCGCGGCTGTCCAACAACCCCACAATCAATCGGTCAGGCACTCTGTTTTGAAACAGGTTGGGGATATCAAAGCGGACCAGGTTGCCTTGCATGCTAAAGGTCCGGATTTCACTGCGGACGGTCGGGTAGGTAGCGATGGCCCCTTCATTGTGTCTTTTTTCAGACAAACTCCTGTAGATGGCGTCATTCAAACGCAGTTGACAGAGATGAAACCGTAGTTTGACATCACCTTCCATCAATCGGCCAGCCAGAGCCACTCCATTCAAAAACAGGTTCGGGCCATTGAAATGAAATTTCATCTTGATTTCTATGCCTGGCACCAACAGTTTGCCAGTGTGAAACACTTCCAGGTGCGGGGTAAACACCAGACTGTGGGTGACACCTGCAGCATACTTGGCGGTTTCGGCTACCATGGCGGCCAAGGCTCCTTTGTGATTGGCGGGGAGATCCCGGTAGTCATTATGTGGTGCTGCACTGTTGGTATTGTTGTCGGTCCATTGGGGTGGGGAATCCACTTGATTGAACCAGCCTTGGGGTCCCAACACGGTCTTGCCATCTTCTCGGTCATAATTCAACAAGGTTTCTAGGTAGGCTTTGTAATGATAGGTGTCGGATTGAGGACTGATCAACGTGCCATTCAACTGCAAGTCAATTTGTTTGATGATGGAATGGGCCAGATTGTTGACGGGCCATAATTTCTCCGCGGCCACCAAGTTCCCGTTATCATCCTTTTTCAATCTCAATTCCATGGTAAAGTAACTGCGTCCCAAATCCACAAAATCGTCCAACCCTGGCACAATGAATTCCATGGGATTGATGCCCGTGGTGGTGGGTTGGATGGTGACCATGCGATAGGCATTGATGCTAATGTCGGTCGGCGGCACCTTGAAAATCCGTAACGCCGGATTCACGGTCCCTTCGGAACGCGGGTGAGCAGGGGCAGCCCCTTCAGAGGAGGTAGGGGGTACCACGCGTGACATCACATTCGGCATGGTTAACGTCGTCGTCGTCGTCGAGTGGTGGCACCCCGTCGTTGTGAGGGGTTTTTATAGCGTCGTGCTAAGCGTTGTCTCAAATCAAACCCGGGCACTCTCATCACCTCGGGACTCAACCAGCCACCACGTTGTCGTCGCACGAGTTTCCAAAAAGCACCTCCCCATTGAGACAAACCTCGATCACTACGAATCCGTCGAGGTCGTGAAGGCACGGGTTCCATGTTCACACTCCAAAAATATCTCGCGCTCGTTTGACTTGTTTGGGAAACAAGGCACTGGCCACACGCACGGCGTCTTTCACGTTCTTCTGATTCAACGCTTTCTTGGCTTGTTTGGTGATTTCCTTTTTAATGACGTCTTCGGCTTTGCGTTTGACACCGCGTGATAACCCGGCTTTTAAACCACGCACGGTATTACTAGGCAGTTTCAAGGGATTTCGAGTCCTTTTAAGGCCTTGGAGACCCCCACGCATGACCTCCCTCATCAACCCGTTCCCATATTGATCATACCACTCGTCCGTCCGAAATCGTGTCAAACTTCCCCCACGCATGGTTGTCTTCTTTGCTCTTCACCAATGTCTGTGCTTCCCGTGATCCTTTTGTCTTTTTATACCGTCATCGGCCTTTCTTTTTCTTCCGAGTGCTCGCTGCTTCCATGGCTTTTTTGCCCCCGTAACCCGCCGCACCACCCACCGCTCCCAACGCGGCGGCTTTCCCCACCGCCATCAAGGCTGGCACGAGAGCAGCGAGCGGCAAGAGACCGCCTCGTTGCCTTCTTGGTCGTCTTCGACGTGCTCTTGTCTTTGGCATCTTTGACGGACTATCCCCTTTTCCCTTTGCTTTTTATGCCTTTTTGAAGTGCAAGGTGACCAGGGTGTTGCCTTTTCCAAACTTGACCAACTTATCCTCGGTGCCAGACGTTTCGGTGACTTGCATTTGAATGATTTCCACCACTTCATTGCGAAGCGGTAGGTAATGAATGTGCAACGGTTCAAAGTACATGGTGCCTCTGCCTTCCCGCTTGTAATGGATTTCACGCAACAAATCGGTCACGCGATTGCCGACCATCATACTGCCTGCCACGTCCGAGTACACGTGCAACGATCGCGAGGGGTCGCCCACCACCGAACGAAACGCCACATTCAAGTTGGTGAAACGCCAACTACAACTCATACTCAATTGTAAATGATCCGGTAAAAAAGAACGCACCGTCCAAAAGACCGGGTTGTGCTGATCGTCGTTCAAATCGTTCCAATCGTTGTCAACGGGTTGTTTCATGTTGGGGATTTGATCGCCCATGAAGTCTTGCTGTAAGTTAGGTCCCTAAATCAACCCACTGCTAATTTTACGTAACCGTCCCATTTTGACAGCTAACTTGGTGTAGATGGCCAGCCCTGGCGTGTCGTTGCCACAATGGCAGACATTGGTGTTGTCGATGATCAGATCGTCCCCTTCCCAACGAAACTTGACGTAGGTGTGTTTGCCTTGATCGTTGGTAAAACGGCCGCCTTGAATCGCCGTTTCCTTGCGTTGTTGTTCCAGCTGAGCAATGGTGGCTTTCATGAAACTCACCCCATCCACCACCCAATCCAAATGTTGAATGTCATTGATGAGGGTCTGAGCCGTGTCTGTTCGATCTTGCATTTCCCCGTCTTTTCCACCCGGTTTGGGATAGGTTTGGTCCCAGGACGTTGACATGATGTACCCATCTTTTTGCACCAAGTCGTACAAATTGACGTGTGTATCCGGTAACGAAATGGCACTCAACCCCACTTGCCATCCACCCCCGGGTAACCGTAACGGTTGCGGTAAACGAATCTTGAACGCATTGGCTTGGTTGTTGGGAAATTCATGTCGGTTGGCATGACTGGGTAATGTCACGTAGAACGACATCCTGTCTTCTTTCTTTCTTTCTTCACACCACCTCCCTTTTAAAGTGCAGGGTTAGGATGGTATGTCCTTCGCCAAATTGGACCAGATCCCCATTGGTTTCGGCCATCTGGGTTTCCACGATTTCCACCACTTCATTGCGTACCGGGACATATTGAATATGGCGAGGTTCAAAGTGCGTGGTTTCTTGGGGATGGTACTTGATTTCTCGTAAGAGATCCGTAATGCGACCACCCACCATGCTACTGGTGCCCACATTGCAATACACGTGCAAAGGACGCACCGAGGGAAATTCCGACGAGAGACGAAATTTGTCGTTCACATTCACAAAACGCCAAGGGCACGATAGACTCAACTTCACATACTCCCCCTCAACTTTCCAAAAGATGGGCTTGTTGCCGGTATCGCGGACATCCGTCGGGGTGGGAATGGTGGACATGCCTTGAAATTCTGGCAAGAGATTCGGGCCCAATCGATAAGTCCCGGGAGACACTTGTTCGAGCCATCCCATTTTCAGGGCCAAGCTTTTGCCCCATGACACGTGTGCCACTTGTCGTTTGTAATCCACTTGCTTGGTATTCAACAACAAATCCCCTTCCGAGGTCCATTCAAAGGTGGGGTACAATTTGAGGCCATCGTTCTCTGTCCATTTGTTTTTGGGTTGCGTTCGTTTAGCACGTTCTTGCTGGTAACGGTACACCACTTGATGAAAAAAGTGCCATCCCGTCGGCGACGAGGCCATCTCCTTTTTCATGTCTTGACCCCTTAGGGTGAGTTCGCGCCGTTCATGGAACCACACGTCGTCCCCTTGATCGTCTTTGTCATAGACCCGTTCGTGCCATCGTACGTACAGCAGAGGCTCGGCGTTGCCGACAAAATCTTCCCCCACAGTAGGAATGGAAGGTAAGGACAAACTCACCATCCCTACCATCCATCCTTTGCCCATAAATCGAATGGGTTTGGGCAACCGGTTTCTAAACTCATGGGGTTTGTTCTCAGGAAACTCCTTGGTACTCGCATGACTCATCAACGTCACGTAAAACGAGGTGTGGGGGACGAACGTCATGCCTGTCTAGTCGCGTCGGCGTCTTGTCTCTTTGTTGTTCTTGGGGGGTCTTGCCTCTTTCTTTGTATTGGGCGGTCGGAGGGAGGTCACGTCTCCCCTAGCAATCCAACTGTTGTACTTGTCCGGCCACCCTTTCCACTTGACCAACAGGCGATCTTTTTGACGCTTAAGTACCTTTTCGATACGAAACACATCGGACACGTGCACTTTTTGTAAATCGGCGTCGTAAAACGTGCCATCGACGGGCGTGTCATCCCATTCTCGAATCTTGTAGGTGGGTACAGGACCCGGCACCACACGATGCACGACAAACACTTCTTCGGTCCAACCGGGTAAATACCCTTTTTCAAACGTACGATGAATCTTGTTGAGACGCACACGATCTCCCACCTTGAAATGGGGTTTTTTCTTGCCTTTCAAACGTTTCTCGTACAGGCGTTTCCACACGGCTTCATCGTTTTCCCACGTCACGTCTTGAGGGGCCATGCCAATACTTCGATGACGTGTGGCATTGTAGCCTTGGACCAACTCGGGTAACACATTGTCAAATTTCAACGTGTTGGCGGCGGTGAAATAGCGGTACAAACGTTCTTTCAAGGTCCGGTTAAATCGTTCCACCACACTCGCTTTGGCATCCCCTTGGGTAGAAAAATGCTGGATTCCTTGCTCCTCGAGCCAACGTTGAAACGTGCGATTGTAAAATTCCTTCCCTCTATCCGTTTGCAATCGATTGGGACGTCGACCTCCTTGTTTCAAAATCTTGTCAAAGGCATCGACCAGGGCTACCCCCGTTTTGGCTTTCAACGGTTGCACCCACGCGTATTTGGACAACACATCCAACACCGTCAGTAAATACCGAATGCCACGATTATACTTGACCAAGGGTTGTACTTCCACCAAATCCGCAACCCATTGATCATCTAAACCTCCCACAATCACGGGCAAGGTTGGAAAACGACGACGTCGAGGTTTATGCAACGTGTAGGCCAAATCCCGTTCCAAGACGCGTTGGGCTTTTTTCAAGGGGAGGTGATGGGCCTTGGCAAACCGTTGCACGCCTCCTAAACTGCCGGGGGCTCTAGGATCGTGGTAACGGGTCAACCATGATTGCGAGACATCGAGTTTGGTTCGTTTGGTCTTTCGAGGCGCCATACTTTCTGACACTCATCCAACAAGGTCGGTATGGGAGGGATGGTGTTGGGATGCGCCTTTTGAATGATTCGATACCATTGCCACGCTTTCGGGTGGGCTTTTAACCATAACACAAACACTACCCATCGATACAAGTTGAGGTCCACATGGGTTTCTTCAAAGACTTGAAGAGGAGGCGTGTCCTCGGGACATGGGGGAATGGGTACTTTTTCACCTGGTTGGTAGTCATATAACACTTGGCAAAGGGCTTGATGGCATTGCCATTGCACCAGGGACAACAAACCCTCCCACGCATAACACAACCACACAGACTCCATGGTTACACTAATAAAAATTTTATTCTTACAACATCAGCCTTTTATAGATTTCACAAGTCAAAAAACTCAAAAGAGCGCGTGTATTTCATTTTACCGGCGCCCAGGTCGATCATGCTCTTTTTTCCGGACCTGCTTTTTCATTTGTTTTTATCATGTATCATAATCATTGTTCATTAAAAACAGTTCGTGTGTCTTTACTAGGTCGTGTCTTGTCTTTGTTTTTTTCGGTTCTTGGGTTTCAAGGGTTTGTCGGCCCATTGAAAGAAAGGACATCGATCCTCGGGTGTTTCTTTGCATGTGAAATAAGGGCGATTGGGATTGGCTTGGGATCGGCTGATGCGTAATAGCACGGGTTCTTCACAGTCACACACCAGGGTTCTTTTGAGATAATCAGGATGGAGTTTTTCATTAATGATCTTGAGATAAGTGGCGATTTGATCTTGATGACAAAAGAGGCCACATTTCTTTTCTTGGCATTTGATGTAAGTGTCTCCTGTGGTTTGGGCTTGAAAGCAAATTAGGTCTGTTTGATGCATAGGACAGACAACGGATTGACAAGCTTGTTCCATAGGCGGTAGTTGTACTTCATAACTAGCAGCAGGCGGATTTAACAAATTGAGAATATTGTCACCATTGAATAAGTCATCCATATTGATGAGTGGTGGTGGTGGCGGCGGCGGTACTGGTGGTGGTGGTGACAATGTGGTTGTTGTAGGTGTTGACGGTACTGGTGGTGGTGAAGAAGGATCCACTTGGGGTGGCTTTTTGATTTTAATTTTTTTGTCTTTTTTGGACTTTTTCTCCGTCGGTGCAGGGGGTAAAGCAGTGACCATCTCTTCGAGTTGTTGTAAAGGTCTCTTCGTGGCCATGGTGAATTGAAGAGAGAAAGAATGAAAAAAGAACACGCTATTTTATAGGCGATGATGACGTGATGTTGACGTGATCTTAGCTAGGATTGGTGGAGACAAAAAATAGGGGTCAACGTTCAGGTCCATCGGGTATGTCGATGCCCGCCCATTCACGTTCTCGTAACGTGTCACGCGCCCAGCCAAAAATATGATCGACATCTTCATGAGTGAATCCCAAGAGTTCATAGGTGAAAGAACTAAATTGGCGTCGAAACGATACAATCTCCTCCAAAATTTGTTCTGTCACGAGATCGGGACTCGTCATCTGTACCACGAATTCAATGTCGTTGGGTTGCCAGCTCGGGATTTCCAAATGATAGTGTAATAGTAAACGCTGCCAGGATCGATGGATGGTCTCTAGCGAGAGTTGACGTATTCCTGTTTTGATCGAGTCATGGACACGTCGTCCATGAAGAAGCGCTTCTTCGCTGTACATGGGTTGAACGGGGGGTTCTAGATCCTGGACGTGTTGATGAATATATTGGAGAATGGCTACGATCCAACATCGTTTCCATAGACATTCCACCACTTCTTGATAAAAACGGGTACAATAATCAATATTGCCACTGGCAGTAAAAGGAGATTCCATTTTAGGGACTTGTTTGTCTTTGCTTTTACCAAAAACACGAGTCGATGCACGCAGTCGTCTCTCCATACATTGAACAAATGAAAAGTGATGAAAAAGGATGAGTGGTGCCTGTATATATATATAAGAAAAAAGAAGCTGTCAATCAAACAGTCTATATATCACCTCTCTATCTTTTCAACGCATCATTTCTTGTTAGCATGGCAAGTAACACCGAGTCAGACGATGATCTTAATGAGTATATGCAGCAATGGGAACAACAAGGCGGCGCCCTGGGTCGACGAGGACATTTTGTTTTTCGTTTAGAACCCTTCAGACAAAGGAATGCCCGTAGTTATGGTATTACAAGAACATCGTATCATCTACGAGTGGAAAACCCGCCAGAGGGTTTTCCAGAAGGACATGGCAATATTGTGCGCGCGTTTGAAGAAGGATTGGCTGACGTTATAGAAGATCTCACCGAGTCCATCCCAGACCATGACAGAATTCAAATTTATTTATCTTCCAACCGACTTCAATCGGCCCACACCTCAGCCAATGTAACTGTCGGCGATTGGCGCGATCCTTTGTCAGGTGCACGACGCATATTGGATCAGATTAGTAAAATGTTGAACTCAAATGAGAACTTTGAAGTCGACGACAGTTTGCAGTTGGATGTGACGCACATCACCATGCCAGAACCGGATTCAACGCGTCGCCGAACCCAAACGAATCAAAACCATCGCTGAAAACCAAGAACTACAAGCTCGTCTTTAACAAGCGTGTCTTGAACCCTAACACGTTTCAATCCTATCCTTATGAATATAAACAACACATTCCATACGGATCACACCAGTCATGAATTTGCCCGCTCTCATTCAATCCCTCCAAGAAGCCAATCGCACCATCGACGATCTCCGAGATACCAGACGTGGCTGGAAAATCCAATACGATCGACTATATCGTCAACACATGAAACTCCAGCGACAAAGGTGGTGCCCTACTTGTCAAGAACGTTATGAAAATGAGAATGACATAGAACTCTGCTTGTGCTGTTCACATGGAATACAAAAAGACAACCGAGATCCAGCGCCTTTCATTCCCGCATCATGCCGACCCATCACTACCACATCTACAGTGGAGGAGCCATTGGTATCGATGAATATGCAGAACAATGCGCAAAGGAATGTAATATGCACCTGCATGTCATCCTCCCTCCGCAGCACCACCGAAGCAAATTCATCACACCCCTCCGTCCAGAAGATCTTAATGAAGCCGAACCGCACCTAAAACGGGTAGCCCAAAAAACGGGCAAACATTTGTTCACTCCCAACACGTTTTCGCGCCACCTTCAACTACGGAATTTTCACATCGTCAAACCAGCTGCTGCTGTGTACGCCTTTGGTTTCTTTCAGAAGACAGGTCATGATGGGATTAACTTAACAGCAACCTGTAGCATTCCTTTGCAAAGACCCAACATCCAAGGAGGGACAGGTTGGACGGTCCAATTAGCCATTGATCAACACAAACCCATTTATTTTTACAACATACCAGAAAAACGCTGGTATCAATATCATGCCGATCATTGTTATTGGAACGAACAGCAATGGATTTCTGACAAGGGGTTTCTTCCAATGCAAGGATCCCCCACACTTCACAAACACAGTGCCGTGGTAGGGTCCAGACATCCCACCACAGAGACTTTAGCCGAAGTCAAACGGTTGTTTCAAACCACCTCTGCATTGGAAAACATTGTCGACAACCATCGCGACCTTTACCATATACTTCCAGAACACGGAGACTAAATTATACGTAATCCCACATTGGTTACATGTTCTGCTGTGTATTCCACTTTTGGTCGTTTGGAGCGTCGTGCTATCTTGAATTTCTCAAGACTATCCATTCATTGCGTGAGAAGACACCTGGGTTTTCCCTTGATATTCGGACGAACTCTCCCCAATCGAGGATCGCTTGCCTTCATCACTGATATTAGACTTTTGAGAAAAAATGAAAACGGTGCACTTCCAAGAACACGTGGTGCGCTACATTTACCAATACAATCCAGCTGCACCTCTGGTACAAACGTCACCTTTGATTGATGACAGGACGGATGACGTCACACCTTTCAGTATAAAAAGACAAACCCTTAAAGCCAAACTTCTTTCCTCCCATCTACAACGCAAAGCACGACGTCAGCATGGACTATGCCAAGAATTTGGATCCCAAAACCTTCAACAACACTCATGACTACATCTTAGAACTGGTTCGACGAGGTCTACAGGCTGGTTTTGATCTCGAAGACGTGACCGAACACTACAAAGAATTGATTCAAAATGAAGCCACCGCCATCATGAAAAGTACCGAACGCAACGAACTCCAAAAACAAATCCAAAAAGATTTGGACAATCTAGCCGTCATTGACAGAAACAATACCATTGTGTTTCCTTTAGAACTAGCAGGACGCACCTACAAGTCTTCGGAACGAGACCAGTATTTTGAAGAAATTTTACAAAGGAGACTTGAACGACGACACAAAGTGAACAAGTTACGTGAAAGTGTTCTAGGACATAACTTGGATGACATTACCGAACATGTCAAAACCATTCTGGATCACGACAAAAAAGAAGAAGAAGCCTTTACCAGCCAATTCAAATAGAGCAGGACAACTTTGCATGCCAAACAGTACGAGCACATTCTTGACCTCCATGAACAAGGAAGCAATCCCGCAATCTCCTCCTCTGTTGTCGACCTCCTACTTGACGTCTTGAAGGGAACGAAGACAAGTGGAGTCCTCTGTTGATAGTCTGGCGGTAAATTTCTTCCCCTAAGAGATTCCACCTTCCTCCCAAACGTCTTTCCGCATACACATTGGTGTTCACCAAAGAAGGATCAGTTCGTCCACTTGGAATGCCTCAAATTCTTCCAATAATTCGTCTGGACAAGAGCATCTGTTGTTACAAGCAACACCTCATGCGAGTCGGTGCCAAAACGTCGTCGCTGACGCAATGGTTATTCATTTCTGGAACGGGTCAATGGACGCAATGTCGTAACAAGTGGGCAATCCGTTTCTGTTCTGATGAATGGACAGTTGCATGTGCTTCTTCCAAAGTTGGCAGAAAAAAATCATTTGTTATTCCATTTCTGCACTGACCACATCAACAGTGACGCAACTTATTTCCAACCGACAACTTCGGTGACTTCCGTCTTGCATGACACGCCATCTCTTGGACTGATTTCGTTTAATGGAGAACTTTGATACAAGTAATCCCACGAGGACGGTAACCACTGGCTGTTTACAACCTGGCGTTTGTAGCTCCAGTCACACCAAAGAAACACTGACTTGTTCGACTTGATCTGCTTATTAAACTTGTTGAAAAGAATTTCTCTGTCTTGTTATTGAACTCTTATCCCCCTTACACTCAGCGGTCACCCCCCATCACAAATCACGTGACCTCATGACGTCATCATTTTGACGGTCAGCGGTTACCCCACCAACCAAAAATGACCTTTGACCTCTTCTCTCATTGGTCCATTCTCTTGACCGGGATCACATGATAAAAAGGAATGGCCCTAGTCTCTCATTGGCTCAAAAAGTGAGGGGGGTGGGCCTTTTTGATTCATTTTACCATACCGTCCC
>CAXIQD010000050.1:249200-269200 GCA_964030785.1 Siderastrea siderea
ACCTTACTACTAGCGCGCGAGAATTCAAAAAAATTGTCATAGAAACAGACGATTGACATCCACCAAAAATACATTAGGCCGTTGGGAAAAATTCCTTGAAGGGCACGTGTCAACCTCGTCCCCAGGGCCTTCTCCTCGTTCAAAATGGCGGTCGGAGAAATCTCTGGCCAAGCCTGCCAAAGTGGCTCCAAAAATTCGTTAGAATTTCGTCACGTAAACACGACGAAATGTCTTCGTTTCGTTTGAACAACGGTTTCCGAAGGCAGAAAACAAACAGGGCCGCCATACGCTGGAAACAACCTCCGAAAAAGCCATTTCATCGTGTGTCACGTGACAAAATACTCCACGATTCTTGGAGTATTTCAGCGGCCTTGGCCAGGGGTTTCTCCGACCGCCATTTTGAACGAGGAGAAGGCCCTGGGGACGAGGTTGGGTGCGTGTTAGAGTAAACCGCTGCAAAACATATTGTGTACCGTATACCAAAAACGCTGTAGATTGACTGTAAAATCTATTCCAGATAGGCTAATTATCTTCCAATGAGACAAGTGTTTAACCCTTCAAGCCCCAATATCGACATGCTTGTTCTCCTCACCCGATTCACCATTCATTCTCACCATTCCATTTGGTAAGGAGAAATTAGATGCTTACCACTATTCGGGCTTAAAGGGTTAATGCATCCTCTTTCCTTGGTTGTAGGTGATTTGTGCCAGTTTCAAATTTTCTTTTTTTAACTTTTCAATGAGATAAAATAGGTCTAGTCATGAAGACGGTTGATCTGGCTTTCGTATGTTTATCTTGTTTTATACTGTATTTATATTGAAAATGTTTTTAAGTTGACCACAAAGAGATTTTTTGAGGAAAAACAAAAGCCATATTCGAAAACGAAACAAACCGTTTTGCACTATATATTTTTGCTATACAAATAACAAGCTGTAAAATATTGTGGGATGTTTTACCACCTAGACGACATGTCAACCAAGGCGAGAGGACGCATTCAACAAAACGACCAAAATACAACATAATATGAAAGTAGAGGGTATTACCTACTTTTTTATTACTTCTATTGGGATGATGTGAATGGTAATAAAATATTAAACTCTCAACAGAGAATGACGACTACAAAGATTGCGCTGGGGATGTCACGCGCAAATGCATCATTGAGGCGTTTACCCGGATTCAGCACAATGCTGACCAGAATTTTTCGACTGCGTTCCAAAAGTACCGCATTGTCTTAAAAAGGAGGGTGAAACATGTGACACAGCTATTATGAAGCACTTTCTTGATTACATCAAAGCGGATGAGAAACTGTTTAAGGAGGAGGGACAAGGAAAATTCGGGAAAATGCTTGAAGGAATACCAGCTCCACACGTAGAACTCTAGATTTGTCACCAACTTGAAGCTGATTGAAGCAACTTAACCACAGTAAACGGGCTAACAAAACTATGTAAACGATAATTATAACCTTAAGGGTAATACGACACGCTCACTTTGGTAAACATGTAATGTTGAATGTGACAAAATAAACAATTGAAATACAACAGTTTTTAAAGTTGTTTTATTTCACGGCTGCAAAGCACCGCTCCCGGATTTAATCATGGCCCCTTCTTTGAAGTCGAAACTAGGCATTCCTCCTCATCGTAGGTAATTCATGATTAAATTCCTAGTCTGTCAAAAATGTATGTCAGTTTCAGTTGCATTATATTAAAGATGATTAAGAATTGTCAATAAGCCCTAATTTAGGGCTGCCAATTGATTAGCAGAAGCCTAAGATGAACAAAGTTGGAAACTTTCTTAAATTTGGTTTAGGAAAAAGTTGGAAACTGTCTTAAATTTGGTTTAGGTATGTTTTTGTAAAATCAGTTAGAAAGCTCAAAGGTATACAACGTATAGGGCAGACCTAAGACGCATATCAGTCTAAATGAGGCTTCTGTTGCATTCATATGTCACTGATGCCGAAAGACGGGCTCCAAGCATAAAGTTATGAAAAGGAATAACAAAAACTTTTTTCCTAGGAAATTCACTGTTTTGTTTTTGACACACTGAGCACGGAGTTCTCTGTAATCCTGAAAGGTGGTAAATAAGCAAATGAAATACAATAGTTTTTGAAGTAAGCACCGCTCCCGGATTTATAGATCATGGCCCCTTCTTTTTAGTCGAAACTAGGGAGTCCCTCCTGATCGTAGGTAATTCATGTATGATCAAAATGGTAATAAATGTTCTTTACCGCTTTCCAACTGATTTTGCAAAAAACATACCTAAACCAAACTTAAGAAAGTTTCCAACTTTGTTCATCTAAGGCCTCAGCTAATCAATAGGCAGCCCTAAATTAGGGTTTATTGTGACAATTCTTAATCGACGAAATGTTTGGAAAGAGGTTTAAGGACATCGTCATACGGCCGCCTTTGACAAGCATTTTTCTAGGTGTTTGGCCAGGTAAAAATTCAAGTCCAATTTTGCTCTTTCCGCTTAGAGAAGACCCCTAAGGCCTACTTTCCCAGGACAAAGACATGTTACCACCTCGAGCAAAGCCCACATAGCAAGGCACAAAAATCAACATGTTTACAACACTGCTTAAGCTCATGGTTACTTATCAGTGCTATAAATGAGACTTATAAACAAGAAATGTTCCACAAAGCGAAATGAAAATAAGACCCTGCAGACAGCTTTTAAAACACTTTTTTTCTTCGGAGGAGAATGGACAACTGGTTGCACCGGCCAATTCGTTATCTGATCGCTGGAACAACGTATATTTTATCGTTTGTTCCTCGTTCGATGAACTTTAGTGTACACTCAAAAACTGAAAGGTTTCAGTACAACTGAAAACGTTCTCACCTCACATAGAATTGAGCGTACCTTGAGCAATAAAACGTACGAACGTTCTACTTCCGCCTTAGATCTGTCAATCAAGTATTCGTATTTCTCTCTTCGGTCACCCCCTGATGGTGGCAGACATGCTACGAAATAAAGCATCTGGAAAACGGCATCAAAACATTTAACATTTGTGAATATTCTGACAAAATTTGCCCAAAGATAATTAGTTCAACACCTTACCTTGCCACAAACCCGTGTTCGTGAGACTACGAGCGAGATTTAGCCATGTAATTCCACAATATTCGAAGGCTTTCTTCCCAGTTTCATCCCTTGTTTTAGAGTTTACGAAAGGTTTCCGACGGTTTGTCGGCCCCAGACCTCGAAAAGATGACCGCGTCGGAATTATTTAAACTGGCCGCCTTCCCCGATTAAAACACGCGAACAACAAAGGTAACAAAGTTCAGTGTTTTACTGGTGTTCACTTATTTGATGTGTGGGCTCCCTGTGTCAGAGTGCAGAGTGAAACAAACAAAACGTGTCATTTACCATATCGACGATAAAACAGAATTTCAGGGGCATCAAAATTTTCTAACCATGACTTTTCATGATGTCCTAATAAACATGTTTTGCAAGAACGGAGGCTTGGGGGGCGGGGGCCCATGGCCACACCATCGATCTGGTAATAGAAGGAACAACAGTTCAAACACATTAATTTAAAACTGTTTGTTTAGTTTTCACATAATCACGCTTTTCGTTGTTGTCATTCTGGCTCATATTATATTTTCATTAACAATTATCATTACTGTTACGTATATATAGAGCTATTTCAGCTTTTTCAAGCAAATGAGGATGGCATCAGGAATGCCGAAACACGTCTTGTTTTTAAACTAAAAAGTGTTGTGTTGTTTCTTAAATCAATCCCTTGTTTCCTGCTACCAAGACCTTTTGCCAAAATGAAATAACTAATGAATTAATAATTTTGAATTTAACCCACTCCAACAAAACGTATTAAAGAAGCGAAATTGCTTTTTTGTGGTTTGTCATTGTGTATAGTTCTTTGTTGGCTAAAAAAAGGAAAAGTCAGAAACTTCTAAATAACTAACAAGAATAAGTTTTTTTTTTATTAGATTTCAAATAATTGAATTTATAATGATGTACAACACGCCAAGAGACCGAGTTGATTGACAGCCTTCAATCACATGGAAACTTAAAACTCAAAGCAATATTGAAGTTTTCTCTTAGAAACGCTACCTAACATCAGATCTCTTACAAGGCGAGGTAAGAGCTATTGCTTATATTATTTTTTAACATTTTAGTGTCGTTTTCAACATTTCAACGCTTACCTTATGAAATAGAGATTACAGTTTCTGTGTGGTGGGCACTGAGTAGACTTTAGTCAACACAACATTAACTGAAAACCATGAAAGGGAAATTGTAGAGAGAAGTTTTTCGTTTAACAAGGAGCTAAATCAATCGCCTTAAAAAAACAACTTCCAGTAATTACCACCCTTTAATATTCTGGGAGCCAAGAAGTTAAGGTTCCAGAAGACAAAAAAAGCATGGATAGGGTTAATATAACGTACATAAATGTGTGATGAGCAAACTGGCATTAAATAGGGAAAATATATATAATACTTATTTTCCCAATTTTTATTTTTCGTATGAAAGGGTAAGTGATCTATTCAGTCAGGAAAAATGTTCTGTTACAATTACGAGGGAAAGTAAGCGAGATCCTACACCCTACTTTACCATTATAAACTTTTGCCAATAAAACTCAGTGGACTTTGGAGGTGTTGAGAACATCCGAGATCTTTAGAAGGAACTAATCATTGTGTTTGGTTTCCTATACACGTGCGGTGGTCCACAGTTTAAGGTAAAATTATTAGACCAGAGAAACCTCCTCGTTTACATTACCTGGCAGCTGAACAATCTCAAGGCATACATCTCAATATGATGTACTTGAATAGCTAAAATAAGTTGGTACATATTTTAATATAACCCGAAGCACGCTTCCATAAAGATAACCTTAACGTCTTTAAATCACTTCATTTGAAGTTTTTTGTGGTATAATGTTGTTCTCATCATTCTTACTGATCTACCCGGTATGGGTGTGAGTGAGTGTGCTGATTACCTGAATCTTGACCATTAGGCAGATTACCTTTCTGGTTTTCCCGTTCGCAATAGCTCTTACGCAGTGAGAGACTATAGCTTTTTAACACTTTCCCCTGTCATTTATGCACATATGCATACAGTTCCATCAAAAAAGAAATCACTTGACACAATTTTGCTTCTAATCTCTTTAAGACCGCAGTTCCCCCATTATGTATTCAACGATCGTTACAGTTATTTTTGCCTTTGGATTTGTGTCTTTTGGGAGCTGCCCCGACGCAAAACAAAGGTCTACTTATGAGGTAGTTATCACGTGTACTCAAACTGCATTGGAAGAAGACGTTTCCGACCTCCGAGCAAAGGGAGGTCACCCCGACTTAGCCGAGAAAACTGAAGAGGTTGCATTTTCTTAAGGGTAAGGTTAGAACATCTCTAATGACTCTCAAGATATTTTGCTACGTTCCTTGTTAAGAAAAAAAATTACATTTTTAAGGGAACGATAAAAAGTCATTCAAATCTATGTTTTTCATGTTATCCTTCCCCTTTCTTCTATCCCAGACCAAGACTCAATCAAATTTTTTATAGCAAACTGTGCTACATGAAAATGCTCAAACCTTTCGCTTTAATGGTTGCCCTTTAGGATTTCATCGACAAACCGCTTAAAACCTAGAACTATGCACCACAACAAACAGAACGAAAAGAAAAAGCACTGCTTATTAGCTTTTAGCTTGAAAGGCCAGATTAAGGATTTCGTAGATTCAAACATTATAACAACCTTTAAACATGAGATACTATAAAACATGTTTCAATCTGGGTTTAAAATCAAGAACATTTTTTTTATGAGCGGCTACAAGGCGATGAAAAATCGATAAGAAAGATGTAAGAATCTTCAATTCAATTCAAGTGAATTCTTAAATCCAATTTAATTTATTACTTTATTCAATTCAATTTATTCAATTCTTAAATTGGAGTGTCAACCTGAGAGGCAGCTTTTCATTCATCGTGGCGGCAAAACAGCTATGCTTGTTTCATCTTGAGAAAACTATTTAGAATAGTTTGTTTTATCAATTTTTCAGGAATTTGGGCGGTGCGTTTTATTAAGCTTTTCCGACTTCTCGTCGCCAGTTCCAGACATCTTGTATTTCCACGCGGCATACACATGGCAGCACATGGTTCTTGTAAAGAGAGCCGGTCTTTGTAACAACATGACGTATGGCGAACTGAAAAGAATTTCATTAGAATCGGGTACGCTTGCCTTTTGGTAGTGGTTACACGAGGTTATTAAGTGGCAGGGCTTTCGTGTGAGACTGTGTCCCGGGAACAAGTTTCTTGAGGTGAAAACGATGAGATTTTGTCGAATCGATCTTCCGTTATTAGTTTTTTTTGTTTATTTATTTGGTCGCGAGCGTCATTTGCTATATTGCTTTCAGATGTAGGATACATTGCTATTTCCATTTTTACTTTGCTTTGTAGGTATACCCCAGAAACGAAACTTGGTGAATATTGGTAAGTAATCACACAATTGCAGAGGGAATTCTAGGAAAGATGTAGAAGATGTCTACCAAATTCCGCTTCATGCGGTTTAATTTCATAAATTCCTCTAAAAAAAAGACACGTCGACTGTTCAGTACTTGGCTAAAATATATTGCTGCGATAGTCAATCTATAAGTCACGCTTGCAATTGTCCACTGCTTCCAAGTTTAGAAACGAAGTTCGAAGCGGTGAAAAACTAAACCCTTTATGGAAAGGCGCAATACTGTAAGCTCTATAAAAAGACCGTTTCGATGCAGCCGATTCACCATTCATTCCCACCATTCCATTTGGTAAGGAGAATTTAGATGCTTATCACTATTGGGGCTGAAAGGGTTAAATTAATGCATCTTTTTTCCTTGGTTGTAGGTGATTTGTGCCAGTTTCGATTTTCTGTATTTATATTGAAACTGTTTTTAAGTTCACCATAAAGAGAGATTTTTTTAGGAAAAACAAAAGCCATATTCGAACACGAAACAAACCATTTTGTACTATATATTTTTAGTATACAAATAACAAGCTGTAAAATATTGTGGGAAGTTTTACCAACTAGAACGACATGTCAACCAAGGTAAGAGGAAGCGTTAAGGTGATTCCATTCAATTGCACTGGGCAACCTTTCTCCGCATCATTTTTTGCGTGCTTGGCGCGCCCACGAGCGCGCTCGCGTTCGGAACTTGGTGTGTTTTCTATGAAAACTGAGCTGTTCAGAGAAATGTATTGTCGTTTTCTCCAAAACGAACTCGGTGACCGCACATTTTTATTCCATTTATTTGAAGAAAATTCATTATTCAATTTTCAAATATTCCGTTTAATTCACTGGTACAATCTGATTTAAGATGTTCCACTGAAAGCGTGCAAACGCTCGATTTGCCTATTATTTCGTTACTTTCATTTTTATGGCAACTTTAAGGCGCTTTACTGTAACATTGTTTTGCTATCACAAGAATATTGCTTATACTTCATTGCTGGTAATAACTTTGTTAAAGTAGTGGGTGTCTCTGATATAGGGATCGGTTTTTAACATTGCTGTCGATACCACAGCCCTGTAGCGTGAAATCATACACGGTGATCCGCTCTTATTATTTTATATTTTCAGTGTACTAGGTGTAATTAATAACTGTGCAAAGTTTCAACAAATGCTCGTTACAGCTTCTTTTTCGATGGAATCATCTTAAACAAAACGACTAAAATACAATAAACTAAAGAAGTAAAGGGTATTACCTACTATGATTATTTCTATAGGGATGATACAAATGGTATTAAAATATTTTGCTCTCAACGGAGAATGACGACTACGAAGATTGCGCTGGGAATGTCACGCGCAAATGCATGATTGATGTGTTTAGCCGGATTCTGCAGAACGCTGACCAGGAATTTTCTGACTGCGTTCAAAAAGTACCAGAATTGTTTTAAAAAGAAGGGTGAAAAATGTGACACAGCTATTATAAAGCACTTTCTTGCCTACACCAAAGCGGATGAGAAACTGTTTGAGGAGGAAGGAAAAGGAGAATTCGGAAAAATGCTTAAAAGAAGATCAGCTCCACACGTAAAACTCTAGAATTGTCATCAACTTGAAGCTGATTGAAGTAACTAAACCAAGTAAACGGGCTAACGAAATTGGGGAAACGATAATTATAACCTTAAGGATTTAATCATGGCCCGTTCTTTGAAGTGGAAACTAAGCAACCCTCCTCATCGTGGTAATTCATGCATGATCAAAATGGTATTAAACGTTCTTTACTGCTTTCGAGCTTTTTTTATCTTTATTACACTACTGGCATACTGGGGACACCAATGATTGAATTAAAATTAAGATTAATTTTGTATTTAGTGAATTAAAATTCACTTAATACAAAATTACATTAAATAGTATTCACGATAAAATTAGTACTTACAATTTAGTTAATCTAAGAATATTCAAGTACGGAGCATGTGTAGAAGTATTTTATAGGTCAAGATAAACATAGTGATGATAATAAATAGTGGTGCAATTGTTGGGCTGCACACAGTAATTTTCAAAGAGTTATTGTAACTCCAAGACTTGAGTTAAAATTTTAGGTTTAAAATAACCCCATTTTGGGGGTTATTTTAACTCAAATTTCGGGGTTATAATAACTTCAGTGGGGGAGTCCCTTTAACTCTATAAAAGGAGTTATTTAAACTCCATATGGGAGTTACTATAACTCCAAAAGTGGAGTAAAACCTTTAGGTTAAAAATAACTCCTTCTTTGGAGTAATGTAATACATTGCAATAATGTAATACATCCCAAGTTAAAAAAAGAGTACAAGGAAAGGTAAAAGCGTAGACCAGTCCACCAAGGTTACCAGAGAATCTTATGGAGTGCTTTTTTAACTTTACTCAATCTGAGGGGCTGCAAATGCAATCACCTCTTAACGCTCCAGGCCGCTAGGGGAGCTTGCGTAGCTGAGTCGGCATTTGGGCCCCTTCTGTCAAGTGGAGGGGACAGGGGGGCGGAAGCCCGGGAGGAAAGGGGGCGGGATAAGAAGGGACGGGAAGCGGGATTCTCAAGGTGGCAGGAAGCTGGAGAAATACGGAAAATTATGCAACGTTGACAGGAGGCCACAACTTACATTGAGCAATATCTTGCAATCGAAGTAACGCAAAGAGACGGAAGGTAACAAAAACAGGGCGGGAACTAGGATTAAAGGGTACGGGAAGCAGGAGGTTTACACCCCCCTGTTCCCCCAACCCAATTATCAACAATTCCTGTGTCCGGAGCACCCAACGGATCGCTTCGGCGGAACATCTGTTCCAAAGGCTTTAAACCCTAACAGTGACGAAAATAAAATTTCTCTTTACATGATCACTGCGAGTTCAAACATTCAAGTGATGAGAATAAAGGATAAGATGTCTTGTTATTTAGACAAATTCTCCTTACTAGCTCCATACGAAATGTATGTAGAACGTTGAGGAGAATATGCATATTCATATCAGGGCTAAGGGAGGGTGGTTTCTAATACAGAGGTATTTTTGCAAAGGTTAGGACTGTGAGGAAAAGGCAGATCTCAGCAGGGCCTGTTGTAATCTAAAAAGAAAAATGTGGGTAGTCACGTCATTTTTAGGAACCATTTAGGAACCAAAAGCTTTAAAATACAAAGATTTTATGGCGTTTTCTTTCCAAATTTAAGCTCATTTATGTCTGAAAAATGCACGGTTACCCTTAATTTTCTTTCTGGACTCATATACTCCTTGCTAAGATCTGCTTTTTCCACATAGCCATAAACCTTGCAAAAATAACGTTGTATTTGTAGGCAAATTCCTCAAGAAACCCGAATGTCTCGGACCAGACCAGCGATGCACAGATGGTATGCACAGTAACAAAAGGACTCACAGTCCTTAAAGGGTTGAAAAATTAACTAGACTAAAAACTTATAAGTTTTATTTTGGGAAATACAACATCGGAAAAAGTAAACGCTGTTTGTTTTCCGATGGGTAAAAGTGTCCTTTGGGGCTCAAAATATTGTCAGCTGAGAAGTTTGAAAAGGAAAAATTTAACTAACCTATCAAATTCTGGAGATAATACCCTTTAGGCGCTGTTACACTAGGCAATCTTTTTTTCGACTTGTCTCACAATTTTGTTGTAATAAAAGTTGCAGGAAAAATTGTCCAGTGTAACATACCCTGAAATGAACATGTCTCGCAATCTTTTTTGGTGCCGCAATCGTTGCGAGAAGTAGATGCCGGTTCTACTTTTCGCAGCGATTCTCGCAACGCTGCAACGAATTTTTCCAGCGTTGCGTAGAGGTGTTACAATAGGATCGTTGCGTGCAACTTGTCTCGCAACGGTGCACCAAAATTGCGGGACAAATTGCAAGAAAAGTTGTTTAGTGTAACAGCGCCTTTTTTTTCCCCAATTAATTTTTTGCCTCTGAAATACTTAGCTAAAAGTTCCAGAAAGATCAAACCGTTTTCCTTTCCTTTTAGATTTGTTTTCGTCATTTTTGCGTTGCGCACAATTGAGACAACTGTTCATTCTATTGATTGCAAAGGAACCTTTTTGCTTTTCTTTGTTTTTGTGAGTGGCTCATCGAATAGCAAAATTTCACTTTTGCACGATTTTCGCAAGTTCAACGAAAATAAAAGTGCAAAGTTGTAAGACCTAACAATTTAAACTTTGAAATCTAAAAATTTTTTACAGTCATCATCTTTTGTCGTCAACGCTGGTTTTCTTTATAATTTTTCTTTTTTTTTTCCTTTCTTTGTTATCGAATATTAAGGACGGTGTCTCCCTTTGTTACTCGTAGTGAATATATGAAAGACATATATATGAACTGAGGTATTTACTGTGCATAAGTTCTGCGCATCTCTGGTGTGGTCCGAAATAGTCAAGTTTCTTACGGAATTTGCCAACCAATACAAAGGTATTTTTCCCCGGTTTATGTCTATGTGAAAAAGCAGATCGTTCCAAGGGCTATTAGAATCCAAAAAGAAAATTGGCGGTAACCACGCATTTTTGAGGCTAAGGAAAAGCGATCCCGCAGACCTAACCTTGGAGGTGGTGATCAGCGGCACTTAGTTAAACTGTATACGGCCGAGATGGAGCAAAATGTGGGCACATTCTTTGCATTCCTTTGGACGTCCAACTGGTACGAATGGTATGTGAGCGAAGGCCCTGGTGATGACTTCAAGGTCCGTTTGATGTCCCTGCGGCCGGACATGCGCAGAAGCTTGGTGCGCTCGTGCCTAACTCGTGTCCATCCGTGCTCACATGGATCTAATTTTCCGAACCAAATAGAACGGATTTTGCAACTAGAAATATCTGTAGACTTATCATTCGCAAATCACGTAGCGGTGCTTTAGAAAAACAAGGGGGCTCGTCAAGTGTACAAGAGACACAGAGAACCGTCAAGAATTCGGAAAGCGAAATTATGCCGAACAATGCAAAAGAGATCCAAGAGAAGAGGTTTGAAATTTGCACTAAGAAAATATATTCCTCGCTCTTCAGAACTACATTCTCTATGCAAAGTTAAAATTTACAAACTATGGCTCCTTAAATACAGTGGAAATAGCTTTTATGGCAAATACTATTTTAAGAAATGTATGATTCCAATCCTAATAGACATGTTCCTGTTGCCGTTTATAATACAACAAACTTCTTGCAGTCATGTTGAGTGTTGTCACTTGTTACTGCTTTCACTGTACTGTAAGCAATTGTTCTTCTTTTAAAGAAAATCGTTGGTTAACTTGATATGAGTCTTGTTTATTACATAGTTCACTTTAATTTCCATGTTCATGATCCCGTCGCGATTTCCTCTGTTGATACTGGTCCTAAAAGGGTTACTCGCATTCACCATTTCATGTTACACACCTACTATTCAATTACTAAACAGTGGTTCTCAACATTAATCGCATCCCCCAACCCATATCTCTGCCAGCACTTCCTAACTTTTGGTTACTGCTAGTACAGAAATAATTGACCTTAAATTTGGAAAGAAATTGCCATACATTCTTTGTATTTTAAATACCCTTGCTAAGACCTACTTTTCCCCCATAGTCATAACCTTTGCAAAAACGCCTTTGTATTAGGAGGCACCGTCCTTAAGTAAACTATTTTATAGTTAATATTAATAATAACGTTGGTGCAATAAAAAGATAACGCGCACCTCTCCACTGGGGTTTGCTGTTACCCTGGTGCCTAATGCTGACCGCGCTAATGTGGCGTGTCAGGATCTCCACGGATTCCGACGCGGTAATTTTGAAGCGTTGTGTAAGCTTGTGGAGGGGCTAGTTTCCTAAATCCACACGGTATGTGCTATTTGAACAATAGAGTTCTTCTGTCGAAGAACAGAAAGTGATAGGTTGCCTGAAGAAAATTGATGTTCACATCAAATATTGGCCCGAGAACGTAGTTTGAGGGCTTATATGAAGCTTCAACATTAAATTCCGAGGGAACCTATCACACATAGGGCCTGAGACAGAAGGAATTTATTGTTTTTATTGTACAACGTTAAATTTTGAGCGAACGTTGCCAAAAACGGAGGAACACTATCGCGTCACGTGGTCGATTTCCACCAATAGGAGCACGCCAAAATTTAGCGTTGCACAATTATGGTCTTCAGAACATCATTTTTTTCGACACGTTTCGAGCGTTTGAACTCGCTGAAAACACCTTCCTTGTGTATATATATACATTATACACAGTAGTGTAGATAAGACAAAATCCGCTTAAATTAACTTAAATTGTGTGGAAATGCTATTTAGGATGGCAGGCATCACAGGTAATGTTTTGTGATTTTCACTCATTTCGCTTTGGTTAAAAATTAATATTTTGAAAGGCCATGCAAATATTATGTTTGGGCTCCTGTGGTTTTTTCAAGGTGATTGTCGCACTCTCTCCCGCGCCTCCTGTGGGTTAGGGGAGGAGATGGCTGGCATTTCAGACAAGTGAAGAAAGAAAACGTGTTAATTTCGAACACAGGAAGCCAAAGCTTTAGTTATGAGTGAAGATTTATTAAAACATTTGAAATTGTCAATGTTCTTTTCTTGCTATCTGAGGCAGAGGTTCGCTCCCCGAGCGAGAATAAACGTCTTTGTAATTTATGATCCCAACTAGTGTCAAATTTATGCAAGGTTGTACAGTTCAGGGAGAGATTGCATGATACCCCCAACTCCCACGTGATATGTCGGATCCTTTGTAAAACGGGGCGAAATACAATAGGTAAATTCGGTGTATATTTATTTATTCAATATAGATTTATTCTAGTTTACGGAAATTGTGATTGGGTATGGCACATTTCAATAATGATCAGTTTCCTATTTAATGATTACACAGGTGTGCTTGTGTGCGGGTGAACTGTACAACTGACCCTGCATAATGTCAATGCTGGTTGGGAGCATAAATTAGAAAGCCGCTTACATCTCAGATTCTCTCTCGGAGCGCGAACCTTTGCCCAAAATAGCAAGTAAGTAAGATATTAGCAAACAAACACTGATAACTGTATCTACTTTTATTGATTTTCAAGTAAACGTTTTGCTACATGTGATTGTTCGTTAAATACCAAATGTGGCCCTGCATGGGAATACAAGGACAAAGGTGCTGACATATTCACAGCACACTTGCACTTTGAAACAAAAAAAAAAAGAAAGGTTTCCAGGAGCACACTTCAATAGCAAAGTCTGGTTTCGCAAGACACGCTAACAACAAACTTCAGATATTTTCATTGATTTTCAAGTGAAGCTTGATTGAAGCTTAATTTAATGATTTTGAACTAAAGCTTTTGCTACGTGTGACCGTTCGTTAAATACTAACTCTGACTCTCCATGGAAAAAAAAGGACAAAAGTGCTGACACATTCACAGCACACTTGCACTTTGAAACAGAAGAAATCGGTAATGTTTCCAGGCGCACACTTTGTTAGCAAAGTCTTTCGTTTCGTAGGACATGCTAACAACAATAAAGCGTGAACAATCGAGCAATGAAGGGGCGACCCTAAAATGAGGAATGACGGAACGGCGGAAAATCACCCTAAATCCTAAAACGCGGAACGGCGGAAAATCACCCTAAATCCTAAAACGCGGAACGGCGGAAGATCACCCCATATCCTAAAACGCGGAACGGCGGAAAATCACCATAAATCTTAAAACGTGGAACGTTAAAAATTGGAGGAAGCTAATATATCCCTGAAAGTTACGAATGTAACGATGCCCCCGATAGTAGCGACCCATTCAATGCTTATCATCGACAGATAGCTGGAAAATTGGGTTGGACCCAGGGGCGGGGGAGAACACTCCAATAGAGCCTGGCACTTTTTTTGTATACCCATGTTCCAACGACAGATGACGTCACATCCGGTCCGAAAGCGTACAACTTTTCCCACGAGCGGGAAAATCAAACTTGACGGCTACAGTTTCGTTCACTCAGTGAGTAAAATGGCCATATATTTTAATCGGCTGCAAATTTTCCTTTTATTTTTCGCGAAGGTGAAGACAAATATGTACTCTTTCCTCTCATTTAATTGGTTAAACGAATAGACTTAATGAATATTTTAAAATGTGGTGTTTTTGAGCCTTGCCTTCTCTGAAAGATGTCGGTATTTCTTTCCCCCGAAGTTAAGAGGATTCTGTAAATCGCTGGAGATCATGAATTCAAGGTATGCAAAACTCCATTCAAATAGCCTATCCTGTAGAACAATAATTCGCTTATCAAAAAATTGCAAAGGAAGCGTTCTACGCTAGTGGGAACCCCATTAACACTCTTCGTTTTTTAAGGAAACTGCTCAAGAAAACAAGCTGTTTTAATAAGCATACCTTCGTTCACTTATTTGGCCACACAAATAGTCAAAAGAATACAGAGTGTATGTTATTTCCCGTGGCTACCGAGACTTTGCTTCTCCTGTTTCTTTATTTATTTCGTTCCCTAATTAACACTGGAATACCTTTCCTCTGCTGTGATGAGTAAAGAACTGAAAACCCATTAAGTCTTAAGGTTGGTTTTTTTTTTTGGTTCTCCTCCAAATCCAACACTTACAAGTTCTTTGGGAATGGATTACTGACTACAGATAGGGATGGTGGGTCTGGAGGAGAAATTCCAATTTTTTTTTGTAAAAAAAATTTCTAGACAAACCCTTTTAACTTAGATTAATTTTCACGGCCCCGTTGAACTTAATAAAATCTTGAGACCTCCATGCCCTCCCCCCACCCGCCATTTTAAGCAAAATCAGTCATATATTTTCAAGGACCCAAACGTAGAACGACCTATCCTTCTGTAGTAAAGACTTCTTACTGTTAGATTTATAACCATTTTAAAACCATTGTGTAGTTCAAGAAAAAATCCATACCCCCATGGAAGGTCATTGGAAATTCCTAGGGGTTGGGGGCCTCAAAAGCCAAAATTTTAGAAGCAAGGTATAAAGCTTAACTGAAATTTCTTGGGGGATGGGAGGGGGGGGAACGAAAAACCTTCTGCAAGGGGGAGTGTGCATATTTTCTGGAACTACACATTTAAGATTAGTTGGGAAATAATTGTTAGCAATCAATCAATGAGCCTATGACAGACAAATAAAAAAGAGAATGAATAGTGAGTATGACAGTGGAAATAAATGAAAACAACTGGTTTGTTTGAGAAGAATCAATTACTCTTCAACAAGAACAATCATTGTCTTTATAACTTTAATGAAGTTGTAGTTTACAGTATTTATGATAAGTTGTAAACAACACAATGTATAGATCATTTCACTTATCCTAGGACTGCTCTATGCATAGTTATGCAGAGCTTTCTGTCTTAACCTTTCTATAGTAAGTTATAAATATTAAAAGTCAATAATGTCAGACATACATGTAGAAAAGGATTCTGGAGTCTTTCATTGTATTTTCTGGTACCATAAACCTACCTTTATATTGACATTACTTTGTTTAGTTGTAATTGTTTACTATGGTCCATCAGTTTTAATACCAAATTTATTTTTGTTGTCAGTTGGTGTCATAAAATCAGAAAGGCCTTAATCCTGTAAGAGATGTCTAGTGGTATAGCCTACTGGAATTGTCCCCACAATTTGCTATTTCCTTTTTCAGGAATCCAACTTTCTCCTCCAGCTACATGTACAAGTTCCTTGTATTTAATGACCTGTCCCTTATATAGTTATCCCTGGAGGTACAGAGAACAGCCACTGCTCCGAAAGTAAAGAAGGTGCAAGGCAACAGAAATGGCAACCAACAGATTTCATTATCTTAGTCTGTACATTGCCTAATTAAAGTAACATTCACCACTGATGAACAGTCTGTGAACAGTCAACACTACACTATTATAACTTTCATGTTGCATCAAAATGAATATTGAAGATGCCATCCACCTACTCAGTCTCAACAACAAACTTTTGGTGGCTCACAAATAATATGAATATAAACAGTTCAAAGCTGCATGTTGAAAACATACTTCATGTCTTCTTGATTTGTTGAAACCTGTGAAATAAAATGGAAGAGTACACTGTAGTCATTAGTTTTAAACCTTCACTCGGGGCTGTCATTAATGGCCAGGGATTTGGGATTTGGCCTGGCTATTAGCTAGACACGTGAGTTCCGGCTACTGACTTTGGTAGAAACAAGATACATGTACATGCATGTTGACAACACAAGAAAATATCAGATCTCTGACTACTTTTTTACCCACCTATTACCCACCTTTTACACCACCATTAGTGACAGCCCTGTTCATTTCATAATTACTAGACTTGGGACATTAATGACTATCAGAGTACTGTTTAATTGTTAATAAACAAAATTAGCAATTGGCAAATATTTCTGAGCCAACAGTTTTAGGTTTGCATTAATACTACTTGCCAATATTTTTTTGGACCAAAGCAAATACTGTCAAAGTAAATTTAATATATTTTTTAGAATAAATTTCAATATAATGCACGCTCTGATTGGTTGAAACATCATGCTTTATCAGAGTACAGATGCACGGAGTAGCCCGTGATGCCATTCTGTTCGCACTGGCAAGCTGAAAACCTTTCTTGTGCATGCTTGCAAGCTAGTAATAAAATTTGTTTTCTTGCAAATGAAAGCCAATTTCTTTACACATGTGAGCAAAGCTATATTATAAAACAAATAAAAAAAAGCCAAAACCGTGCTTTGCTGTGTGATAAAGCACGCAAGGAAGTGATGAGAGCACTCAAGAAGTAGGGAGAAGCACTCGCCTGCTGCTTGTGTTCACCCGACACTTCTTTCGTGCTTTAGTCACTGCCTTGCATCTTTATCACATAACAAAGAACAGTTTTGCCTTTTTGATTTGTTAAATAATCTTAAACAACAGGGAGTAGTCTCCCAACAAATTATTTTTTACAAAATGTACTTCAAACCAGCAGAAAGTTCACAAAGTAATGTGCTCAATATAAATCTGAAATTAAGCTGTATATTACCAGATTGAAGAAGGCAGAATAACCGACAAAATTATTGTTGGCTACTCAACCTTCACTCTTTTCATCTGCTTTTTATTTAAGCAATATACCGCACATTTCTATGGTTTATCGGCTCAATAAACCATGCGGGATGTTTGAAGAACATGTGAAGAGATTGTCACAAGCCGAAGGCGAATGATTTACAAGCTTTTCAAGTGTTATTCCAGCAACCTATTGTAAGTGGTTTATTGAGCCAAAAAACCATATGATTTACTGGTATAATAATCAACAGGTATTGACCAATCACAGTGTGTACATTATCTTCAGTTATTGAATAATAAAATATATCTTATGGTTAAAACTTAATATTAAAGTTTTCTATTAGAAACACTATTTAACGTCAGCTTTCTTACAAGGCGAGGTAAGAGCTATCGCTTATATTGTTTTTTTAACATTTTAGTGTGGTTTCTAACATCTAACGTATGGGTGATTAGAGATCAACGCAACATTTAAACCATGAAAGGGAAATTGTTCAGAGAAATTTATTAATAAACAGGGAGCCAAATCAAGAGCCTTAATAAACAACGTCCAGTATTTACTGGTCTTTGATATTCTCGGTGCAAGGAGTTAAAGTTCCAGAAGAAAACAAATTGGATAGAGTTAATATAACGTACATAAATGTGCGACAACCAAACTGGCATTAAATAGTCTAAATAGGGAAAATACATCTGAGCAAATTCGAAGAAACTGTGCCGTAACGTTTTCGCTTTGTAGTAGTATTCTAACTGGTATGTGTGTAAGTGAATGAATCTTGAACGCTTTGAACAGATTGCTTTCTTGTTTTGCCGTTCGCAATAGCTCTTTAATCTAAGTGATTTACTTTTCCTTGCCGTTTATTCACATGACGCATTTTTGCATCTAAATACCTCTTGTTAGCCGAGTTTGAGGTCCTTACTGTAAGTTACGGACAGAGTTTTTTCCGCTCGATTTATGGCCCAAGCGCGAAGCCATAAATTGAGCGGAAAAAACGAGGATCCGTAACTTACAGAACGGACCGAGAATACTCTTTAATCGGAGAAAACGAAAAAATTTCAAGTCAAAAGTTGAACAAGTTCATTTGACTGACGTGTGTTAAGGAAATGAAACGTGAGAACTTCATTGCCTTTTGAAAATCCCTGCTCCTCTTCGACGTGAACTGGTGTCGCTGAATGAAAACTTCACGGCTTTATTTCTCTGAAAAAAAAATTTTCTCCCTTAACATATCCAAAAAGCAGCGATTAATTTAGTTGGAAAGAGTTCTTCGTTACTGACAGGCACAAACTAGAGGAAATCTCGTCGCGATAAAATTGTGGACCGTTGAAGTCTTGTTTGTCAACGTGGAAATGTGGCGGTATTCAGTAAACAATAAGTGAATGAAGAAACTTTCAAATAACAAAGAAAATACTGGAAGAAAACTCGACTAAACCTACTTCCATCTGTCCTTGGCTCTCAGTTGTGCTCAGGTTGTTTTTCGAGCAAACTGTATGCGGGAAGCTGAACATCAAAGAGTTACTTAGGAAATTACGAGTTTTAGTCGGAATTTACAGACGCCTAAGTGAGGGTGGAGTTTTGCAAAAAGTTTTTTAAATGGATCTCTCCCGCAAGAACAAGACTTTTTTGAGGAATCAAGGTACTTTAGGTAAACAATACTGTTCTGATTCCCTAAGAGCAAATAACTAAAGCTGTGAGTTACAAGTTTCAAGCTTAATTCTGATAAAAATTTAAGCTTATGTAAACCGGTCAACGATAGAGCCATTTGCGAATTGTTTTGTAGTTGAATTTTTTTGTTCCCACTATAAAGAGAGCTTCTACTACTACGATTCTAGTTTTCACGGTCTTTGCAAGTTAATTTAACAGTCGGTTTAGCTCCTTTTTTCAGCATGTCTTGGCTTACCAATTACAATGTAAGCTTACGGGCTCTCAAGGTGAAATTATTAAATGCTGTTAGCCTCGCAATTTTTAAGTGAAAGCTTTCAGAGAGTTTCCGTAAACTAAAAAGTTTTTAATCTAGCTTTTACTCGTTTTTATATATCGCGTCTAAGAGATTAGCCTAGATTTCTTCAATGTATAAAACTACTACCGCAAAATGGATTCAAAGGCTTTCAAATTTTGTGGTCCGTACAGTAAACTACGGCCCGCAAAATTGCCCAATGGCAGAGCGCGTACTAACTGAGAGATATAATAATCTTCTTTAAGATCGCAGTGCCCTCATTATGTATTCAACGATCGTTACAGTCATTTTTGCTGCTGGTTTCGCGTCTTTTGGGAGCTGCCTCGACGGAAAACAAAGGTCTGCTTATGAGGCAGTTGTCAAGTGTACTCAAGCTGCTTGGGACGCAGACGCGTCGGACCTGCGAGCAAAAGGAGGTCACCTCGACTTAGCCGAGAAAATTGAAGAAAGTTGCATTTTTTTAAGGGTAAGGTTAGAACATCTCTAATGACTCTCAAGATATTTTGCTACATTCCTTGTGAAGGAAAAAAAGTACATTTTTCAGGGAAGCTTGAAACGTCATTCAAATCTACGTTTTTCATGTTATCCTTTCCCCTTCCCTCTGTCCCAAACCAAGACTCAATTAAATTTTATATAGCAAACCTTACTACATGAGAATGATCAAAGCTTTCGTTTTAATGGTTGCCAGCCCTTTAGGATTT
>CAXIQD010000051.1:0-16000 GCA_964030785.1 Siderastrea siderea
GAGTAGCGAAAACGATTTTGGCTTTGTTTCTGGATCAAGAGCAGCCACTGTTGTATTGCCAGAAGAAAATTAAGTAGAAAGTAAGTCTACAGAATTATGGAGAGCACTTTCAGCGCTTTGCATCTTGTGGGTATCTGCGTTTTTGACAATTTGAACCTCCTCCCCGAGGAATTTAAGAGAAAACGAGGCAGCCGTTTCGCAGTCTAATCATTTATTTATTAGTGTGCATATTACTTATTTTTGAAATTTTTTGAATCCATTTATTCCTTTTGAATTCAACTGAAGTTGAATTCCAAAAAAGATTCGATACCAACTCTTTAAAGAGATTAAGTGTTTAATCCTTGTAAAAAATGAATCCGTTAATCAATTAGTCAAACAATCATTCAGTTTTAAAAATGGCTTGGTTTAAGAAGAATTTCCAGACCATGAAAACATTAAGCTTACAGCAGTTTATAATGGTGGCTTGGGTCCTGCTCGATTTTTCCTCACTAAAAATTAGAAATAATAAAAAAAAAACGAACATACAAACGTTTCTAACATCTTGGTCCAAGAATTTGTCGCCTCGAATTTGCACTGAAATCCAGAATGTCATTTATTTCGTTTTCATGCAGCACACGAAAGTTACAAAGTGTAAAATGTCTTACTTTTTACCTAATTGCAAAGCATGTTTATCCATGCAAATGATCTTGATGTAAAGAGGAAAAATTAGGTCTTCCCTGATTTCTCTGCAAACAGGAAAAATTTAAACATTCCACTCAGATTTCGTTGTATCCAAGCCTCCTAATGGAAATTATAACAAATTTTTCCGAATGCATTGTTACTAGTAGTTTATTTCGACTGCGCAGGGAATTGATAACATTAAGGCTATGCATCTTTGCGATAACATGATAAATCGATAACATGATGATTTACCAGCTGATAAATCGCTCACTTAAATATTCGCGAAATTACAATATGTTGACAAGTGTGAGAAAAAAACGCCAAAAGCAGTTGAATTAATAAATCATGTACTAACTATCCAAGGAAATAACCGTTATTTGGGTTTGTCGCTAACAAGAGTAAACGTACGGTAACCCCCTCCCCCTTCCCCACCCCCCCACATCCTGCGAAGACTTTCAAATCAGAAAGGACATCTAAAAAGTATAAAAACCTTTCAATCATTATTCTTTATAACGGATAGCAAAACTTTAAATCTCCAGTCTCGGGCTAACTCTTGGCTACAGCGTTATTTACACGTGCTTCTACGTGATAGACTAAAAACGTCAACGTAAAAATACAAATTATAACAAAGAGTAATAAATAAATAACCAGTTCGCTCATTAAATATGTAAAGAAGTTTATTAACGTATTGTTCGTAATCGTTTCATGGCAACTACCGAAGTTTCAGGCTTGTTAAGATCACAAAAAATGAATTTCTCACATATTTTAATCAGTCTTCAACTGCTTATCTTCTTTTTCCGCCCAAATCTACCGCACGACAATGTGGTCAAAGTACATTACGAACAAACTATGGGTTGTATTTAAAGGACATGTTTTTCAGTCCTTCGCTGCCGAGCGACTCGCTTTGTGCTACGGTGCTTGCAACACTAATCCAGCATGCCAGAGTCTTAACTTCAACCTCGCTGACAAAACTTGTGAGTTTAATTCAGAGTTTAACAGAAGTCGACCTGAAAGTCTCATAAAAAGTGATGTTCATGTGTACGCAGATAATCCCGATCGGGGTGAGTAAATACTTATATTATCACCATAAAGCTGCATAGATAGAAAAATACGGTGCGGATTAACTGTCGGGTGTAAAAACACAATTACTGTACCAGGTAAAGCTCTATCAACTAACGCATCAACGCATCATATCGGTTAAAAGGACATATGTTTTCAAATATTACTAGTCGCGCGCCACAGATATTCGGATTTAACGTACTAGAAAATAAAAATTTATTTTGTGAGATATAAACTCCTAATTTGTCCTTGATATGTGAAAATTTATGCATTTTATTTGCAGTGTAAAACTTTGAAAAAAAAAATTTCGAGGTTTGAGATTCGAAATGAGCCTTATACTAGTTTGCAAACTTAAATGCACAGACTCAAATTCCGTTTCCCAGAATTTTCAAAATTTTCTAACAACTGAAAAAACATAATAAACGGTGTTATTTTGCTTACTGTCTCTCTCAAAGGCAACAAAAGTTATGAGAAAACACCGCGTTGCACTAAAAAACGGTTACTAAGAGGCATAGTTTGACCTACTTCCCGTGATGATCAGCGATTATCATTCGTTGATAAATGAAGGATTTTGCCATACAATGTCTTCAAATGTTGCTGAACTCAAGTAAATTACTTGTTGATTAGTGGGGGATTTCTTCGAATAATTTAATTTTCGCAATTCGTTGCAATTTGTGTGATGTCCAAGTTCTGCAAAATACTTCATTTATAGAGGCAAAACTGAATCGCTCATATTTCCCTGTCGATACCAGCAAGCGGACTCTATTTGAAAAAAATTTGTTGTGGTGGAAGAAGGGAAGGATGAACTAGAATTCAAAACGTTTCTTTAGTCACCATTTTGTTTGTTGCTTTTAATCCAGTGATGCACGACGGTATACAAACTTTAATCAATGCCTTCTGATAAATGAACAAGGCCTGGTATTCTTTAAGTATATGCACAGGAAATACTGAAAAAAAATACTGGTCAAGGTGTAGAAAGAAACAATGATGTAACCATTTGGGTTCTTTTTTTCACATTTTCAATGAATAGAATGCGGCTGAAGACATTTGACATTTTCTGGACTGAAAGTATATTATTTTGTGAGATAGTTTGGTTTTATGAGGCACTGAAATTACAGATTGCAATTTTGTACCTCCGTGTTTTCCCATTTGGGAATTATTCTCTCTGTCTGAAACCCTGGGTTCACTTCCTTATTTGGGTATGTGCCACTCAACAGGGTATGGTTTTCAGGGTCTTGCGTATTAAACAGGGTATGCAATTTCACTATTTAGCGTCTTGAACAGGGTGTCTTTCTGGACTGGAAGCCTTGAACCTACATGTGGGTACCAGCAATTTTTTAAAACTCATCCTAGGAAGACAAAAAACGCAGAACACAAGCAAAATATAAGGGTCTCTTGTCTTAAACAGGGTATTGAAATGAACGGATTTTGTCTTAAACAGGGTCAGGGTTTGAAGGCCTCCCACCCAAACTTCCCTTAAGTGCCCCCCAGGGGTCTGAAAAACGTCGTTAGATCTACCGTGTAGCATTAAATTTTTGCGGGAGTTTAATTTTGCGGATTGGCAATTTTTTGTGTTTTGCGGGAACTAATTTTAGCGATTTGAAAAGACTGGTTTTTCTTGCTGGGAATTAATATTTGCGATTTTCTGGAAGTCCCGTTCAAATGGAACTGATAACATTTTCGTTTTTTGAGTAAAGGCCCGGTAAAAGCAATCGAAATACAAATAAAACAACATGGGAATGTCACTCTATTATACTACAATGGATCGAAAGTAACTAGGGTAACACTTCATGTATTAGCCACCGAGTTATCTAAGGCATTTTCTCCTTCAAATTAGTATTTTTGTATATCATTTCTACGGTGGTGTAAGTTTTTGCGGAGAAAAAATTTGCGGTAATTTTATTTTGTGGGAAATTATTTTTGCGGATGGCGAAAAAAAACCGCAAAAATCGCAAAAATTAGAACCCACAAAAATTTAGTGCCACACGGTATATGATTTTTTTCCCTTTTTGCTCCTTGTGGAGCAAATGTACGGAACTTAAGTTTTGCAAAATATTGAAACGCGGCGTTTGTTTTTTCTTCGAGTAGTGATATCCGTCATATTTAATATGCCGCTGACAGGCCTCGCGGGGTCAAAATGTTCCCAATTTGTCTGTGGGAGACATCGTGCGCGTGTTTCGCGTGACGCACCCGTGTGTCGTGTTTCGTGCTGAATGCGTTGATGCAGTTTTTTTTTCTTCAAACTGTATCAATTTTATAAACTCCTTCACGCATCGGCGTTGTTATCTGACTCGGTCTGCTACAACTACTAGAATCCATTTTGTTTTGCTTTCATATTTAATTTTGGAAATCCGAGCGAGGTTTAAATAACAAAAGCCCTAATTTGCACAAGAAACTAAAACCCTGAAGGATTCTGGTAGTAGTAGTAGTAGTAGTAGTAGTAGTAGTAGTAGTAGTAGTAGTAGTAGTAAAATGACGTCAGTGTCGTACAAATGGCCCTATTACAAGAAAGACGATATAAACGACTTCGAATTACAACAAGGACGATATTGAAGCGTCTCTTCTCAACTCTCTTCTTTGCTTGTTAAAATAATCCTTTCAATGTATCTCTTCGATAACAAGATCTAAAAAGGACATACACTGACAACGCAAAAATTCCGTTTTCATTCACCGTTAGCAACTTCAAACATTGCACCATACACGAAAATTACGCGATCACGAAAGGAAATCGAATAGTGGAAAACACAATCAGAACAAATTACAACGGCTTCAAAAACTTCAAAACCGTTGCCAATATCGTATTATTCATACCCACGGTTTCAATAACAAACCACGATCAGTGTAAATTAACGTAAAATAGAACAAAGATCACTAGACTTCATCAATCTAAAAATACCGCACAACGCAACACAAATTTTTACTCACGTCAACAGGTTCAAAAGTGGACCACACACGATATTAATTATGCATTAAAAGCCAGAATTCGAATAATTGAAAACCAATCACAACAGTTTCTTTACCATCCACTATAACGACTTCAAAGAATTAATTAAAAATCGTTATCACTATCGTGTTTTTGTATTCCACAGTTTAAATCAAAAAACATCGAGGATATTACACGGTGGCGCGAAGATGTGAATTTTATTTTCGGGTAATGAAAACAATATTTTACGAGGATCAGTCCAGCGAATGAACAAAAGATTGTTTTCAACAAGAGGAAATAAAATTCATATCTTCAAGCCACCAGGTAATTTTCTTTTTATTGTATGGACAGAAACAAACAAACGAAAATTAAATTAGCTTGATTTTACTTTCAACGGCGGGTTACGCCTTGACAAATGAAAGACTACAAAATCGAGCAGCGTTTTTTTTTAATAAATAACTTACAATAGCGTTATTAAATTAAACAATAATGCTTTTAGCTTAAAAATGATTGCTTAAGCAAGACAAATCTACTGTTACTGAACCTACTGGCTCTGACTTTCTTCACTTGGAGATTCCAAAATAATTCTTTTCTCATAACATGACATTTTGTTTCTGAGGGCCCTGCAAAAGTAACTGAAGATTCTGACTTCGTATCGTTTTCTATGCGGTATTTTCATTTTCATTTTCTTGAGAAAACTGAAGTAAATTGTCATATGAAATGTTAACAAACTGTCGAGAAGCCGCCCTTGGAAGAACAGACAAGAAGTAGCCTGCGTGCGCAAAAGGCGGGAACCAAAGCGCGAGTGCACATCCGGGACCTTTGGTACATAACGTTTTCCATATTTCACGGAGTGAAAATATGGAAAATACGAGTGTTTTAGTTACAGGTGTGACTGAATGGTAGACAATATTGTTTTATGGTAACAACAATATATTTTAATGTGTTTTCTGGACGTCTGTTGACGTGTATTTTTATAGTTATAATAAATAGTTATGGTTAATATTGTTATGCTAAAGGTAAGAAAGGATCTCTAGCCATTTCACCAGGCCAATCGTGCAAAGACATCAAAGATAGCGGAGATTTTAACACAACTGGCACTTATTGGATCAGGCCTCTGGGATCACGTGACAGTTTTCAAGGCTTCTGTGACTTGTCAGCAATTGGGCGTAAGTGTTGAGGAAGAAAAATTAATATTTCATACAACAAATGACGAAAGATTACGTAGAATTTCTTGTGCGTAAAATTGTCTTATCCTGCGTTCAAATGAGAAGCTGATCTTAAGCTTTCTTGTAACAACGTCTTTTTGGTATTTTGGCTCCTATATGATGTAGTTTGCATCCTTTTTGTTGGTTTTGATTGCTTTAAATCAATTTTAGTACTTAAATCAAATGCAAGATGAAGGCTGTTCTAAAATTATGTCGATATTCTTTGGTCATTTGAAGTCCTGAACTCGTTTTACTACGCAACCTATTAGTAAAAATTTTTGTGTACTATACGTCTTCATAGGTGGCTTTATTTTGGCAAAATAGTCTTTCAGAGGGACGAAAAATTATCTGAACAGGGCTACACAAAGCTTGACATCTGTGCTTTCAACAACATCTTTGCTTGAAAGAAAACTTTTAATTTCAGACGATAAAAACTGAAGTTACAAAGGTTTGCCGAAAGGCTGTAAGAAATGTCATTCTCTTTGAGTATTTCCCATTTGGCATATTTATTATTTGCTATTTATCTTTTGCAATGTTTAGAATGGAAAAAAATCCCTCAGTCATGGATAGAAAACACACTTAAAGGCGGCGTCACGCTGACCTACAGTGGAGGAGACAACGGGCTCATCATCTCTGGTCAAGTGACGTCATACGCATGTGGTTCCGGGCCTCCTCCTGGTGCTTTAACACTGATCAAGGGCTACTGGAGAAAAATCAAGTACACCCAGGAGTTCCGTGGAGTGGCGTCATGTTGGAGTATATTTGGGGATTATAAGTAAGTTGACGGTTGCTTACTTATCAAGTTCACCGGCTGACAAAAATTCAACTACTGGTTCCCACCTCGACACACCGTTTAAGCAATTTCCCTTTCAAACTACGACAAAATAGCATTATGCAGGAGGCGTGTCACAACGAGCCTAGTAAAATATGACCTCGCTTGCCATGCGTCTCCCAGTAGATCTAGAGCACTCAACCTGTGAACGGGAGGTCATGGGTTTGATTCCCTTCGGAGACTCAGATTTGTTGTTTATCCTACGCTCGTGATAAACTGAATATTCCATCTTTCTTACGACATATGGTAGTCACCACGAGCCAAAGGCCCAAACGAGCCGGAGCTTAACCTGGTTTCTGTAGCCTGAAGCGACTGAAAGTATTGCTACTCCCCCCTGGATGGGATGCTAGTCCATCGCTGGATTACCCTAGCAGTATGTCGCCGGTACCCATTTATACACCTGGGTGGAGAGAGACAATGTGGGGTAAAGTTTCTTGTCTAAGGAAACAGCACGATGGCGGGGACTGGGCGTGGAACCACTGACCCTCAGATCTGAAGTCCAACTGAAGTCCGCACGCCTACGACATATAATTTCTCTGTTTTTCCGTGCAAAGGATATGATGGTCCAAAATTTAAATTTCACCTATTGATGATTGTGCTCTCATTAAAAATTCCACTTTTTACATTTTTTTTTACATTTGATTTAATTTTGTCACTTACAGTGAAAATTCGCAGAACCGGCGATGCAAAACACTTTGGCAATATTTATCCTTAGCACCTAGACGGGCTTGCGTTACATGTGACGTCATTTTCATTTTGTTGTCGACAGTCTCATTGACAATAAACGAGAGCCAAGCAGCGTGCGAGATGTCACTCAGTTATTGTAAACATATTCTTTGCAGTTATGGCGTGACCTCTGTAAGCAACCATCCGACAGGTTTGCATCCTTTCAATCCTAGTGAAGGGGATTCCATCACAAATGAGTACTTCATGGGTGGAAACTGTGAGTAAATTGTATCAACGAAATAGTTATAAGTAATGTGTGCGGCCTGATGTAACGGTACATTCAGGGCAGACCAGACAGTGGTTTCCAAATCATATTTCCGCTGTGTGTTTGGGATGACCTTCTTTTTTGTTTTTATTTTGTTTGTTTTGTTTTTTTGTTTGTTTCTATTACTTTTGGAGGTTTCTTTCTTTATTGAGAGCGAATGTATTTTGTCATTTTTTTTTTAATTAGAAAGGAGGGTACACACCCCGTACGCACAAAAATGGCGTCAAACATTTGCTTTTTAAAATGGATAATTACTAAAAATTTATCTCTTGCATTTGGCAGCTCACGTGTTTGATGGCCAGACAAGGAAATGTGACAACACAGCCACGAATTTCTGGGATAATCCTGGTCCAAGTGTACGTTACGCCACTGTTGTCCTTAGAAGAAATCTTGCGGCAAATAAGGCAGGACTTTTCACGGGAACTTCATGTGGAACGCCAACTTACATCATCAAAGACATCTTTGTTTATTTTTAGATCAAATTTGCTAACAGCTAGCAAGTCTCTGCTTTAGTCTCTGTATGCATACATATCTTTTGGCCCATGCGGTTTGAATGCAAGGAAAGTGTGGCAAGGAAAGGGTAAGGAAGGGGTACCAGGAAGAAGTGGGGTGTGGCATAATAAGTGGGGTAGAGGACCCACCTTGTTTAGCGGTACAGTGTTACCCACGACTCTAGCTTTCTGATGGACCTCATGGGTAAAATGAGATAAATATTTTGCCAGTCAGAAGCTTGTATAGCTAGTGAACAAGCAAATATAAGAGACCACTATTTCTGTGATAACACGATAGGACCTGTGTTACTACGATGGCTTTAAATGTTTTCCAAATTCATAATTAGAGCTACCCCCCCCCCTATAACTGCTGTGTTTTCTTGCCTCAGTCGCAGATCTATTCACTTTAATAGCTTATTCAAGTATCCCAATAACAGCCATTTCTCTACAGTAGCCATACTTTCTTGTCCCTTTCATTAGTACTCTGCTTGAAATTTCCTGATAATACCCCATCCCAAACATTCTGTCCTGAAGATCGCCTACATAGAGAGGATTGAGTGCATAATAATCAACAAACTCTGTCTGTCCTTTTAACAACACGAATACTTATGGAAGGCGGAAACTTCAGGCAAACTTTAAAACTGCAAAACAATGGATCGACTTTGGCTCTAAAATCAGCGTTTTAATACAAATGCAACAGAACAGTATGCAAAGTAGCTGCCACCCATAAAATTTCATTACATAAATCTTCTCAAAACGCTCCATCTATTCTGGAACAATCTGGAACTCAAAACCCTTTCTGGAAAGAACTCAAAGTCTTTCACTCTGTCCGATCCTGGGATCACATCATGAAGACGGAAGTAAACAGAATAAGACTTTCTTATGATGTCATGGGACCACGGCTGTTTCCTTTTCATACAGCAATTCTACAGCGGGTTCTTAGATCTGAGGAAAGCTCTTAGTCCTTCTGACCAAAAAACAACTATTGTAAGCTATTATTGAATTTTAAGCTTTACACAATTTACATATTTACACACAATAGAGTGGTACTTCACTAAGTATTTGTGTTTGATAGATTCATTAGGGCTCGAGTTCTTGATTTCTTGATAAAATAACACTGCTTTAAGCAAATCAAAACTATACAAAAGAAACAAAACAAACAAACCAAAAAGTACCGGTATGATCGATTTACACCCTTAAGCTTCCCACATTTGTTTATCTTCACTTTTAAATTCACACACTGCTATTTTGTTCTAAATAACTTGTTTTGCTTTTTATAATCATACATTGTAAATACCGCATAATACATAATTATAGTACTAATTAACTGTACAATTAATTGTATTTGAGAAGTATAGCCACAACTGTGTAAATTGTGTATCCACTTTTTGCTCGCGCCCATGTTAAATAAAAACTTTACAACCTGTTAGCCTTAGTTACCATAGCTAAGGTAGCAGTTCAAACTGCTAAATAAGACTTATTAAATGAACATCATGACTGCTTTAGTTTTTAATTTTTTATTAAAAGCTTACAACTCCCCCAAATCATCCAAATCATATTATAATTCTAACTTCAGTGCTATCTTTTGACTTTCAAAACTGAAACAGTTTTAAAATCCTTGTTATTTGCCTTGCAAAAAAGACTCCCCGAAAATGTTTACATGCATGCACATGCACTGATTCAATAATTTAAAAGCGTTCGAAACTCAAATACAGATAACAAATAAGTTACATAACAACATATTTACAATGTTTTGGACCTGTATATATAATCCTCTCAGATCTTGTATGAAAAAAAGGATATTCTCGCCAAGTGATCTTCAAGCCGATGCCAAGTACGAGGGATTAACCCCTTCACTCCCAAGAGTGCCTAAAATCAAAATTTAAGACGAACCTCAAATTTGTAAAGTGCTTAAAGTGCACCAATCCTCAAAAAGTGTTTGTCACAAGTCATAGACTCTTCGCTTAATGCGCCTTGTTCACGCTAGTTTAAATGGAATATTACCAGTTACCTTTCTCTCATGAAATACAATAGTATTTCGGCGGTAGATGTGTACTGAAGTATATTTTTCTTCTACGAAGACAGAGCAATGCAAGTTTTGTTCGTGACATTGAAATACTAGCCGTCGGCCAGAGTTATCGAAGACAACTTCTTATTGCAGGTCGCTGAAATCGCAATCTTGCCCTTTGCAAAATACAACACAGTATTTAAAAATATCTGTCGAAGCTTCATTTTATCAAAAAGAGCAGAGGTCCTTTAGTACTTCGTGGAATAAGTCTGATATTTGCGACACGAACGAATAAATCTGTCAACGCCGCGCTCCATGAGATCGGTTGCCAAGGAAAGGTGTCATTGTTTATGCTGGCGCTTCTGATTGGTTTCGCGGGAAAAATAGCCCACTTTAAAAGGAAAGAGGGACCAAAAAAAGGGCACTACTTTGCGTTTTTCCGCTGGAAAACATGACTGAAGGGCTCGACAACATGGCTGCCGTGGAAAACATTTCGGAGGAAAGCTGTAGACCGATTTTCTTTCGATTTCAGCGCGATTATATTTTGGGCTAAAAAATACGAGTTTCATTAAAGGTGGGGATTTATGTATTACAATATTTATTCTTTGGTTCATCGGACAGACTTGAAACTTGCAGGACTTAAACTACATGCGTGTACGATGTTTTCTTTTGCAGTACCTCAAATGTTGTCAAATATCAGTCCCGCGATGACTTCGAGAATTCTATAAACGAGCAAAATTGAATTTTGCGGCATAACAGTTTTCGAATTGCCTTTTCTGTGACGTACTGCCACAAGTTTTAAGGTTTTGGTAACATACATAGATCGGAAAAAGCTTTTTGAAGTTGAATGAATTCTCTTTGAGTTATATTAAAACAATGAAGAACCAAGAATATTTTGACCACGCCCAAAAGTATCAGATGACAAGAATTCTTTACATACTTTCAGAATAAAACTATTTTTTAACGAGTCTACACATAATGTTGTACTGTCTGTGTTAATATGACCAAGTTTCAACAAATATTTCTACAGAATTGAGACATAAAAATAAGTGGCAAAAATGTCCAAATTAGCCTCCAGGAATACCTTAAAGGGTCAGAAAAGACTCTTTAAAGAGTCTTTAAGTAATGAATTAAAGAACGCAAAAGGATTCTTTAAGATGGTTTGAAACAGGAAATGTTAAAGAATTATCTTTTACGGCATTTATTAATGTCAAATGTTCTACAATATAACTGATAAAAGTTGAGTATTGACCGTCAACCCCACAAAATGGACTTATTTTTTTGCCGCCAACGGTCAAAATTGGCCTCACTGAATTAGCTGTTAAAGATCCAACTGAATTGGAAAATCAACGATCAAAATGCTAGAGACATATAATTCCTAGTACGCATACCAAGATGAGTAAGAGAATGACTTTCGAATTTCAAACCAGTGACGTTCACAAAGCCTTCATTCCTTCCTCTTTAGGACAAGCGGACAAAAATTAAAGCTATTATATCTGGATCAAAACTGCTACAAAACGTGATAATCTAAAGCATCTACACCAGTGTCACCGGTTTTGAAACGTCATATTGCACTCCATTCTGAAATGGCCTATAATTTTTCTTGCAGTGACAGTCCACGGTCAACCGTCAAATCCACACACCTAGGTCCTAGCAAAAGCCTTCAAGGAAGGAGAAAGCAAAACCTCTAGCCTGTGTATCAATCGTTTCGGTAGGGTTTTCTGCAGGTTTGAAGCATTTCCCCTTTTTAGCTGCGCGAAAATTGGGGCGAGGGAGATATTTTTGGGGCAATACTTGCTCCAATTTTCGCTCGGCCAAAAAACGAAAAATGCTTTAAACATGCTGAAAAACCTACAGAAACGCTTTCTACACAGGCTAAAAACCTCTTAACTCCAGCTCTGTTGATGAAGATCACTTGGAACTTCTACCGGGATTCAAATATTCATAGACAACTTGTCTCTTCTTGTTTCGGTCCAATATCGTTAACGCAATGCATTTCAAGTCATCCAAGAATCTGCAGATTTAATCAAACCAAACGTTAACAGTGAAATCTTTTGCCAGTTTTTACTAGACAACTGAACATCAGATCCCAACTTAAGGTGGCCCGATACTATTTATTTGCATGAGGGGCAACTGTTTTGAAATCAAATTTTTAGCTGCTCAACAGCATTCGATTGCTGAGATATTTTAGACGCTGAAAAAGGAATGCTTGAAGTTTATTAAAAGCGTGTTTTTATTGAGATCGAAACGAATATACGAAAATTTTCAGCAATTTTCTTGAATGTGGTTTTCAAAGAAAATGTGAATTATCGGAAAAATGAAAAGACGTTTTTCCTTCATATTACTCTGAACAGGTGCTGAAGCCTCAAAGATTTCATGGACCAATTTTCACATAAATCGGCTCCATACAACCTTTATAACAAACGGTGGTTAAAAATAGTTATTAGAATATTATGTACACGCATTTAGCTATAATTACTACGAAAAAGATTAAAGCAACAACAGTGATCCATCTACCTGCGCGTCCCGCGTCTCCGATGCGTAAAATTTCCTAAAGACGCAAGGTTGATTTCCAGCTGCGTCCATCTGGACGCAACACTGCCAGCATTGTGTTTTCAGTGTATGTATTTGTTGCAGCCGCTCTTCACCATGATAAAAGCAAAAACCTCTTGGGTTCACGCTCGATGCTCGTGGCAAAGCGCATGGGAATGATCAGCGGTTTATTAAAAAAATGACTCGTTTTCGTGTTTAGATTTTTCACCTGTTTCACGCAGCACACGCATGGTCGAACTCGGCCGAAGTTTAATATGCCGCCAAAAAAGAAAGCCACGACCCTCGAGGGACAACAAAAGCTCACCTTTTCGGCTTTTTCAAATTCGAATGAGCATCATAGGAGAGTAAGTGCAGGCGATTCTGTCCCTCTGGCCGCGGAAGCTGCCCAAGCTAGCGCTATTGACAGCGCTCCCAGTTCTAACAATTCATCAACTGCATTAAACCAAACAAAAGCAAGAAAATTTTTCAGCCGTTGGATGAAAACGTATTCTTGGTTGGCTTATGACGAAAAGGAAGACTATATGTACTGCAAAGTTTGCACAGAACACAAGAAGAAAACTGGAATGTGCAAAGTGGCGCGCTGCAAGAATTTCCAAAACACAACGCTCGTCAGACATGCTGCACTCAGCGATCACCAAATGGCTTTGCAGAAACCGCAGATACCAAAGCAGTTTGAAGCTATTAAAGAAAAAGCCGAATCACAGCAAAACAAAGCCGTCATGGTACTTCTTAAGTGTGTTCACTGGCTTTGTGTCGAAGGCTTGCCTCTTGTTCAGTTCAAATCCCTTCTGGAGCTCTTGCATGATTTAGGATTGGAGGATACTGCAATTTTAAAACAATCTGCGAATCAACTACGAATCCTACACAACTTATAATGACATTTTAGACTGCCTTTCCGACTTGTTAGAAGATGAACTCAAAGAAAGGTTATCAAAATCTTCTGTTGTCACGGTTCTTGCGGATGAAAGCACCGACATCGCCAATGTTAAAAGGCTTGATATCTACACGCAGATAATTTCGGAAGAAATGAAACCAAGCACACATTACGTTACGAACATCGAGTGTACCGATTCAACAGGAGTGGGGATAGCGAACGAAATAATGTCAGAGTTCCATAAAATAGGAGTTTCTTGTAACACTTGCACAACTGGGGTTAACTTTGGCAGTGCACACTGCTGGGTGTGAAAGGGGTTTTTCAGTGCAAAACAACATTTTAACCCCTTCTAGAAACAGGCTCACACCAGTTGTTCAACAGAAGTTGATTCGGGTTAAACTTGGCCCAGAAAGAGCAAGTTTCAATTTCCAAGCAGCACTTTTGAAGTGGAGAGCTGTGAAAGACAGACACATCTATGAACTGAAGAAGACGAACCCAAAACTTTAACTTCATCTTCTGACTTAAATGATCAGTAACTTTAACTCTAGTTTGTAGTTTTGTAGTGGCTACTACTGGTTCTGTTTGCTTATAACAATTGATTCAATACCTTTACTGTGAGTATTGTTAAACAAATGTGATGACAATAGCTTGATCAGAAAACTTCTCTTTTGCGTCATTGTTCCAAATTCCTGATTCAGTGATGAATGAATCAATTACCAGCTGAAGACTCGCCAATATTGGTATTGGACTCACTGAAAAGGTTTGGGACTCACAGGTTAATGGCTTGATGAGTCCCAGGACTCATTGACCTAAATTTGTAGATGGATCACTGGGAAGGCAAAACTGTTTCTGAGTTGGCAGTCTTATCAAATAGTACTGGAGTTGTTTAATTTATAGTTATCTTACTTCAGAAGAGGAATCTTGTCTTAACACTCCTCAAAATATTTAAGCAATTGAAGCATTCTTGAGGGGTTTTTTTTCAACAAAGGCTTTTTTTTCCCTAAGAGTTTCCAAGCCATTCGCCAATATTGCTAAAGCACATGCCTTTGTTATATGCACAATGATGTCACAAAAGAAATTAGGACCATTGGTAAACAAGTTAAGATGCCTGGGAAATGTGCAGATAGCTGGGATAGAACAATAGAAGTCCTGTTGAGAAGTTAGCTCCGATTCTAGTCAGTGACTAGTCAGTATGCTCAATTTTATTACTGCTCACCTTTAGCTTACCATAGCCCCTGGTAAGGACAATACCATTAAAATCTAAATCAACAGATTAAGTAAACAAAAGATCTTAGTTCATCAATCAAGGCAAGAGTAATGTTGTTGTGAAGCGAAATGGTGCTTTAAGATCTGTAAGATTTAGTCTTGGGAGTCAAGAATAATTCATGCTCATAAATTTCAATGTCCTCTGCAATACTTTTCATGGTTATTTATTTGTGAAACATTGTTATTTATAATTATCACAGAAACTTGAATATCTATGGAATAAGGGAAACCATTTCAAGGAGATATAACTCCATTTTTCATAGAAACTTGGAGACAGGTTGCTATATGGCTGGAGCCCACTGGATTCTAATATACTGTAACTGTCTTGGTCATGAAGAATAAGATAATTAAGGGCTGTAAGAGGAAATTACGAGTTGACACAGCTTGTGGGGTTAACCTGCCATTCACAGTGTGAAGGGTATCCGAAATTTTAAACGTGGTCATCTAACGTACTTGTATCCAGGCATGATTGGTGATGGGAAAAGAGCCATGTTCCCCATTCATCCTTGTCATAAGCCTTTGCACCCTTTTCCCTTAAAAACATGGGATTGAATCGGGAAAAGTCAAGTGATGCAATCAACCAATAGTCAAACAACAAGTTGGGGAAGACAGTGTTATGGTACCAAACTTCCTCTGTGAATGGATGGTGTTAACCCTACTGGAAAATTATCCATAAGTCTTATATTTCTAAAGACTTGGCTTTTTGGTGATTTCATGAAATCACAGAAAGGATTTATGTGAATCAGTATTATTGACACCAATGGCATGTTTTGATGCTTGAATGTGTTTTCCAAAGCCAGTGACTGCACTTTACAGACTATACTAGAAGGCAATATTAGTCACTATAAAAATGAACCAGTTTCGCCATCATTTAAGAACTGAAAAGTCAAAAATATAGTATTTTTAATTTATGATGGGCTATTTCAATTCATCAAAAAATATGCTAATTATCTGTAATAAAGGATTTAACTTAAATGAGTGTGTTAATTCTGCATTTCGTACATTTCCCTTTGGGTCCCATTTCTTTCAGGGTTGTGGTCAGCAGTGAACAAAATCGTACTCAAAATTACTAAAGTAAGATGTCCGCACAGCTCCATACATTTGTTATGTATGCAGCAATCTCATCTATTGTACA
>CAXIQD010000052.1:0-13000 GCA_964030785.1 Siderastrea siderea
GTAAGGTACTCCTTCTGAGTAACTACCACTATTGGACAGTCAAGAAAGAAAGCAATGCCCTGGGATGTTTTAGGGTTCACTACTTCCTACTATTAATTAAACATCCCGGGAAAATAAATACAAGTAAATAAGGTACATCATCATCATCATCATCATCATCATCATCATCATTCAACTATAGCGTCATTTTACCATATAAGGAGAAAAATATGAGTATAAGAGCATCTTACAGTGTAGAAAACGTATTGCACTATAGTATCCCGGTTTCAAATCACTTATTGAATAAAGCATTTAAATTGCTTAGATATTTAAGTTTATATTACCTACAACAGAGGCTTATTTAAAATTTATGAAACACTGGTTCTAATTTGATGAGAGGTGTATTATTAATGATTAACTAATAATTATAATATTGTTTTCCGGTCTCACTTGTAATAATAATAATAATAATAATAATAATGATAATAATAATATGTTGCTGGGTTTTTAAACATGTTTTAAAATCCCAAGACAATCATTACCAGAGACAGTCACAAACGATGCCAGTTGGCTACGATCTTTTCAATGACGTGACCAAGGGTGAAGGCACCCTACAGAAGTCGCATGTTATAATAATAAAGGCGCTGTTACATGAGGCAATTATTCCTGCAACTTACAACGCAACACCGTTGCGAAACAAGTTGCAGTGCGTGTAACACCCACTCTTCGCAACCTGTTTAGCAACTAAAAATCTCGTTGCGAACAGAGGAAAAGTAGACTAGCTATTAGACTGCGAGTAGTCTCTAATTTTGGCGATTGTGGGGCGCGCGAAATACATACACGTGCACGCGCGAAATTTCGAGGGACGCGACGCTAAGGGAGCGCCGAAAATTAGAGACTACAGACAAAGCCAGGGAGTTTGAACTTTCACGGCCGAGTGATTTTGCGGTGTAAATTTCATATCGTCTTTCAAGCCAATTAAGCGCAACCAATGAGATTCCTTCTCTTTGCTCCTATCACTTGTTCCTGTCATCGATAAACTGCAGAAGATGTTATCGCAAATGAAACATTGCGCGTTGTTTCTTATGATTCGACCAGATCGACAGGAAAAACTAGTTACAGCCTCTCATCTTGAAGAACAAATTGACATTGAGTCTTTTCGGTCATCAGTAAATTTTTCATCCCAAGAAGCGGCCCTGTCACACCAAAAGCCCGTCAAACACTTTTACGGGTTTAGCAGTCGCGGAGGTCATTTTCTTCGCCTCCAAAAATCCCATCGAAAAAAGAAATAACGCGGCAAAAATTTTTCTACTTTTACCAAAAGTTTGAGATCGATGCGAACGAAAATGAACCTTCCAGCGAGCCGGGAAGTTTCTGTGAAAAAAAAAACATACTTCCAGTGGGCTTTTTTTCTGTACGTTGCATCTAATTCGCATCGGGCATAATTGTAAATGAGCTCCGCCGGCAGAGATTGTTTTTGGCCACTTTCTAAGCTCACATCGAAAAAAATTCGTGGCTAGAGACGCGAAAAACCTCCTTCAACTTTTACCAAAAGTTTTATTTCAACGCAGAGCGAAACAAGCTAGTCAGGAAACCGGTTTCTTCCGTGCAGACGATACTTTGTTGCGGTCGATCGGTCACATATCGATGTTAAAATTGAAATGAAATCTCAAATCACAGGGAACGAGTAGATTGTGATTTTAACAGCTTTAGACAAACAGTTTTCACCCGAACCGAATAAAATTTTGAACTTTCCTCACGATTCACCTCGCTATTTGTCAAGCCTGTAATCCGTCTGCCATCTCAGTAAACTGAAACGGATCGTAGTCGATGTTATCACGAGTGTTGACAGCGGCTTGTGTGCTCTTGCCAGGTTGTTCACAGGTATCCAAGAAAGGGCCAATAAGCCGTTTTGCGCTTGGAATGTACTCGCTTAATTCAAACTCCCTGGCTTTGTCTATAGTCTCTAGTTTTCGGCGCTCCCTTCGCGTCGCGTCGCCTCGAAATTTCGCGCAGGCGCGCGTGTGTATTTCGCCCGCACCACAATCGCCATCGCCAAAATTAGAGACTACTCGCAGTCTAACTAGCTATCGAGTCTCTTGCTTTTCGCAGCATCACGCGATGAAGTGCAGTATGTAAGAGGCTATCCTCATCATCGCCCGTCACAAGGCCACCTCAGCATTTGGTAATTTCCCTCATGGTTACCACGGCACTATTAGTGATGGTTCACAGGTCGAAAGAGAAACACGTGTAGTAGATTTGTGTTATCTGAAGTCTTGGATACGTTGCAGTGGCAGCAAAAATTTTTGATAATGACGCTATGATAAGATACTCTGTTGAGCTCTTGATGCAAAAAAAGAAGGGAGGAAATTAAGAAAATTTCCAGTATTACCAACTGTTAGGTCAATTTTACAAGTTTTATGTCGTTTCCAGGGAGTGTATTTTGGAAATTGCCAGTATGGCGGCCTCCTTCAGATAGAACGTATAAGTCACTCTTAACTCACGCTCACTGACTTCCTTCAGGTATGGGACAGTTAATCGAGAATAGCTTGCAAGGAAGCTCCCCTGGGGTGAAGCAGGGTGGGGAGGCCCCCACCTAAAACAGCTTGCTCACAGACAAGACTGATCAAATTAATTGGGGGGGGGGGGAAGTGTTTGGAAGTGAGCGGGAAGCAGGAAAAGAGAAGGCGGGAAGAGGGATTCCTCAAGATGGTGGGAGGCAGGAGAAGCAGGAAACAGTTACACATACACAACATTGCTTTATGTTTTCCAATGCAAAAAGGGAAAAGAGGAGGAAGCTAACAAAAATGGGGCAGGAGCAGGGATTGAAGGGTACAGGGAGCCCCCCTCCCCATGTCTCCCTAGACACCCCAATGTCAGGCTTAATCCCTTGCTCCTCGTGAAGATCGTGAGATCGTGTCATTCCCAATTGTTACAGCATGTCCTACTAGCCTATAAGAAACATGGCCTGCTCACAATTTAATTATATTCGCACAAGCAATGCAAAAAATAATGACATTTTCTTACCAGTTTTTTATCGATTGGTGTGTTAAAGTAGAGACTGTAGCTTTTCTTAAGTTCTTCATATGCCATGAACTGAAGGGCACCATTTGAAACTCCAATAAGCCCTTAGGCATTAAACCCTGTAAATCAAAAGGTATAGCTCACTGTTAAACTAGACAAACATACAAGCATAAAGGCTTGCGACTCGTAAAAGCACAAGCCAGACAAACACAAGAATTGATTCGAGTTTCAGCTCTCCAAGAGTGCAAAGGAGTGATAGATACACAGGGCGTCAGCAGGCGTTCGCATTTTTGGGGTCCTTAATGTGCAGTATAGTCTCCTTCGCAGCCGCTCGGGCCGGAGTCACGCAACGCTCCCCGTCCCACGCGGCTGCTTCAAACTGACATACATTCCTTTCTCGGAATAAACCAATCACAGTGCGACTTTCATTTTCTTGCGGAGGTTCGCGCCAGAAATGTCAGCCAATCACCTGGCTCCTTTTATTCCCTAAGTGACCGAGCAAAAGGCGAATCGTGAAGACTGGCGTTCAATCTTGTAGCAAAAAAATGCAGTACACTGGCTTTAAATTCGCATCAGAAGTTAGCGATATCGAAGTTAATTGAAGGGAGAAAGGTATTTTCATTACACCGTACTCCGTCACGCGTGAACAGTAATCCACAAGACTGGAGTGAACATTTGAATGTTTCTCTGTAACGTCCGAGATTTGAATGAAACGTTGAAGATACCTCCGGAAAACACTTTAAAAGTCACGAGTTAACGGGAAAATAACTTCGCTACACGCATACTAGTAAGAAACCTGATATTGTCTGGATATGTAACTTTTCAAATGAAATTATATTTTGTAGCTCGTTGTTTCCGTAAATGTGGTAAAATTCTCACGGGAATTCCGAATGTCGGGAAGAATTACAAAACCGACGCGTTAACTTGAAAACTCCCTTCAAATTTTCAGAAATCCTGTTCACGCGTGATGGAGCATGGCTGTATTCTTTTATTTGCCGACTGGCCGAGGAAAATCTCTGATATTTCAAGCTTTGCCTTTTGTCATCGACCATATAGAAAAACAACAAAGCCACATCTGTGTTGTTGTGTCTCCATTGCAATTGCTTAGTCTAGTGGACGGTCAAGTGGCGTATTTGAGAAGAAAAGAAGTAACGGCAGCGAGCATTAGCTCTTGTACTGAAAAGAAGGAGACAATGATTGAAAAGGGAAAAGTTTCTGTGGTCTTTGGCTCCCCAGAAGTAGTCAAAATCGAACGCCGGAGAGCGATGCTTGGAAATTCTGTTTATTCAAATAAATTACATGCTTTGGCCATCGACGAAGCCCACGTAATAAGATAGTAATTAGACAAGCACACAAGTCGAGCTGAGAGGTTTTTTTTCGGAAGCACGAAGGACTTTGGAGAAAGTCTAGATAACAATAAGAAATACAACCGGCAGGATCGAAATTAACATGTGAAGTTTCAGAGAACACGGACGCACTAACTGGCACATCTCCAGTGTTGTTCGTCTCTGGATCGTTCTTCCATTGCGAGTCTCTCAGTTCTCTCAGCTGCTCTCTCTTTCTACAGGTACTGAGAAGTACTTGTTTGATTTCTTGAAGTTTCTTCGCTGCCCATTCGTACTTCGTCAACTGCTGAAAACACTCTCGACAAACAAACAAATTGCTGTCCTCAGAGTATTTATTTAAGCTTACGTCGATTTCCAGCGACAATCGAATGATCCCAGTTAAATCAGCGGACGTTTTTTCAAATATATAAACCTTATTTTTACTTAGAGAAATGAATGAACAAATAAAACACGTAGTGTTTTCCGCGATTTTCTTTGTAGTTCCTTCCATAACACGTCACAAGCCGCTAAGGGTTTTTTCCGCGAAAGAAAACATCAAGACGCCAAGCTATGCTGTGATTGGTGCAGCGTATACAATAGCAAGATGCTGATTGGTCCAAGTAAAAATATTGCAAACAATGGGAAAGGAATGTATGTCGGTTTGAAGCAGCCTAATACGTGTATTCTGTATGGCGGTCAATCTCTGAAGGTTGGTTTTCTTTGACATAATAACTTCATTTTTGTATTCTCAAGAGGGGGAGGGGGACGTGGGGGGTTACCCGCATCGAAGGACCCCCCTGGCTACACACCTGGAGTAGATGAGAGCAACGTAAGTTAAGATATGAACTCCAGTTAATTCAAACGAAAATTTGAAGAGATTCAAACTCTTTGATAGCGCGCTCTAGACAATGCGCCAATGTGGAAGAGGTTTTTTTTTGGGGGGGGGGGGATTTTCGTCAAGTTGAAACTATTGTTAACTAAGTACATCTCCTCTTTGGCTCATCTGTGCACCGACTTAAGTATGTCTAGAAATGACGGGCCTAGTTCACATGAGGACAAGAGTTGAGAAGAATTTAAACTTTTTCAGAGTGCATGAAAATCAGCAAGAAAATCTGAGAGATGGAGCCAAAACATGATTAAGAATTTTAAATGTCGTTAGTCCCACAGATTATAATGAAATGTTGATCAGATCCAAGGTAATTGTTTGATCTGCCGGTATGCTACAAAAAGTAATATGGTAATGCAAAATGTTATAACTTTTGATGCAAAATGCAATAGCGCAAAATGTAAAACTTGGTTCTGCGTCGGAGTACGACATATCTTGCATGAAGCGTGGCTATTTGCGCTTGCTTACCCAGCACACCTCCTCGCCACGGTAGTTTTTTTCATGTCTGCGTTATTGTGCGAATTGTCCAAGGAGAAGATTAGCATATTTGTGCACAGAGGTCGACGGATACCGACATTTGATCTTATTAATTCCACAAGAAGCCCAAAATGTTGCCGTTTTATGGTGAGAAACGTTGGAAAATATGGAACTTTTCCGGGGGATATTTGCTTACTCATTATGAATTTATTCTGGTTTGCGGATATTTTGAGTGGAAATGGCGCATTTTTAACAACTATTCTATGAGGACGTGCTGGATATCAAATGATAGATTACCAACTGGGCGCATAGCGCCGAGTTGGTTATTATCATTTCATATCCAGCAAGCCGAGTAGACTAACTGTTTTATTAAAAACAAAATCACTAATTACTTTAAAATCCAAAAAGGGAGGAAAAAAACAGAGAGAGAAAAGAGATAAAAGGGAACATGCACCGATCACATGACTGAACGAAAAAGGCGCCAAAACCTTGCGAAGTGTTGCTGCGTTTCTTTGCAGAGCTAAATGAACGAATGACACTGCTCTGAAGTGAACGTATGAGCACAAGTCTTGGGAAAAAAATCTCCCAATTATTAGCTTTGAAATGTGGTACGTGTTTGATTTTCTTGAAAAATTGATGTAATCATCGCTCAAACCGAATCGAAGCTTTACGATCTCACCGTTATACATGCTTTAGTTGAAATGAAGCTGAAGAAGTTTGTAATCCGTTCGCAGAACGGAGCCATCATGTGCTTGTTTGATCGAACTGAAAACAGAATTAATATTTTATGCAGCTCACTGAAGCAAGGCTACGGAAGTAAGGAACATTAGAATTCACCAGCTTACTTTTTATAACGCAAACCACAAAACGCAGTTATTCTCAGTTTAGAGGCCGCAGACGGAATGGTAAAAACAACACTAAAAAACAACCCGAGAAAGCGATTTGTATCTGAACATTTGGAGCCGTTGGAAAACAGAGCTACAGCGAGTGCAGGTAAACCAGTGTCAATTTTGCTTCATCTAACCAAAAAATATCACCCTTTCTGGTAGCTAGCTTGTTCAGTCCTTGTTTTATTAAGCTTAAGCTTATAGATTGCTTCATGATTTTTGCACTGACTCGCCATAAAAGTGTGACAATTTTTATTAAATGATTCTCATCTATTTTGCTGTGGTTTAGTTTTACGTCTTGTCTTGATATTTCGTCGGAAGCCTTTTGTACAAATCCTACTGTTTGCAAAATTTTAATGATCGACGTGACGAAAGAAATTGTAAACACAACGTTATTTTCTGTTTCTACAATTTATTGTCGTCCTAAGAAATCAAGCTCTCCCGAACAATTCAGATATTTTTGTTAAGTATTTTATAAAAGCAATCACTTTTTCTTTTACAACTGATATACATTTGTAGAACTTAAATCACAGAGAAGGTATTCTTTGATTTCTTCCTTAAGATATGTATTGATTTAGAGCTTTTGACATATGTTGGAAGATTGTTCCATGTCTTACTGCCTCTGTATTTAATGGTATGTTTGTTAGAATTTGTCCGCATATTATCAATATGAATTTCATTTCACGATCTTGTATTATGTCTGTGTAAATCGTTGTTCAGGGTAAACAATTTTTTGAATGTCACTGGAAGCATATTATTAAAGTATCGAAACATAAATAATGATGTTTTTCCTTTGTATATCTCATCTGAGGGAAGGATTGGTAACTTTAATTTGAAAGAGGGATAGTGTGATTATAATTTATATAACTTTCTTTAAGTTTGTAGCTTTCTTATTGGTTCTAGTGTTGATTGATATGTATTTGCCCATATGATATTTCCGTAATGTAGATAAAGATAAACTAACGCGCGTAGTATAACACACTGGGTTCGTAAAGCTTTTAATGAAATATGTCTTGCTTTGCCAAAAAAATCCACTTATTTTTTGTGTGGTTTCCATGTTAATTTTGAGTCTATATTTATCCCTAATAATCTCATTGAATTCACTTGTTTAATATCTCTGTCATTAATTTGTATTTTAAATGGTACCTTCATCTTTTTGTTTTTCGCTTTAAAAATAATAGCTTGTGTTTCAGTTAATGCTCAAAGTGAGTTTATTTGCTTGTAGCCACTTTGATACCTTGTTTATAATTAGTTCATTATTTAATATGTCATTGAGAGCTCTGATATCTGTATTTGAGTAAAAACTATTAGTATGAGAATAAATGATATTTCTGAGCTTTTATGGATGTCGTTCATATAAATCGAAAACAGCAGAGGTCCTAAAACTGAGCCTTGTTGCACTCCACATGTGATTTTTTCTTTGTTCGACAGGGTATTATTAAATGTAACCCTTTGATTTCTGTTTATCAGATAATTTTTAGACCATTCAAGAGCTCGTATTCCATAGTGTTCCAGTTTAGCGATTATAATAGAATGGTCGCCAATATCAAATGCTTTTTATTAGTCTAAAAATATTCCAGCCGTAAATTTATTTTGATCCATCGCATCGGTTAATTTAGTTATAAGGTCTATAACAGCTGTTTACGTTATTATCTACAAAACAAATAGAATGTTCTTAGACTGTGAACAAACTCTTCCCTACATCCCAAGATAGTCGTTGCTCACAGGCTTTGTTTTAATTAACGAGAACAACAGTCGTGGTACTACCTCATCACAATGTTTCCATAAAAAGAAACGTTGTGACACTGTCTTTCACCCTTTGTCTAGCCGATAAAATTGTTTGTTCGATGGCAAAGCTGTGTTTGATTTCGAATTTATCCTCGTCACTAGTAGGGAAAAAAACTACTATTCTCGGAGGCCATAAAAAAATGGCGAATGTAAAGCCTAAATCAAGGCGTATCCGAGGAAGAGGTCTCAAATGCCTCTCAATGATTCACGCGAGAATCCGTCCATCCTGATCAGTAAACTTTTTAATTCTGTATACAGAGGGTAAACCAAGCTCTCCTAAAAATGGAAGGAATAACAGGAGGTTCTTTGATATCCTGTCACGCAAATTATGAGCAGTCTCTCTTTCCTCGACTGTAGGATATTCGAGAAAAAAAATATGCGTGGGAGCGCAAAAACGGCCTGCTGCAAGGAAACGTGACGCCCTTTTGTTAGTTAGCCGAGCACAACGATAAATGTGAAACTGTGAGGCCCAAAGTGTATCATTGTACAATCTCTACAGGTCACAAGCTGTGTGTATTCCTTTCCAACTGATAAGTTGCTCTCGCTTTATTGTACTATGTACAATAAATCTCTGACGCTATATTGCATTCTGTAACTCCCTATTAGGAAGGCGGCGCAAAAGTAGACTTTTTTCAATGTGTGCTTTGTCGTAGTTTCGCCAAAAGTTCTAAATACGGTCAGAGGTCCATCACCTAATACGGTTGATTTGCAGATAACCCCTACATATGGGAATGGGCAGTATTGGTCTTGTCTCGAAGCGAGAAACAAACATTGTTAAGGATTTCAATGCTTTCACTTCTCTCTCTTTAAATAAATCAGTCTTGTTACTGAATGTATGATTTTGGCAGTTTTCAAATCAAACTTTTTTTCTTTCATCCCAACATTTTTTTCGAAACTTGCCAAGCATTAGTGCAAAGAAGGTATGGAGTGTTACTGAACTAATTGTGGTTAAAGTCATCTAAAACACACCATACTAGGTGGGTTCCCAGGTGAACCCACCAGGTTTCAGCTTCTTTTATTTACAGTTTCTTTTGTTTACAGTTTTTTTTACTAGCTAGCTCAGGTATTACGTAATAGAACCATTATCAAAAAAAGCAGGAGTCGTACAACCAAGATCGAAGCGATTAGTTTCATAAGACACAGACAAGAAGACAAACCAATGAGAACACGTAGCAAATATACTGTGACCAGTGCCAAGCGTGAGAAAAACGTGCGAGCTTGAAACAATTGCATGGTTGTCACTGCAGTATACGTGCTTAAGTCTACTTACTGTCGCAGTGGGCTGACAAATTGTTTGAAGACAACATCCTGTCACAAAGGGTATCCAGTCGAAAGCCTTCTCGCTCTATTTAAAGCCGGGACACTTTGTTGTTGTTGTTTTGTTTTTCTTGTATGTGTTTTTCTTTTTTTGGTTGTTTTTCTTTTTACCAACGCACTGTCGACTGCTCTTAGCAGACACGGTAAATTAAAAAAAGAGATGTCACCGTATGGAATTTAAGCTAGCAAGATTGCATAATGCTGCCCTGATCGTGGGAAAAAACAAATCAATAACAAAATAGTTACTAATCAACGAGTGAAAAACATCTTTCGTCAAAGAGCGCACTCAAAGGGGCGCCACATAGACATTCAAATAATTCTTTTTACTGTACATAAGACACGCAACTTAAAAAGATAAGTCACAGTGTGGCATTCATCTTTGCTTTTGTTTAAAAGCCCAATTTTTGTTCAGTTACTCATTCAATTCAGTGGATTCTGTGAGGTAAGCGCACTAATTGACCTTCATTGCTTCGTGATTTTTATCTGGTTTCTTTGTTCTTTGTTGCACTGTAGATTACAACGAAAAGTAAAAATCACGGAGGAATGCTTTACGCATTACTTAGAATATATTAGCATTTACTTGCCAAATGTGAATATGTAACGCAAGCTTTTCTGGCGGTTTATACGTCCTCTTTAACGTTAAATTTAAAGGTGTTCCAGTGAATCAATGTTAATAAGACTCGACACTAAAATTGGTCACATCGTCAAGTACGCGTGTTTAATGTTTTAAAAAAATCAACCGAGCCGTTCTTAAGATTTTCGCAAAAGCGCTCAAATTCAAAAATTACCACAAAATCATTACACGAATGATCTTAGAAAAACAAGTCGTTCTCGAGATCACGAACACCAGTTTCAACAAAACTTTCTAGGCGTAAAATAGTAAGTAAAAGACACATTTTGAAAGTATTTTCTAGCCATATCATCAAAGCATTGATTATTTTTCGGTGCATTTACTATGACTATGCAAAAACTAAGGTTGAAAATGTTTTTGCGATTTACTTCAAAACAAACATACAGAATTTTTTTGTTCTTGTATATTTTGTTTGTCATACACCACAGTTTAAGATGTTGGTATTTGCTTTTCAATGTGAAATCTGGATCGCAGAAAATTTCAATTTTAGTGTTTTCGAGGATTTTTGTTTATCGTTGTCATGGAAATATTGATTTTCACAAAATGTAAACCACGCTAAAGTTCAATCCAAACCCAACAAGTATTGCAAATTTCACTTTGATCTGACAAGGAAAAGACTGTCTAAGAGTTGATTCAAAAAGTTAGGTCTGGTCCCCAAAAAACTGTATCGAAACACCTCAAGCCACAGGACTGGAGCCTATTTTATCTGAGGTAATTGACTGCAACCAAAATGTCTCAATGAAACAAAGATTAATTTTTGAAGTTCAAATGTCTATGAAGGGGTCGAAAGAAAAGCCAGACGTTAGCGCTTGACTTTGAAGCACTATCAATCTTAATGAATATTTTATTCTTTAGAGTACAGCTCCAATCTAAATTCTTGAAGTGTTCAACTTCGGGGCATCGTCAACAAAGGTTTTAAACAGATTATTTTATATATGTTCGTTGTGTCAGGCAAAGTTATCTTCTGCCACCTTTTAAATTCATATAAGAATTAGAAATTTTTGCATCAGCATCTGTTGAGGGTGTACCAGATTGTAATATACAGGTGAAATTGTCAATTTTCGATGATAATTTAACTTGTTAACACCACTATGAACACTGCCGTAACCAATTTGGTTCCCTACATCCGATTTTGTTAAAATTTGCATGACATAAAGAACAACAGGTCAATCTATTTTACTATCATTTTTGGGCAATTTTATTTTTCATCCAATCAGACAGCTGGATTTTAAACAGACGCCGGATGACTTCATGCCAAGTTGCCGATTTTTCTATAGCCTCCCACGCAGTCGTTTTTAGGGGAGTTGTATTGAGGCTAATACAACTCCCCTAAAAACGTCTGCTTGGAACGCTAATTTTTCTATAGCTCTTACGCAAAGTGTAACAAAATATCACTCGGTTACATGTCTTATTAACTTACTGTTTCTTATGTACAATTCTTTGAATGTCTTTGTGGCGCCCCCTTGAGCGCGCCCTTTTGAGAACAAAAGTGTTGTTACACTCGTTGATCAATAGTTATTTTGTTATTGTTTTGTGTTGCTTTTTGTTTTCTTTTTTCCGCTATCAGGGAACCATCATGCAATCTTTTTTTTTTTTGTTTCATTCGCTTTGATGTCGCAGATAATGAACCTCCCTACGAGGCCTGTATAAACTCTATGGAAATGTAAATTAAAATTATTATTGAAAAGAAAACAAACACCTACTTTGTTGCCTTCATAAGAAGTGAAAACAGTTGTGTGGCAGAGTTACCAAATATTGGTTCCATGTTAGTTATCTGAAGTCGACTGATAAAGTCACCGATCGATCGTGGAAACTAAACCCGCTCTCAAGAACAAAACTTTGATAGGCTTGTTAATCACTAATTACTTTGCTTTAAATGCTTATTTAGTACCCCTTTGAGTGCTCTCTAAATTTAAAAAAAAAACATTGTTAAGGCTTTTTTTAGTCTCGGCGGGATCCACCCTCCTCCTTAACTCCTAGAATATTCAGGCTATGACAACGAAACTTAGAGAGCAGATAGTACGTCCAAAACTCTTTTCTCTGAGGTGCGTAGTCATGTTCTTGAACGGAAATCTTGGATTTCTTGATTTTTCCAGATAAACTCACCAGCTAGCTCAGGTATTATGTAATAGATTTTCAAAACAAGCAGGAGTCGTAAACCCAAACCCAATGAAAGACGCAGACATTCAAACAAATCAATGAGAACACGTAGCAAATATATTGTGACCAGTGCCAAGCGTGAGAAAAACTTGCGAGAGCGAAACATTTGGTCGTGTACGCCCCCAAGTCTACTTACTGTCGCAGTGGGCTGACAAATTGTTTGAAGACAGTATCCCAGTACAAAGGGGTTTCTAGTCATAGCCTTCTCGCTCTCTTCACGGCCCAGAAATGTATAATTTGTTGTTGCCGTTGTTGCTGTTGTTTTTATTTTTAGCGTGTGTGTGTTCTTTTTTTGTTTTATGTTTGCTTTCTTCTAACTGTTCTTGATCGTGAGTCACGGTAAGAATTGCAAACACTGAACATTAAGATTTAAGAACAAAGAATCGAAAGGCTTTGAACATTCCAGATTTGAAGACCTGAAAACAATAAGAAACAAGTTGCCAAGATTTGATGATGCTGCCCTGATCATGGGAAAAAAAACAAGTCAACAACAAAATAATTAGTGATAAAGGAGGAAACAAAACTT
>CAXIQD010000053.1:0-19753 GCA_964030785.1 Siderastrea siderea
GCAACCCTCTCAAGTTGCACCACAATGAGGACCTGGAAGCACGGCCAGCACAAAACCAGCGCGGCCAGCGCGGACGCTGGTGCAAAGGCGAACAGTGCAGACTTTAGCACAGTTTCTTTTTTCAGTCAAGCATGAAGCGACAAGTTCCATGATCAGGCTTGCTGGTCGGATGCAACATCTACAGTTATTCTGACCTTTGCTAGCTGTGCTTCAGGCGTCTTCCGTGTTGGCTCAGTTTCCTCGTCACAGCACTTTGTCAACCAGCAGTTTTGGCAGTACCGTCCCCAAACCATATACATGACATTATTTGTCGCCCTACCTTTTGGGGTGGACGTTGGAAACAACAACAAGCCATTCCCTGCGCTCTCCGTTTGCGAGGAGATTCAATTTTGACTGCACTACCTGCATTTTACATTGCATAGTAGCCAAGGCTGCACTAGGCTGCATTGAAAAAGTTGTGCTACCTTGGCTACCTCACATCAACTATTTTTTGCCTTTAGGCCAGAATCATGTCAGGCAAAAATTCATGTTGCGGCGAGTCCGAGGAAGCATGCTTCTCTCTCGGCGACGTCAAGCTTTCTACAGATCGCATTGGAGAAAATTCGGAGCTTTCAAGGGTTCCACCTCAACTCACAATCGTGAAAGTTGGCATTGCAGAGCTTGTTTTGCACTAAGAAGGGAGGGGCCCTTAGCCAGCGTACCGTCGTTGGAACAGCCCTTGGTGTGTAGGATAGGTGCACGTTTGGCCACATGGAGGAGCCATGGCAATAGCAATGGCTACAATCATGGAGACAAACAGGTCCCGCTTCAGCCAAGAATGTGGCTCAACTTTGTGATGTTAATCTTGGAGGTGAATATGACAGGGCATCATAAGCAGCTGACTGCGATTGCATACCACTCTGTATGGCCTGGCGACAGATGGTTCGAAACTCTGGTGCCTGCTTCGGCCCTGTCAGAGAAGTGAATGATTCAGGATGATAAGATGAAAGCTCAGGAACTTCAAGAAAAAGCTGACGCACTCCATGAGCATTGAAGCGCCACTCCTCTGAACCCTCAGGATCTCACCACTCCTCAGGAACAGGGCCGACAGACTGAAGAACGGCCCTTGTTGAACATGCTGCTTTGATGCCTGTCTAAGCTTGAAGGATCAAACATCAGATGAACACGGTTTGAAAGCCTTTTTGACGCCACGTCATGATCGACCCATGATCGACCCATGAAATCGTCTGGTTTCACATGGTTTGCCTGATTTCAGAGTGGTGAGAAAAGCGAGAGCACCCGCACCCTCTCATTTAGGTCTTTGCATTTCACTGAAGATTCAGCAACGAGCAGTCGACCACAACACGAGCGGACACCAGGCCTGCCATGCACAGTTCGAGTAGCGACGTGACTGGGCAAAATCGAGTAGCGACCTCTCTATTTGTAGCTGTTGCAGGTGTCTTTCTCATCTCGCAGCGCCCGCTTTTCGTCAGATGTCTCCACCTTTAGCGGACGCGACTTTGCCACTATGTACCGCCATGTCTCAGCTGCACCGCAGAGTGGGCAGTGAAAAAACACCTTCGACGTCCTGAGGTGAAACAGGGCCTTGTCGTCCGCCCATCCACCCGCTCTGACCGGTGCGTCGAGGCCTTCCGGCCGACTCCGTCTGGCCGAGGTCCGTGCCCTTTGGACGCGACGCTCTGCTGGGACTGGGGGGGTTCTTTCTCGCCGTTCTCTCTCCACCCGATGCTCCGATGCTCCGCCAGGAGAAGAATAACAGAGCACTGAATTTTGGAGCCGGACGACGCTGCACGTTGTTGCATGTGTTTGGAGATGTTTGGAGAATGTGTGTGTGTGTGAGTTTTCCGCGGGTTTGTTGAAAACACATCATCACAATCTTCACATTTCCAGCTGTGAAGACGAGCGTCGGGGCGACCGTGGCTAAAGAGCCGACTTCTGTCGAAGTGGACCGTGGGAAGCTGAGCTCTGACGGGAAGCTCTGAACAGGACTGAAAGATGATGTGTTCGACTTGGAGAGTGAATAGGATGGCAAGATAGCCAGCTTCTTAACGAATCTAGGAAATTATTTGATGACATACCTGCGCCGGAAGTCCACACGCTTCGTGGAAGAGAAAGCAACATAAAGAAGAACCTCAAGGGAAGCCGTTCGAATTCAGATGGAACCCTTCGCCAAGTACCCTCATTCCTGTCCTCATTGACCTTGACCCTGGCCCACCGACCAGATTTAAAGCTCGAACTTCACAATGTCGATGGAGAAATTCAGCAACCCTCTTTGTTGAGGCCCTTGCGCCTGAATTTCGATGGCATCTCGATTCAAGCTCGCTTACCTCCGTGTTGACCAACCGGGTGTGCTGGGGCAGATTTGAATCACTTTGTCCGCCTACGGTATGAGCCTCAAAAGGGTTGGAGGCAGGATACAGAATATCCCAAGGCTATTACATGAACACCACCCACAAAGGAGCACTGCAAACTCTGGAAAGTTGCAGCACCAAGCGTTAATTATTTGGCCAAGATCAGGTGTTTTCTCTATGTCGGCGGCATCATCCATGGCGCTTGAGTTTACTCGTAGAAGTGCAGTTGTTCTTCGCAAACCTTTGGGCCAGCTCGAAAGTCCAGCCAAGATTTCGAGTCTTTTCCACTTGAGGTCGGAGCATTCAGCAAAGCTAAAACTGTCCCCCTGAGAATGACAAAGTTGTTTGCAACGAAGCGGAGACAGCTTGCATGAATGACTGGCGGACCCCCGCCATTGCTCCAGATCCACAAAACAAACACGATAATCTCAATGCACATGGGTGGATGTTGAGACAGTGACAGATCCGTTGTCTTTGAGGACCTTCCTTAAAGTTGGTGCAGTGCCTCGTGCATCTGATAGTGGCTGTTCGGATTGTCCCTCACCTGACCCAACAAAGTCACTGACCGCATAGAATGTCGACCCTGTCAATAGTCAATAGCTTTGATTCTGCAAAGCTGACCATATCTATAGCGACTTTCCTTACTCCAGCTTTCCGCAAGTTGTGAAGGTCATTTGTCGAGACAGCTTGCCACATCAGGCAAGAAGCCTCATCTAAAAGGAGGCGACGCTTGCCGGCCCAGCTCTTCTGTCAGACAAAGCGTGGTTGGCCTCAAGATCAACTTTGCTTCATCCGCAACCTTTGCAGTGTCCAATAGTCCAGGTGCTGATTGAACCCAAGAAGGGTACGTTGTTTATCGGATTTCCTTTTTGACAAATGATTATGAGAACCTGGATGCTGAGACAGTGACAGATCCGTTGTCTCTGGGCACCTTTATTCAAGCAGATTCAGTTCCTCGTGCACCTGATAGTGGTTCTGCGGCTTGTCCCTCACTCAATCCACCAAAGTCACTGACTTTGATAAAATATCGACCTTTTCAGTAGCCCATAGCTTCGATTCTGCAAAGCTGGCCAGTACAGTGGATTCTCTTCTTTTGTCAAGCAACTTTCCTTACTCCAGCTTTCGGGAAGCTGTGAAGGTCATCATCTAAGGAGGGGTGACATGTGCTGGCCCAGCTTTTCTTGAAGTCTGCGTGACCCAATCCACTATCAGACAAAATGTGGTTGGGCTGACACACAACTTTTCTTCAACCTCAACCTTTGCAGTGTCGAATAGTCCAGGTGCTGCTTGAACCCAAGAAGGGTACGTTGTTTATCGGATTTCATTTTTGACAAATGATTATGAGAACCTGGATGCTGAGACAGTGACAGATCAGTTGTCTTTGGGCACCTTCATTCGGACAGATGCAGTTCCTCGTGCACCTGATAGTGATTCTTCGGATGGCCCCTCAGTTTATCCAACAAAGTCACTGACTTTGATATAGTATCGACCATAGCCAGTACAGTATATTACTTTTGGCAAGCGACTTTCCTTACTCCAGCTTTGAAGGTCATGTGTAAAGACAGATTGCCACATCAGGCAGGAGGCATCGTCTAGAGCGAGGCGACATTTGCTGGCCCAGCTTTTCTTGAAGTCTGTGTCAGTGTAGCCCAATTTACTGGCAGACAAAGAGTGGTTGGCCTGATGCCCAACTTTGCTTCAACTTCAACCTTTGGAGTGTTCAAATAGTCCCAGTACTGTTGTTTTTTAAAATTATACAGTGATGTGTTTGAGGTGCTGGAAGTGAAGGCAGCTCCAGATTCGTGAACCTGTGTGTTTCTGGCTCGAGGTTTTGTTGAATGGGAAAAGGATGGAAAGGGTGCTGGCTTTGCCCAAACGACCAAAGAGCCAATGTCTAGACCAAGTCTCGGCATGACCAAGTCTCTCCACGACTGACTGACCAATTTCAGCACACTGCATGCGCGAAGAGGGTCCCACGCTCGAATGACCCCACTTGCTACACAGGTGGCACCTGCCAGCGAGGAGGATGAGCTGGCAACCCCCATGAAAAGTGCCCTGCTGCATCAAGGGCACTTGAGTTTACTCTTAGAACCTTTGGACACCCTCGAAAGTCCAGCCAGGAACTTGGTCGGAGCATTCACCGAAGCCCGAAACTGTCTCCTTGAGAATGACCCAGTTGCAACAAAGCGGAGACAGCTTGTGTGGCTTCAGTTTTGAGATCAACAACTGAACACATGTCCTCCTGACCATGGTGCGGAGTTCACCAGGCCCATTCCGCTGGAATTCAGTTTCATTTTCTTCCTGGCTGAGCCCGGCCATTGCTCCAGATCCACAAAACAAACACGAGAATCTCAATGCATATGGGTGGATGTTGAGACAGTGACAAATCCATTGTCCTTGAGGACCTTCCTCAAAGTTGGTGCAGTGCCTCGTGCATCTGATAGTGGTTCTTGGGATTTCCCCTCACCTGATCTGACAAAGCCCCTTCTGCGAAACTGGCTGTAAGTCTCGCCAGTACAGTGGATTCTCTCCTTTTGTCGAGCGATTTTACTCCAGTTTTCGGGAAGCTATGAAAGCAGTTGAAAGTCATGTGTAAAGACAGATTGCCACATCAGGCAGGAGGCATCATCTAAAGCGAGGCGACTTTAGCTGGCCCAGCTTTTCTTGACGTTTGCGTGACCCAATCCACTGTCGGACAAAGTGTGGTTGGCCTGACACACAACTTTGCTTCAACCTCAACCTTTGCAGTGTCGAATAGTCCAGGTGCTGCTTGAACCCAAGAAGGGTACGTTGTCTATCGGATTTCCTTTTTGACGAATGAACATGAGAACCTGGATGGTGAGACAGCGACAGATCCGTTGTCTATGGGCATCTTCATTCAAACAGATGCATCTCCTCGTGCACCTGATAGTGGTTCCTCGGCTTGCCCTCACTTGATCCAATAAAGTCACTGTATCGACCTTTTCAATAGCATATAGCTTCGATTCTGCAAAGCTGGCCAGTACAGTGGATTCTCTTCTTTTGTCAAGCGACTTTCCTTACTCCAGCTTTCGGGAAGCTATGAAAGCAATGTGTAAAGACAGATTGCCACATCAGGCAGGAGGCATCATCTAAAGCGAGGCGACATTAGCTGGCCCAGCTCTTCTTGAAGTCTGTGAAGCCCAATCCACTGTCAGCCAAAGTGTGGTTCGCCTGACGCCAAACTTTCCTTCAACCTCAACCTTTGCAGTGATATAATTAATAGTCTTTCCTCTTGGGTTCTGCTTGAACCCAAGAGGGACACACCCTTTGTTGCATTGATAAGTGTTTGATTTGCTGGAAGTGAAGGCAGCTCGAGATTCCAGCACAGGTGTGTTTCTTGAGGGATTTAGTTGACATCCCAAAAGGGTGCTGGTTGCCAAAACGGCCGATTATCGGTGAATGCCCAGGCCAACAGGGACTATTCAGTCTCTCGCTCTTAGGGATGTCCCAACGTTGAAGTGCGACGAACTCCACAACTGAACGAACTATGGGATCGCTAGTCCAAAGACCAGAATTGGGGTTAGCAGCTGTCAGACTGGACAGTGGCTGAAATGCCTGGGCAGGCTGCGGATGAATGGCTAGAAACGCCGCAGCCTCCAAGGTGTTGTGTTTCCAATAGTAGCTATTTCCCTTCTCATCCAACTACGCCAAGTCAGCTCAAGGATCTTCTGGTGTTGCAAGCTGACGGGGCATGACATGGGCCTCACCGCATGCCATGTTTGAGACATTCGAAGCGGGTTGAGTGTGACATCACGGACAACGCCGGGTTGATACGACCAAGGCATCCAGAGACTTCTCAGAACTGGCATGCCAAGCCCGGCACACAAAACCTCTTGTGGGCAATCAACTTAAAGCCATGCATTTGTTTCACTGTTTCACAGAAAAGCAGTTCAATAGAAGCTTGGACTGATGGCCATGATCAGTCGCACAACTCCAGGAAGTACGGTGGAATCCGAAGATAGGTATCTCTCCAGCTTTGAGGAAGCTGTGAGTGGTATTTGCGAAACAGGGCCCTGTACGCCCTAGAGTCAGTCAGCAGGTTCCTTCGGCTTTGCAGATGGCCCCTTCCTAGAGCAAGAGGAAACCTTTCTTTGAGTAGATACAGCACTTTTCGATATACCTGACACTTAAATCTGTTTGCTAATTGGACAAATAAGCACCGAAATACAAACAATTGCCAACGTTCTTTTTTGTGCGGATGTGAAGAGCATTTGCCAAGGCAGATTGTAAAGCCAAGCAGCATGCGTCCGTGGAACAGGAGCCGCTTTTGCTGGCCAAGGGTTCTTTTGAAGTCCCCGTGACCAAATCCACCACTGGACGGAACGCTCTCTAGCTCAAGGCCCTGCTTTACGTCAATCTTGACAGTTGTACTGTCCAAGTGTCCGTACGCTGCGAGACTCGCAACAAGTCATGGGCCCTTCTTACTAAAGGCTTTTCCCCTTTCACTGTTGCGAAAGCAATGAATCATACGTGTTCGAACCTGGCCATAAAGCACGTCAAGAGGATTGCTCCATGGTTGTGTCTAGTGCGACACGCAAAACAGTACAGTGGAAAACTTAGCATTTCTAGGCGTATACCGTATACCCTTATTTGAACTTTGTTTTGCTAACTGGAACAGCAGTGAAAGCAAAAATATAAATCTGGTGGTGTCCTATTCAGTGCAGGTGTGAAGGGCATTTGTCAAGTCAGATTGTAAAGCCAAGCAGCATGCTTCCGTGGAACAGGAGCCGATTTTGCTGGCCAAGGGTTCTTTTGAAGTCCCCGTGACCAAATCCACCAGTGGATAGCTCAAGGCCCTGCTTCCCGTGAGTGCACTGCGAAACTCGCAACAAGTCCTGGATCATTCTTACCAAAGACTTTTTCCCATTCCACTTTTGCAGAAAAGATGCATCAAATGGTACAAACCCGCCCCACAAAGTTCGTCGGCAGGTATGTTTGCTGGGTTTGGACATCACGCCATTCCAAATGCAAGTGGCAACTCATGTTGAGGAAACTCAGTATGTGTGGTGGAAGCAGGCATCACAGATAGCTCGGGGGGTTAGAATAGCTCAAGCTGGTGACTGTGTTTGAGCTGTTTTGTGAAGCTGAACTCGGGTCATTTGTATCTTAGCGTTTCAAGACGTGGCATGACCCATGGTGTCAGTACAGCACCAAAGAGGCACCCAGCAGGACAGCACCTGCACCTCAGGTCATAAGGGGTGTTTGCCTTGTCACCTCAGCTCAGCTGCGAAGGAAGCGAGGCCGTGTCTTCCGTTGGGTTCGTGTCGTCGCGGAAGCGAGAGCATCTAAAGGGTGGATTTGGATTTTGGGCTCTGCATCTGCCTTGCCCCACTTTGGTCAACTCAGACTCAGACGTGCTCCGTGAAAAAGCATCACTTCTCGCATTGGGATTGATGGAAAGGAGGTCGACTTGAGGGTGACATGCGAAATTCAGGACTCTGCACTTGCACTCTTGCTTCTGCACTTTTCACGGGCTTGAATCCGGGAAGGTGCCGTACCGGTGAAGCATCCACCAGTGTTTTGTGTAGCGCAGGAGTCCGCCCAGTCCGTCGCTGTCGCTGTTGGCTGTTCAGATTGAGCTGAGGCCTTAGTTCATCTCTGTTGACCAAGAAAGGTTGAGCAGTTGAACCAAAGCTTCAGATTAAGTCCTCCAAGTGCTGAGCTTCAGTTTTGCCTTTGGCTTCGCAGAGCTGAGTTCGGCATCGATGTGCCGACCGTGGCTGGGCCTCCGCGGACGGTACTCCGGTGACGCAGGACCCTGACGCGGTGTTTCATCGAGCTCTCGACTCACGATCTCCGGACCCTTTCGATGCCATCTCCGGTCGCCGGATGCGCTGGTTGGCCGTAGTGCATCCGGATTTTCATGTGCTACCGCCACATGTTGCCAGTCTGGTGGCCATCAGCGTGCTCAAACAGCACCAGCCAATGGTGCCACAGGTGTATCCTAGCGATGTGTATGACTGACCCATACAGCCCGCCCATCAGATTTCCTTAGGCTTCCAAATCAAACAGATAGGCAGAACCCAGCAAAATTCCTTTTCAGATGCCACAACTATGACGCTGCAGCTAGTTGAAAGGCATCGATGTAGTCATCGTGACAAGTGACATGTCTGTCTAAGTCCGACGACTGTTCTTTCTCATCGTGGATTTCATGATCTGAGGAGAGTCCTTCCCTTGACGAATCATGCTTGTAGTGCCGCTTGGCCGGGCGACAAAGAAGCCCTTCGTGGAACCTGCTTTAAAAATTGCTGCACAGTTCGAGCTTGTAATTCTGAAGGGCTTGGAGTGGTGCCCTTAAGCAGATTCTTGACATCAGCAGAGATAGGCATCAACAGATGCCGCCCTATAGCGGCTAGCGCTTCGTTCGTTTCCTTCGTTTGTAGTGCTGAAGAGCCCAGCACTTGTTTTAGCTGGGCTCTCAGCTCCACGAGAGGCTCGGTGCGGCTCCGATGTGCGAAACGTCAAAAGAAGCGGCGCCGGCGGAGGCAGAAGGAGCCGGTGTGGACCAGTCCAGGACAGCCTTTTCTTTGATCATTGGGAAACATAACGTTAACCTTTTCCTGACGTTCGTTGGTAGGCGGCTGGACTCAGGTGGCGGCTGGACTCAGGTAGGCATTTTTGGTGGCGGCTCAAGGACTCAGGTAGTGATTCACTCCCACATTTTCGTGCTTTTGTGTGGCATGACTGCCCATCGGCGCAAATCTTCAGCCAAGGGTACAGAGTTTGGTCGGATTGTTTCTGAGCTATTCATAGAGCACTTCCGAGCGCTATTCCACACATTTTGAGTGAGACCTTCCGTGTGTTCTTGTGCTGTTGCATCTGCTTGCGCTGCTTGCGTAGCCCTCGGTGCGCTTGGTGTATAGTATAGTCTGTCAAATCGTTGAAAGAAATACATAGAAATACATCGAACGGGTGCACACATTGATCATCAAAACGGTTTGGACGCGATGCCACAAGGTACTCCTTTTTCGATACGTTGACAGGGATTTGCTTTATCGACTTGAAGGGGGAGCTGTTTGCAACAGCGAAAGGATATAGTCAGAACCTGCTGCATGATGCATGCTTCACAGACATTTCAACAGATCGGACTGGAGTGGAATGCCCCGCGTTCGGCGGGCCGTCTTCAGTGCTATTTTGCTTTGAAGTTTCTGTGGTTGTAACATGTTGTAACCGTTGTAACTTGTAAGTTGCAGTGGTTTGGGATGAACCCAAGGTTCAGAAGTTCCAGCAGCCCAGTCTTCATTGGGCAGCATAGCACCTAGGGCTACTCCAACAACCACCGTAAGGCAAGTAGATCCCCACTCTAGAATGTATTGGAAACCGTTTCTATCTAGTGGGGACCACTATAACGACTATAACCCATAGTTTCTTCCATCTTTGGACCTTCCGCGGCCTAGCCATAGCCCACAGAGCAGCTGCTAGCTGCTGCTATCGCCCACGCGAAGGGCCTGAGAACAGCTGCAGTCGCTGCGAAAGCAACCTGGCACACCAGCTGAGGTTTTGGATGGTTTTGGGAAAACACCGGAAAACCCCACTTAGTAGGGCTGGGAAGTTATATACGCAGACTTCCACATTCACACTCACAATGCAGACTCTTTCTTTTCGGCTCTTCACTGGTAGTGGATGCGCTTTGGATTTCTGGTTCTAAAATTCGCGTGGGATGTGCTTCGAGGTGGTAGGTGGCTTCTAACCTCACATATAGACAGACTTCGTTTGGCACACTTGAGAAAGGGCTCGTAAGAGAATAACGTCAGGGTAGTACCAAGAGTGCATTAACACTTTACGATCTAGTTGCTGCAATACCCGATTAGTGCAGAGAACGTCGACCTGAAACCTCAGAAAATGGTCCTCAGAAATTGCAGAATACAGAACCAGTTTGTGCATCATGTGTGGGGACGTGTGGGGATTGGCGAGCGATGTGGGACGCAACGTACGAAGAAGAACCGACCGCGGCGCCTGCAAATGCCGCGGCGGGCGCTCGCGCCGTTTTCCCCCTCCGAAACAAGTCGGTAAGCAAAGGTCGGGAGGCTTACGAGCAAAAGGGTTGGTGGCAAGCCAAAAAAGGCTTCGGGGAAAAGGACAAGCGGGATGAGTGGTTTTCCACAAAATGGTTGGGGTGCTTCAAAAAAGGGTTGAGAAGAAAGGGATTGGAGGTTAAAAACAAGGGTTGGGAGATGGAGGTTAAAAAGAAGGGTTTGGAGGTTAAAAAGAAGGGTTTGGAGGCTATAAAGGGGTTGGGGGGTTGAAGAAAAGCGGTTGGCTCTTCAAAAAGGTTAAAAGCAAGATGTTCTAGTGAGTTAAAGCAAAGGGCTGGTGGCCAAAAAAGGCTTGGGGGTTAAGGAAAAGAAAGGGACGGTGGTTAAACAAAATGGTTGGGATGTTCAAAAATAGGGTTGAGAGGTTAGAAGAAAGGGATGGGAGGTTAAAAACATCTAAAAACAATGGTCGGTAGGTTTTTCCCGAAGGGTTGGGAGGTTCAAAAGAAGGGTTGGACCACAAAAAAGGGATTGGGGTGTTGAAAAAACGTGTGTGTTGCTTAAAAAAGGGTGCTTGCAAGTGGTGGAAAAAGGGGTTCCCCGTGCCGAATCTCCCCACCCTTCGATCGTTCCCACGCTCCCCGGCCGTGTTTCAAGTGAGTGTATACCCGTTGCGGGTGACGACCGCGTCAGCGACCGTGACGACTCGCTGGTGAAGTGGAACTGGCGTGCAGGTGAAGATGTAGGGGCTTGTGTGCTGGTGAGTAGTGGATTTTTGGCCGGTAGGGTCTGAACCGCGCTGGTGACGTGGCAGGATTTAAACGTGAGTGAGCGCTGATGAAGTGGTAGGGTCAATTTTGCTGGTAGGGTCCGGGTACATAATTACTGTTGCTAAAAGATGTGAAAAGTGAACGGTAGGAGCATTGATTGGCAAGATGTGACTGGTGAAGTGGTGGGGGCTCACTGCTGGTGAGACTTCTTTTGCACACCTGGATGTTGCACATTGACACGCTTCTCCTTCAACTCGAAGGGTTCTTTCCTCCATGTTTGCATGCTTCCTCAAGCCCAGGTTTCCAATTTAGGGGTCCGGAAGTGAATGTTGGTACGCCCTGGAAGATTAACATGGAACCTGAAAAGTAAGACACTTGTTTTCCAAAGGTCCATTTTCAGGTTCCGTGTCATCTTCCGGGGTGTACCTGGGTGTCATACATACTTTGGCCCACTTGTTGTCGCTCAAGAGCTTGAAACTTTGGCTGGCCGACTGCGCAGGCTGACGGAGCGCCCAATCAATGCTTTGCTCACCAGCGGACTTAGCAAATTTCGACCATGTGAACACCCTGTGATTGGAATCCTTTGCGCTCGGCTTGCATGAGGTGTCATTGTGGGCAGTGATGGCAGAAGGCAAGAAAGATGACTTGGCAGCTGATGACATACAACAGTATTTGATGAGCACAGGATATTCTGTCAAGTGCTGTGGGCTATGATGGGCTGCGAGTACATGGATTTTTGATGTGCGATCTCGAGGGCTATGTTCCTCACACAGATTTTTTTAAGGATGAGTTGATTGACAGTCCGACCATGCCCACCCATCAAAGGCAAACGGAAGGGTAGTGCACAGAAAGGGTTTTGCAAAAACCTATTCTACTAACGTCGTGGAAGGCGCGTGACCTTCGTAGAACCCAAGGCTGTTTGTTGACAGTTCGTGGAATGGTGGGCCAGTATAGGAGAACTGACTGCAACGAAATCACAGAAACCTTCGCAGAACTTTGTGGAAGGAATTCTTGATGCCCCCCTTTCTCCACACACCCTCCATTTAGCCTTCATTGAAAGCGAAATGAGTTCCGTCCGCGAAAGCTTGCGAAAGTGTTTTTGTCATACAGAATGCAGCGCGCGAAAGCCAAAACGCAAGCCACGAAAGTGTCGCAAAAGGAACTTGCGAAAGAAAGGGCCCTTTTCCAATGCATAACATAGACCTCCTCTCCGGCGGCACCGACAACCGAGCTGTCGGGCCAACATTTTGTGAGCATCTCGAGCGTTTGTAAGTTCGAGAGATGTGACGCAAGATTGTTCTGGAAGGGTGTCCTTCCAGCTCGCATGACACGGATCCAATGTAAAGAGCCTGTATTGGAGCAGTCTGTAAAGGTGACGTTCCGCATCCTGAGGAGTTGGGCTGAACAATGACGCTCCGCGGTGCTGGTCCGCGACGATGACTTGCTTTCACGCCAGCCCTCTTAGTCGACATGGAACACGGCGACTTCACGCCAGCCCTCTTTGGAGGTTGACCCAGCCAGCTTCTTCAGCATGAGCCCTCCAAACTCGGAACTCCCAAAAGTGATCTAACTCTGGCCTTTGGCTTAAACTATGGTTTGCCACTTGTCTTGTAGGTCTTGATCAACATGCTGGACCTTGGCCATTTTCCTGGACCAAGCGTGCAGCGTGTCTTTACTTGCAGCAAATGCAGCGTGTCGCTGGAACTCGGGTGACCAAAGGAGCTGAGAGCCGCTGACTCCAATGAATGCAGCTGCATCTATTTGATCCTGGACCCGACTGACCCAGTACCTTAGAACATGGGACATGACCCCATAAAAACAGGTACTTGTACCCTTTTTTGGAGGTACTTTGAGACTCCAGGATGTTCAGTCATATGCACCGAATTTGGAGATCGCCTTCGTTTCCAACTAAAAAGGAACGACGCCTGAGCACTGCAGCTTGGGCCTTGCCCTTGGCCTAAGCAAGGGGCCGAAAACAAGGACCCGCTGTCGGTCACGAGTTCGCATGGGTTCACGTACACAAACTTCATCGAAGTTGCTCAAGTGAAAGCAACCAGGCTTGCCACCAACTCCCGGGATCCAAGTCCCAAAAACAAATCCATCTGTTTGGGGAAACATCCAGTTCTTCTTTCTGGTTGGGACATGGGTGTTTTTAGACCGGCATCCAACACGGGCCATCATCACAACGTTGATCACAAGCGGTTCTCTTCTTCGTTCACGGCAACTCTTGAAAATCTGACCCGCTGACACCCCAAACCTGGCTTCGATGGCTGATTGGCCTGGTATCTTCACAAGCTTGCGTTAGTCACTTGGCCAAAGCAGTTCAAGTGACACACAACGAATCCGCTGTTCAAGTGTCTTGTCAGCAATCACCTGTCACACAGGCGGCCAGACGCACAAAGAGGCCCCATCTCGGTGCCGGGGGTCCCAGCAGCCGCACGAGATCCGAGGTGGATCCAAGTCGATCCGCGCTGTGTTGGCCCCGGGGTTGGATCTCAAGAGGACCTTTTTGGCTCCAAACACCTGAGGACTGTGGTCTCGATCGAAGCTGCAGGTCTCTAGGGAACGATCGGCGTGGAATGATGTGCTTAGATGAGGACGTCTCCTCGGGCCGGTGTACGAAGAGCATAGGTCAGCGTGCCCATTTCTTGAGTTTTGCGTCAAAAGAAATGTCTTGGTCTAGATTGTATATGTGTACTTGACTGAAACTGAAGCAAGGCAAGGGGTTATTTTGGCTGGGCGCCTGGACACAGAAGGTGCCATGAGATTTTTGTGTCGCACAAGGCGCCTGCACGATCGATGGTTGGCGAGCAAGACTTATAGCGAAAGCATGCGCAAGACTTATAGCGAAAGCTTGCTCGAAAGTCGAAAGCCGAATTTCTTATTCACAATCACATATCCCAATCGAAAACAAATCATCGCGAAAGAAACCGAGAACGCCCCACATAACACCACACCTTCCGCAAAAGTCAAAGGAGCTTGCGAAAGCACTGCGAAGGCCCCTGCGAAAGCAAACCTCGATTATGACAGAAAGGATCAACTAAAGATCAACAGCTTTTTGAAGCCGCTCACTTCCTTCAGGTCGGTGGCTTGGCATACTGCGGGGTTGGCCAGCTTCTTCAGCACCCCAGAGCTGCCAAAAGATCTCTTCCAGGACCCTCCAAGGGGTGTCCAATGGACTACCCCACACTACCTATAGGCTTCCATTGGGCACCCCTTAGAGGGTCCTGGTTTCGATCGGCGTAAACCTTGCTTTTGCCATTTCTGCAGGGCTAGGCTGGGCGCTTTCGGAACTGCCGACACCGGTTTGGCACGCTTTCGGCCGACACGCGGCCTCGGCGTGCCTGAAAATCAGTTCTTCGTGGGTCAAAAGGGAGGGGTCCAGGTCAAGTCCGGGTGCCATGAGTTGAGGTTCTTGCAGCAAATTCAACCTCCTCTGGTGGTTCATACAGTACATGCCTAGAACCTCAACGGGGTAGGTACATGTGTGCTCGAAAAAGTGGAAGCTGGATTTCCTGAAATCCGATCGCTTCCAACCCGAAAAACGCTCGAACCCGAAAAGACGGGCATGTTGAAACCTATGACATCTACACAAACTCGATCACAATGGGGTGGACACACAGTATTTTCCAGCAGGAGGGCGGAACTGAAGAAGCTGTTTAATCAAGTTCGATTGATTCAATTAAGCAACATGTATCCTGCAGCCGAATTGAAATCCATCGCTTTTTGATCCCCGTGAGCAGCGGCCAAAACTTCCCAAGTAACAATTTCAAGGGAGGTTAATGTAAAGTGCCTTCGCGAAAGCAGAACATGCAGTCGCGCAAGATCTGCGAAAGATTGTGTGAACTTTTCATTGGCGAAAGCTTGCGAAAGCTCCGGACAGTTGGCAAAAGCCTGCGAAATCAGTTCCGTCCGAGAAAGCTTGCGACTGTGTTTTGCACAGAACGCAGCGCGCGAAAGCCAAAACGCAAGCCGCGAAAGTGTTTTGAAAGGAGCTTGCGAAACAAGAGCCCAGTAGAACAAGTTCTCGATAGGTTTTGAGCAATGCTCATCTATTTTACTATCTATCTACCCGCCTGTCACCGCTTTGATCATCAGCATGTGGGACGCGTCGTCTCTCCCTTCCAGAGGGTCGAGTCGTGGTAGCTCGTGAAGGTTACAGCAGCCAGGAGGACGGCCTGCGGCCTATGAGAGAAACTCATTGTAGTTTCCTGTAGATTTGATTTCGGTCTCCTGATTACCTTTTCAATTCGACGCTTGGAAGTATTTGCACGGACTTGTACAAAATGATGATCTCAAGATTGCTATCTTATGCTTACAAGGGCATAGCCAGCCATACAGCAAAGTGATTTTTCTATATACAAAAATGGGGTTCTGTAGGTGCCAAAAACTGCCTTGTTACAAAATGGCCCCTCTGTAAGGGCCTCAAGCTCTCCCTTGGTGTATACGAGGAAATTTCAATCAGGATGGAGTTGGTATGATCCTGGTCTTCCAGCTTACTCAAGACTTTCTTGAAGCTACAGTGCTCCAACCAAGAGGATGCTGTTGCCACCATCGGATCAATCAGGAAGAAGCTTGAACAGTTCGTCTTTGTTTCACCTGACCATTCGGTCTTGGACATTGGGGGGTGAAATCGGTCGCCCCTAACGCACCAGTTGTTCAAACTGCTCTTTGGACTTGCAAGATCTGCAAGACATAGTCTATCTATCTATACCATCAGGACGTGACTTTCACCGGCTGAACAACTATATATAGATAATAAGTGAAGTGAGGGTTCCACAAGGTTTGCGAATGTTTGTGGCGTACACTTCGAGGACAGGCGCAGCAGAATTGCAGCGTGGGAGAATCAATCACGGAGTTGGTGATCGAGGTCGACCTTTGGCTCAGATAGGGTTCTCTACACATGAGCAGCGGCCAAAACTTCCCAAGTAACACTTTGAAGAGAGGTTAATGTATTATGCCTTCGGGAAAGCCAAACATGCAGTCGCGAAAGATCTGTCAAAGATTGTGCGAACTGTTCATGGGCGAAAGCTTGCGTTGGCTCCGGACAGTTGGCAAAAGCCTGCGAAATCAGTTCTGTCCGCGAAAGCTTGCAACAGTGTTCTTGTCATGCAGAATGCAGCGCGCGAAAGCCCAAACGCAAGCCACGAAAGTGTCGCAAAAGGAACTTGCGAAAGAAGAGTCCGTTAGAACAAATTCTCGATAGGTTTTGAGCAATGCTCACATCAAATTTGTAAACTTCAGCGTGTTCCCAAGCTGCATAAGTAGGCGTGCGTACGACTTGTATTTTGCATATACCCATAGGGCCCGTGCGTGACCTTGAGGTCCAGCTCCTGATCATGTCTAAGCGCCACGGCAGAGCGGAACTCCAGAACACGTGTCCGGCGGCCACGCTCCCGTGGGCGTGAAGGAGCGTCGACTGATTGGACTGATCCACGTACGACTTCGGTCGTGACGGTCTCAGGGCGGAACTCCAGAATTGGTGCTTTTTGTGAAACGCCTCTCTGTTGGAACGCTTTTGTGGCCAGCAGTTTGATGGCTGCATGGCCGCCCATGGCCCTGCGTGGCGCCAGGTGTTTTCTTTGGAAAGATCGATCAGTTGAATCACATTTGGTCACCAGAGTTGCCTTTATTTTCTTTGGAACACAGCGCTACATGTTAGGAGGAACTCTTGTCAAGGCTGCGAAAGCATTTCCTCATGTTTTTCATATTTCTTCATCATGCAAGGCTCGCGTAGCCATTTCGCATAGAATCTACTGTGTTTTGTTGCTAAGGCATTTTGCGAACGCCGTGGTTTCATGAATGTGCTGTGTAGAATGTAGCTAACACAAAACCTCACGAAGCCTTTCGCGAAAGCACTTGGTATACATACAACATCGTACAACACCCTCGTGTAGGCAAATTTGCTTGGGGAGAGAGATTGGCGAAAGCTTCGCGGAGGCATAGGCAGTCCCCCAGACCACGCAAAAAAACACGGCTCAACTGGTCGCAGAACGTATCAGATGACTGGCGCGCCATGACTGGCGCTTTTGTGCAATCAGGCGCACTTTTGTGCAACAAGGTGCACTTTTGCGTAATCGGGTTCAAACAGACTGTTTCCCCCTCTCCCCTGAACCCCGGCACCCCCTGTTGAAACCTATGTTCAGGCACTACTGAGACCTTTAGCAGGCTTCACATCTCAATTTCTAATCGGTAGGCACTCAACATCTAAAAGTGCGTGCATCGAACTGTTGCTAAGAACGCTTTGTGCTTTTGGTCTTGTACTGAGACCTCGGTCCTGTTTCAGTCTATATTCATTAAGGTTTTGATTGTTGATGATCTCTGGCTGAATGCTTCGCAAAGTGGCCAGCGTGCATTTTGCAAAGCGGCGCTTTGTCGATTCTCGCTTTGGCTAGCCAGAGCCCTGCCCGAGGCCTTACTACCTTAGCAAGGCCTTTACCTTGGGACACCCTACCAAGGAACAATGGTTTCTTCTTCGTTGGCTTGATTTTTGTTCTTGTTTTTTGTCTTCATACAGCCTGGTTCGACAGCGCCACATGGCATCCAAGCGCTCCAATTACAATCGCAATTCATCAAGAACCGGTCCGGTCGAACTACACCTTCTAACCGCAGCTTTCGCTTTCGGCACGGCCTTCCCCTAGTGGCGTTACGGGGCGGTCGAGGTTTTTGTTGGCTAAGACTTGCAGCAACCAAGTCTTCGTTTCAGGGGAACCTGTTGCACCCCTGTGACTCAAGATGCGGATCTGCACCAACAAGCACCGGAATGCAAGGAAGGAGAGCTTGCACAGCTACCTTCCAACATGTTTTTCCTCGCACACACTAGGCCCAGGCCGGAGTTGTACTCTTGAGCGCCTGGTTGCCGCATGCGCTCCAGCCTCCTAACGAGGCGCCTGGGGTGTATAGCCATGCTTTGCTATAGCAGTTTGAAATGTAATAGTCCAATGGCAGCATTAATGGGACAGAACCCTGAAAAGCAAAAAAGCAGCTTTCAAGGCCGAAGGGGATCAATCACAGAGGTCATTTAGTCAAAATCTAGCTGCCTCACTGGTAAATCGTCGTTTGACACAATGTTGGTAAATCTGTTACAATGGGATTTGGACTTGCTTACCATTAGAGTCCGAATCAGAGGACAGAGTTTACTGTTTGCCAAAATGACATCCGTCCCGAAAAGTTGACAGTCTTCACGGTATTTTCACCTGTCTTTTCCAGTTTGGACACAAAGCATGGCCCTTTGATCAAAACCTAATAGGCTCACAATTAGTGAAAGTGACGAATAGTCAGTGGTGATGGGAGTTCAACATGGTTTGCTCCAAAAACGATTACGTGACTGTGACTGATGTGAAAAACGATCATACACTGACCAGATCCTGATGACCAACTCCACAAATTTTGACCGTCGCTCTTCTGCTCGGCATCCATGGACAGAATCGGCCTGAACCAGGGCTTTGTCCTTAAAAACTGCCCAGATTGACAGACATCGGTTCTTCGGGCAGATCTTGCGAATTACATGGAAAGCACCTCCTTTGCAAGTCAGTGTCAAAACAAATTTTCTACAATTTCGGGCGAACATCGACGTGATCCTCGCGTGAATTCTCGTGGGGCTAGAATTCGTGTGATCGGGATGTGTGATCAGGCGGATTTATGTTGCATTTCGTGCATTCACTCGCAGATTTATTTGAGCCAAAACCGTCTTTCGGGCTGTTATTCGATCCTGCACGAGTTCGGTAATCTCTGTTTGCCAGCCTCGTTCATGTCGGAGCTGAGCTGGCTTGATCGTTTTGAGGAGATACGCTTTTTAATCTTTGGTCAGAGGCAAGCCGAAGGGTATTGCACAGAACGGCTTTTGCAGCAACCTATTCGACTAACTTTGTGGAAGGCTTGGGACAGTCGCGGAACCCAGCGGCTCGTCAGGAAAACGAACCGTAACGAAAACCCAGGAGCCTTCGCAGGATCGAGATATATAAACAATTTTTGATGCACTAACTTCGTAAAATAAACAGTTGTTGCTGACCCGCCCTTTCCACATGAATTTAGCCTTCACTGTCCTTCACTATGGATCCGTACCACACGTTTCGCAGGTTAGATGTGGTGCTGGAACGCCAAAGTAGCTCTGTTTGAGGTCCTCAAGAGCGGCCGCATCCATTGGCCAAGTCCGATCAAACCGACCAGACTTGCAATCACTTCAGACGTAGGCGCCGCCCAGCCTGGCCCGATATTTCAGAGGTAAACCGAAGGGTAGTGCACAGAAAGGGCTTTGCAAAAACCTATTGTACTCAGCTCGAAGGCCTGTGACAGTCGTGGAACCCGCGGGACGTTTCGCGGACGTTTCGTGGAATGGTGGGCCAGGAAAACGAACCAAACAGCGAACCAGTCGACTTACAAGATGAAGTGGCTCGTCTGAGCCGTTTTGACAGTGACTGAGTCGGGTTTGCCGACATGTGGTCGCTTTGTGCCTCCGGCAGATCGGCCGAAGTGCTGAAGCCTGTCGCTTGGTGCGCGGCCGCGACGTGTTGAACGACGCAGGACCGACCGACACGAAGCTTTCACCATATCAGGAATCTTCGGGGCTTTAGAACAACCATTTAGATGACATCTTTTGTACTGAAAACCTCTTTTGCCGACACTTTCGCAACAA